>JAUMHI010000043.1:21605971-21656676 GCA_032359435.1 Enteromius unitaeniatus
CTGCCGGACCTGGGACTTGAACCCACAACCTTTGGGTTACAAGCCCAACTCCCTATCCATTAGGCCACAACTGCCCCACTTCCTCGTCCTTCTGCACTCTTCAAGCCATGAGTGAACATGAATGGCCTTCTCTTAAATGTCCCACTCTTCCATTGTCTGTGGGTCTGGAGAGACCAGAGATCGCAAAGCCCCTTTCCCACTCTGAGGTCTAAGATACCTATGGCAGATGGGTTTCTGGGCCTTTTTTATGAAAACGGGGGTTAATCTGTAGTAGAACTGAAAAGAGCTTCTTTACGAGGTGCTAATGGTCTGTTAATGCAAAGGAACCAATTCATCTACCTGCTTGTTTATTTACTGCCTATCGAGGTGGGCCTCTATTCAGACAACGGCAGAAATGTTGACAGGTTAACCACCCCCTAATGAGAGCAGGCTGACAGGAATCCCCAAGCAGTTCATATACTTTGCTTTTACCAGTACAAGTAAGCTTGTAATATCATCAAATGATTTCTACTATTGCATATTCCTTTTAGACTTTACGTTTCTATTTTAACTTTAATCCTTAATAAACACTCATCTGTGATTTGCCCATCCTGGCCATGATCGTATCTTGTTTTAGACAGATTTTTGTCTGTAGATGTTCAGGCTTTGTTTACATACTCTGTAACTTGATGCCACTGAAACAGGCTGTGGCATTATTCAATTACTTGCCTGGTTTTCCCAAGTGTTCTAATGGCTGTGGGCAGATACCTTTACAAGCCACTGTTGTGTTTATAATTTCCTCTTGCGAAACTTGCATGAAGAGCAGTGCATGAAACAAGATGTGATTTAGAGACCTGGTCACAATGCACACCACTGTGGCTGACGTTTCCTACCTTTGTGTGGATGAGGGCCCAGGGGTGCAGCAACGGATGCTCTGCCCCGACGCTTGCCGTTTCGAAGGGGAAGGAAGCTCTGTGTCAAAGGCAGCAGCTCAGCTATCTGGGGCAGAGACAAATCACTGCCATTATGAGGCATCGGATACGACAAACTAAGTGAATTCCTTTTATTCAAATCATCTTGAAATTTTAGTTTGACAGTGTCACAGATTAGGGCAGAACTCTCTTGAAGTTTGTTTCTGCGCTGTTGTTTTTGCACTGGCTACTTGGTGTGCAGGATTTTCTAATAACCTTGAGAGGAGCCCGCACAGGCCCCAGTTCAACGAGTGCATATGGCATATTTCTCTTCACTGAGAAGAGACCGCCCCCGCTTGAGGCCCCCACCCCCACCCCACGTGCACTACAAGTCACTGGAGTTTTTTCTCTGTCCTAAAAAGTGCTCCCTGTAGACATGCTATATGGCCTCTCACAGACTGTCTCCATGAAGGAAATGCATTATGTGTAAAAGGAATTCCATATGGGGACATACGATCTGTATAATTCCTTCAAATGATAAAAAACCCACCTTGCATGCCCTGCTCTTTGTGTGCTCGGCATAAATAAAAGCCCTTCCCCCAGCACTTTCCTTCTGTATCTGCTTTAGCATTGCAGAGGATCTGTTTTACTGTACTTTTAGCGATGTGACACTTATGGCCTTATGCGTTTGCCATAGTAAATGTTTACGAATGGAGGCATGGGCTGTTCCAGGTGAGGCATGCCAAACTCGAGTGGCTTGGATTGCGGCCCTAGGCCACGGATGGGAAATGTTGCAGCACCTCTGCCAACCGCCTGGGAATGTGGCCGATGCCCTGCTGCCTGACGCCTGCCACTGGTGTCAGCAACAAGATTGACCTCACTTCTAGGGAACAGTTGGGAAAAGTAGTCCAGTTTTGAAGGTTGGGGGCCTACATACATGCAAAAAGTTGCCAAGAGTGTGGATTATTGTGTCAGATCCAATGGTGGCTCTTTGATATTCCCTCCAGTTCTCAAGAAGGCATGTCTAGGCCCGGCAAAGATAACATTTTACAGCCTCTGCAGGGAAGCACTAAGGGAGTATCACTTGAGTATCCGTCTTTATAAAGCAGGGATGTGATTTTTCCGGATTAATCCGAAATTCCGGATGTTCTGACCTTAAAATGTGACCTATGTGAATCATGGCGATCTGTGTAAAATAAAAAAAAAAATAACACCATGGTACACCATGGTAACCCGGGACTGAACCACAATTGCCGTCCCCGAGCAACAGGGCCACACCGGCCGACACGTCAGATGGCACGAAAGAGATGCATTTTCCTTCCTTTCCAAGTATCAACAAGGGCGTATTTGCTACCGTTTGTAAATGGTGGATAGCGAAGTATGATTGGTCAGATCACCTGTCAATCAAGCTCCCTGCTTCGCAGTGTAAGTTACCTCAGTCACTCTCGCGCTTCAGTGGTATCGTGACAAGCAGGGGCAGACTTACCCATTAGGCAAAGGTAGGCAACTTCCTTGGGCCCCCAAAGAGAAGGGCCCCCCAAAATGCTTTTCACGAGATGCACATTAAGCACGGACACGCGAATGGTTACGGTGTTTATTACCACGACCGTTTGCGTGTCGGAGTTGAACCTGCTTTGTGTGTAAAATATTACATAAAATATTATGTGTCTGAAGCTGACTGTAGCACGAGCGTGAAGTCTCTTCCCGCAGCGCAGCTCTCTGTTCAGCCAAAAACTGTAGCTTAAATTAGGTGCGTTTTCGTTTTAAAAAGCATAACTTTAAACACCATTTTCCACCCTCAAAACGGACTCTTGAAAACGCTGCAGACCGTGTTTTAGTTAGGGAAGGTTTAACACCAGTGTAAACGATGATCGTTTTTATTCTAAACGCTGTTTTATAACGAAAATGCACCGTGTTAACGGAGTGCGGTAAAGTTATGTCTCATTTTAGATTTAATATTCGCCTATGCTGCTTTAGGGAGTGTCTACAAATTTACAACTCAGTACTAAACAAAGTACAAATTTCTACTAATTGCGCCTATGTTCACATGCCAGCACTGCTGTTGTCATTATCTTATGTGTAGCCTGTTTGATTTTATCAGATGACAACTCGAACACTGTTCTGTAACTATTTTATATTCATCCCGTTTTATGATAACAGAAACACAAATATAAATCAATAAAAACATTTACTGGGAATTTAGCTGCATCTGAATGTAATATAATAATGTAAATCAATTACTATGTTGTCTACAATGTGAAATAAAAGTCTGAGTGTCTGCTAAATGAATAAATGTAAATGTTAATTAAAAAATTCTAATATGTATATGAAAACTGTAGAAACACTGGACGTAACTGTGGGGCACCAATGTGCAGCAGCAACTTTGACAACAGAAAAGGAACCTCAAAGAAAATAAATGTGTGCAAATTTATTATTGCCTATGTCTATATATAACCTATAAGTTACAAATTTGACTTTGTTGTAGATTGATTAGATGATCGATTTTGAGTTTTTAGTCTAGTTACATTTGCAAAAGCCATGCTAATTGTCAGTCAAAAGAGCATCAAAAGTTATAGAACTTCCTGCAGAACTTCCTTAAAACAAACAAATAAATAAATAAAATAAAAAAACGAGATTCATATCATAGCATCCTGAATTCACATACATGCACATGTATTTCATTTCAAAATTAAAATCCATTTCGGTAAGTTAGAGGGATCCTTTATTTCAGAACCACATATAGGCTATAGCATTGTATAATTATATTACAGCTACAATGATGTATCCATTTGTGTAGTGTGCAGTTTTACTCTTTAATGAAATGGAAAGGTAGCTGATCAAACGTTTATGTGTTTATAGCAGTGCCATACAGGGCAGAAAAAAAGGCAGTAAAATGTAGCTGGGGTTTTTCCTCAGACGACGGAAAATTGCTGAAGGCAGTAATAATTAATGCACACGATGGTAGCATACCTGGGCTGTAAAAAGCTAAAAAGTGTTCTGGTCATTAGAATTTTTCTTGAGGTGAAGAGACAGGGTGTCCCTCTCAGCACTATTGTCCCAATGTGCAGTAGTAACTGAATGGAAACAATGTGTGTGTTGTCTAGAGAAGTGTTGGTGCACTGGAGATCTTCAGGGGTGTGTTGGAGGGGTGGTTGCTCAGTGTTGAAAAACTAGATCACATCGAACCATGTACAGTGAGTGCATCAGTTTGTTTTCCTCCACTTCCTTTTCTTCACTTCTTGCCTTGAGCACTGCCACTGAATACCACAAAACACAAAGAAGAAGATCCCTCTTTCCTTCATGTTGTTTGTCTTCCTGAGTCGTGTATGAGAAGTGCACAGTACTTTCCACGTGTGACAACGCATTCACCTTTGACCCGTTGATAGACATTGTTAATAAAGAAAAACTGGGATGGCGGAAGGTGACAGATTTGGCTGTTAAGAGAAAAAGGTCTGCATACATTAGGTCAAGCAGAAAGTCACAAAGAACAGAGGAAGTGGGAGAAAAAACAACAGGAGAAGAAAAAATGCTGGACGGGAAATTCCTGAGTTGGCTCTTGGAAAAGTTGATTGTTGGGACTAAGAGTTCCATCCGCCACTTCATTCTTATGAAGGAGAGGCTACAACATTTGCACAAAAGAGCTCTTATGTGATTAACATGTGAACTTGCCTTTTAAGGTCATGTGAACAAAAACCATGAAATAACATCTCAGGCCTCCTAATGCTGCTTTGAGCTCTCCCTCTTTTTCTTAAGCCTTCCTCAGCTTCCTTTTCCTCTGAGAGGTGTCAGCTAGGAGGTTTGTTAAGAAATGCCACCTTTGTAGGTAAAAGAGAAATAACAGACCTCCACTGAATTCATCTGCATGACAACTTGGCATTGTTCTTTATATAATTTAAGTGTTTTGGCAACCTGCCCCAAAAAATGAAACCACACAAAGACCTTTAGCATTCCATCCTCTAAAGAGAGGGAGGATAGCTGTTGCCACAATGTGCATGAACACCCGCTGTAACTTTCATTATAGGCAAAGTTTAATTTCCCCCAAAAATCTGAAAAAAAACCTTGTAACCTCTCACAAGCCATTACAATGCCTTCTTTTATCTTTGTATATGTATGCTTAGAATTGCTAAAACCTGAAAGACAGCATTCAGAGGAACTTGGAAAATAAACTTTTTTAAGTCTTTTCTATTTGTAATCTCTCAGACGGCACTCTCAAATGACCTACTGAACATGCTTTTAATGGGCTGTTTGTTGAGACATTTTACTAGAAGTAGATGCAGTCTCTTGTTTTTGGAGAGGTTTGCAGGTTACAGATGGATGAAGACAGAGCTGTTTGCATAATAGGTTTGTTATTGGTAGCATTTTTCATTTTGCACTAGGACCTCGTTCTTTAATGCCAGGCTTTGTGTAAAATTGTTTATGGTTTTAGAACAACAGAATCTGAAATTCATTTAGCGGTTCCTCTTCTTACCATCGCCCATATAAACTAAGCACTGGAGCCAAACCACATGTTACTGTTGAAGCCCAAGGCCACCCCGGCAAGCCAAAGAAGCACATGTGGAGGATTTGCCTGCCTGAGCATCTGCCAGGGACGAGGGATCCTGCCACGTGAATTATGGAATTGGTTGCTCCATTCTGGTGAGTTAGCTGGAGTTCTTGGAGGCAATTGGACAGTTGCTGCAGCAAGACTGGTCAATTGGCCGATCGCCTGCTTGCTGACCTTGCAGCGGTCGTGTGCACTCTCCAGAGTGAAAAGAGAGCCTGCTTTATTATGCTTGTATTAATCATCAACTGCTGGCTTTCTGACACTCTTCAAAGGAAGGGCTTTGTCAGGGGAACACCATTCTGTCTTTGCAAGCTGTTTCATGCACTTGCTAAATTTGCCAGAAAGAAATGTTGTAAACTGAACCTTTTTCTTTTTAATACGATAGCGTTCTATTACATAACTGTCCCAGGTAAAAACAACAACAAAAAACATCACTATAGGGGACAAATCTGAGAAATGGAACT
The DNA here is from genome assembly GCA_032359435.1 of Enteromius unitaeniatus. NCBI lineage: Eukaryota > Metazoa > Chordata > Actinopteri > Cypriniformes > Cyprinidae > Enteromius > Enteromius unitaeniatus. The sequence goes on from JAUMHI010000043.1 coordinate 21,611,869, forward strand.
CATGGTTAAGGTCACTGGTTGACTACATGATACAGTTGGTTTTTATGATGGATTTTACGGTAATCAGACATCTTGCTTTATCAAGTACACCTACTGAAAGAGAGCAACTGTTTGCCAAATTGTGGCTACATGCTAATCTCAGTAATACTTTGGATCTCTGTGCATCTGTAGCTTGGCAGTGAGGTAAGCATGTTTAAGAGTTTTAGCTCAAGCTCTTCTTGGGCCTTAGGTGGCAGTCATGGCCTAATGGATAGGGAGTTGGACTTGTAACCCATAGGTCATTGGTTTGAGTCCCAGGTCTGGCAGGGATTGTGGGTGGGGGGAGTGAATAACCAGCGCTCTCTCCAGAATGTTTCTCTCAGTGCTCTACTCAGTGTGCACTTGGATGGAGGCTGTAGAGATTTAATACTTGAATATGTGAAATTTTTAGGAAACTGTTCACATAAGGCAGGGTTGCCCAGTCCTAGAGGGCCACTATCCTGCAGAGTTCAGTTACAATCCTAATCAAACACCTGAACCAGATAATTCAGGTCTTCAGTTTATTAAAATAAACTTCCTGACAGATTTGCTGGGACAGATTTTTGGCTGAACTCTGTGGGTTGATTGTACACCCCTGCCATAGAGGTCTTCAGATACATATCAACATGATGCAGAGTTAAAATAAGTTGATACATACCTGATAGGCAGGTGGGAGTTTGTGGTAGAGGGGGTGAAATAATTCTAGATGCATGCATTTTTAATTAAATTCCTCAATTTATATTGGTTATTTTGATCTTTTCTTTACACTAGAAGCATGTTTTTCATTAATAAAGGGACTTTCTGACTAAACTAGGGACATGAGGAATCATAATTCAGTATTTTATGTAGGTGAGAACAAGTCAAGAGTGGTTTACAGGTAATAGAGTGCTGTTGCATGGAGAGACACCTGCAGCCTCTATTTTAGCCCTGGCTGAGATTTTTTCTGTTTGCACTGAAATTAGTGGTGTCGTAGCACTATAAAAGTGCTCAGACATCTGTTGGCTATGTTGGGATTTAGTTTTTATGTTTGAAATGACACATTAAACTCAGTGTTTCCTCCCATGTTCCAGAAACATGTGCCAGTGGAGCTGTCTAAAGGAGTGCGTGCTTTGTTTCTTCGTTTTTTCGGGTCAAGATCTTGCCTTAGATGTGGCATTATATGATCCAATTCCCTCAACATCCTAATTATGTTGTGTGTGTGTGTTTGTGTGTCTATATGGGTGCTAAACAGTGGCTGTCTGTCGCCTCTGGCCCAGCTGGAGTGAGGCCATGCTTGGGTACTATGTCTCTACTGTGCTGGCACATTGCCCCGCCTCCTCATGCTTGAGCTGACACCCCATTGGCTCACACCACAAACGGAAGCTTGGCTATCAGCTGAGGTTGGCACTGTGATGACTTTCAGCTGACTTTTAGTTGCATAAGGGATGCTCCTAAAGGATTATGTGTGCTTATCCATCCTGTTTGAATATTGTGCATCCTTAAGAAATATGTTATAATCATATGTCAAAAGTGTGTTGGTGATATGCTTTTGCATTGGATTTTAAATTTAAAGTATTAATCTATGTATGCTGAAATAGCCCACAACCCCTTATGCAATGTAAGATGACAGTTTTGTGGATGTTAATTGTCAGTGAACATGGAATTTTTAAGTAACCAGTTTAGCAACTCATTCATAACAACTGGGTTCTTTCTTTTTTGATTTTCTTCACCAAGATTATCAACTGATACATGATATACTGGATGCCACTTGGTTACCTTGTGTATTGGTAAAGTAACTTTAAAAATCTTAATTGAACAATAAATAAAAACTTTTTTCTGCACATTGGTTACAAGGTGCTTATAAAAAAAATCTATATCAGTGGTAATCATAATGAAACAATATAGGTAAATTGTTTACATCGCTAGCGAACTAGCATACAATTTGCAATGTGAAGTGCAACTTCAGTCTGTTCTTAACCATAAGTGTGTCTTCAAGTGTTGAAGTTTTTATAACTTTTATAACCTTTTATAACTTTTTTTTTTAAACAAATCTAAAGAATGCACTATTAATTGTTGTTTTAACAAACCACAGAAACCCCTGAAGCATGCTGGTTTAGATCCTGACTAACCTGCTTTGGTTTGCTACAATATGCAAATTGTCTCTGCTAGGATAAACTGTGCAGTCTATATTATCTATAGTCAGTTAGTAACTGAGCTCCTCCATAAATTCAACATTGTGTGATTCGTCATTCTTCATGATGCCATTTATTTTGTTCAGGTGGTTATAACTTTCAGGAGAGTAACCGCACATTTGTGTACAAGAAAGATACACTTATTATGGCATGTCCTGACAGTGGAAGCATAGCGAAGTGGTTGAACCGGATTTATTCTCACACTGTGAGTGTCCAAGTATGAATGCATAGATGTGTGAGCAATCCTAATTTGCCTTTTAATTTTACATTTTTGAGAATAACGCCCTGGTGTGCTTGTAACTGATAGAATAAGCATAAGCTATTGCTTTAGATGATTGGTTTTATTTTGAACAATAAACATTGAGAGCTGTGACCTATGCAGCATGTGAAAGGTAAATTCCTGCCTGGACTTGCACTGTGTAAACCAACACTCTCTGAAAGAGAAAAGTTTGTTCTTAGCTTGCACCCTTCCAACTGGGTAAACATGAGTTGAAAACAGAAGAATCATGGTCTGTCTAGTTTACAGTTTTGCATGTAGCTTTATTAGATTTCACAATTGTCAACTTACATATCCAATGATTGACTATTAGATAAGTGAGGTCATATATTTTCTTAGGATTATAGTTTTGATTTAATTAATTTTATTGATTGATCAAATTAATAATTTAAGTCATTATGATATATGATGTTATAATGTTTAGTTGAAACTTTGTTTTTACTGTCAGTTTAAAAATACATCTCAAGACTCCTTTCACTAAGTGAGCTAGCCGGCTTTGAATATGTGTAGTTTTGCACAACTTTTCACATACACTATACTGCTACTGATCATAAACATATTACACGCAGACATTGGCCTCCCGTCATGTCATTCACAACTTTCTTTCTCTGTCTCTCTTTCTTCTCCTTCATTTTGCTCAGACCATTCCCCTCCCCAGCTCTCCTCCTCTTAACTACTTGTGCGGAGTTAATGGACTGTTTTGGCTGGACTCCAACCACTGAGTGTCACCTCATTAGTGTTCCTCTCAACAGGAGCTACGTACAGCAGAATGTCATTGGTTCCCCCCTTCTGTTTCCTCCGTCCTCGTCCGTAGAAGCCTCCATGAATGGGGAAATGTGCATTCATAATTGAATCTATAGTCTCTCCCTCCCTCCCTCCGTCTTTCTCTTCACTCCTCCCTCACGTCTGATGGCTACAAAAAGGCTTGGACATTTGCCACAGCTACGGATGGCTCAGGCCGGTGGTGGCATCCCACGACTCCACACACACTCATGCAAATGGACCGTTCACTCGACCAATCAAACAACAATACGAGCAGAAGTGATACATTATCAGTGGGGGGGGGGAAGGGTTTGGTCGACACTTGTCAACTTATTGATGTCTGTTATGCTTACTAGGAACTAAAGTCCTTTTGGAAAGAAAGTGTGACTAAAGTTTGTAAGGCCAGACACAGCAGTTGTAGACAAGTTTAATTTGACATGACCTCTATAGGCTTCCTTTGTTACTAAGGTGGAAAGTTCACACACGCACACACAGACACACAAAAACACACAGTGCTGTCAAAGTGGTCTGGTTATTTTTAATGTGACGGATGAGTTACCCTGGGTTTAGTGTTGTGCTGACATGGGAACATGTGTACTTCAGCGCTCTCTGCGTGATGCTGTGTGCATCTCAGCCATTGTGTACGCTTTATGGCTGTATGTCTTTATTAACACAGTGTGTTTTTGTGAATATGTGGGCCCGAAGTTGCACGTGTGTGTGTGTGTATGTGTAAGGTGCCCCGAGTGACTTGTTTTCCCAGTCACTTCTTTTATTTGCACTTTTTTGAGCCACAGAAGGCAGTCTGAAGTGCACACAATTTATCTTTTGTTTCAGTCTTGCACTCTGTCTCTCTCTCTAGTTTGTCCTAGCATGATCCACCCCACTCCTATTTAACAGCCCGTCCTGTCTCTACTATTGTTAGGTTCTTCTTTTCAACTCTGTCTCTCTTTCCCACCCCCTTTCTTTCTCTCTTTCTGCTCAATCATTCATCCCTGGAGATTCTGACTTTAGCCTCTCCTCTTCATGTCTGCAATCAAGTGCTTGAACTCAGGCGGGAAACTGAGGCCAACTGAGGATGTGTGGCTGGGGATAAACGTTTCTTTTTTTGGAAAGGACTTGGGGGGAGGCGGGGTGTATGTGTCTGTCATTCGGGCTTTGGTCCCACTTTCACACCGTCTCTGTGTTGTGTGTGGGTGTGGGTATAAGCAGATAGATTGTGTGTCAGAAAGGGTCAGTGCATATTTCAGACTGTATGTGCAAATTTTGATGCAGACCCTTGTGAAAGGATTCTAGATAGGAAAAAACTCTGTAATCTAATCAGAGCCTATAATAAAATAGTCAAATTATAGACCTTAAGATTTTCAAATACAAGAGACCCACAAAACATTTATATTTAAAAGAATTTACAATTACTTGTATTTTAAAGATATATATAAACGAATATTCATTTGTAAAATAAACATTAGCTCTCAAAGGTTTGGAGTAAGGTATTTATTTGTTTATTGCTGTGCCATTTTATCTTTTTTGTTTTTTTTATTATGCAAGAATAAATGTAATTGTGGTCATTAAATCAATAACAGTAAAGTATTGTATTGTGTGTAGTAGTCATGCAGAACAGAGCAAATATTTATTTATTTGAATTTAAGATTTTTGCATTATATAAATCATAAAAGCATCTAATATATGTAGTATAAATTAGTTGATATTTGTTAAATGAATGAAAATGACCATCAGCTCATCTATAGTTGTGCTTTGAGATAAGATGCCTGCTGCCACGAGTCTTATCTGACATTCACTCTCTAGAGTTCTAGAGCTGGCATGCTGCTCACTATATCTGTTTGGGTTAAAGCAAACTTTGATAAAGAGTTGTGGTTTATCAACAATTGGCGTAATGAAGAGAGGGAGAAAGCAGAGTAAAAGATAGAGAAAGATACACATCTGAAAGATTGATGTAGATAGGCACTTTCTTCTGTATGTGCACTAATGTCACAGCCGTAATTTGAGGTTACAAGAATGGGAAAATTACCAACACACACAAACACACTCTCGGTCACTGGGTGTCACACACTCGCACAGAATATTTACAAGATTGCAGCTGTAGCGTTCAAAACATTTCGGCCAGGACTGCCTATAATTAGTAGATATTTTTGCCTCTTAGTCTCGTCTGCTTTCTCTCTCTCTCTCTCTCTCTCTCTCACTATCCCTTGCTCTGTTTGGCTCAGGACTCAAGATAGAGTAAGAGGAGGAGAGAGAGAGAGAGCGTTCTTGGCTCAGGCCTGGTTTCTTTGGCAAACATAACAGTACATGTGTGCAGCTTTCTAAAATGGCTGCCAGACGCCTCCTCCTGAAATGTCGACGGTATGCACACGTAAGGTCTGTTTGCACGTGTTTGCGTGCGTGGGGTGGGGGTGCAATACATTGAATTAAAGTTGCTGAAGTATGTGATAGCTCTCAACCACGCACAAAACAAAGACTGCTTAGATTACACAGGAACGGAGCCAAGTGTAAGTGTGTGTGCTTGCAGATTTGGGTTCATAAGATCTCTGATTCAGGTATTGGAGGTATTCATCCTGCATAGTGACATTACCTTACATTGCCGGTGGAAGAAGTACAGAAGGTATAGATGTGACAGCTGTATGGATGCTGTCCAACAGATATGGTGGCACAATGATACATTGACGCATTGTATTTATGAGCTCATCATGCTTCTATTAATGAAGATGTGATCCTGGATCAAATGTCTTCATCTTAGATTTTAAGTTGCAAAGTCAAGCATCACTATTACACTATTGCTTAGACTGTTCATGAGGCTCATAACTTTAAAGTGAGGGTTTCATTGCCACTGGTTCACAGTGTGTCACAGCCTTTAAAGAGAACTCAGCTGCTGCTTTTCTAACCCACCAGGTTTTTAATTGTCACCTGGAGGATAATAATACAGGTGAAAAAATATCATAAATTGTTTGAGAACAATGTCATAGGGAGTGGGCTCTTTTGACTCTTATAGACCAGGGGTAGGCAACGTCGGTCCTGGAGTGCCAATGTCCTGCAGAGTTTAGCTCCAACCCGGAAAAAAACCTCACCTGCCTGTAGCCTTGAAGACCTTGATTAGCTTGTTCAGGTGTGTTTGATTAGGGTATAAGAAATGACCTAGCAACCCTAGGAATAGCAACCACATAACATGCTATAAACCACAACCTTAGGAACTGCACCGCAATAGCCTAGAATCTATTCAGAGCACCCTACCATCATGGTGAAGAGTTTAGTACATTATACTTTACTTTTCTTATGGGTTACTGTGCAAAGAAGGAAAAGGCTCCTCTGCCTGCCCTCTCTCTTGCTTATTCTCTCTTTGGACAGTTTATTTGTTTAAACAAGTGGCAGGGCTATTGGGTGCCAAGGGCTGTTGTGCTTGGAGAAGCTTAGAGTGTTTCTGGGAGCTGTCTTTCTTTTATACACATACAGTACAAGCAATCAGCTTCACTCTGGCCAAACTGTTTAGCTAAATGTTGTTCAAAATCCCTGTATCCTGTGTGAATCACAACAACCATGTGTGTGCATCTACTGTGCGTGTGTGTGTATATATATATATATATATATGTATTGAATATCCTGCTCAAATGAACCATGATTAATTTAGTTTATATCATTGTGTACTGTAGCAGTTTGTCTAGATCAGAGCTTTTTAACTTTGTGTGCCAGCTGCTTCATTGTTATGCTTTCTGTTTAATCACTCAACATCCATGCAAGTTTGTATTTAGAAATACATACTATTCCTTCACCTTCCTCCATTTTTTTCTCTCTTGGGGCATCAGCGTGGTAGGAGATGTCTTTAGGCAGACTGATGGATGGTGTAGAACTTGTATGTGAATTTAGGGGGTTGGCATAAAATAGTGTCACAATAATGTTTCCAATGAAAGATCAACCTTCTCCTAACCAATCAAATAAAAAATGTCAAAGCTTCCTGCAGAAATAGCTCTTAGAAAATCTCACAAATGCACTAAAAATAAACATAAGTATTCTCTGGGCTTTTTTTCCCTTCTTATTAATGTACGTTGTTCCCTTCCTTTCTTTTTCATTGTTGAGCTGAAGCCAAGAACATTCTGTATTTGCAGCTCTGTTTAATGGTCATTTTTGAGGAGGTGGGATTTATATCTCTCTCTGTTTCTTTACCTCTACCCTTTAACTTTCACTTCTGAAATGGAGCTTAAGGAGAAAAGGAACTAATTTTGTATTTACTAGCCAAGCCAATTTGTTGGCATCTTAAGATTGCATTGGCTGATAACAGTGTCGAGCTGATCGTTTAACTAAAGTTTTAGTCTCCTTTAGATTACAAGACCCTTGTATGGAATGCATTGTAACTTTTGTTATGGGTTGTGTAGGCATTGTATTGTATCGGTAACATATCAGATATTGACTGATATTATTTTTTTAATTATAAAAAATTATAGAATCAGACCATATTGGATGTGTTGATTAATACTGAATAATTCTAATATTAGAAATAATAGACTTTTTTTTTTTCAGAACATCCGTTATTATTGTGCTTGTTGTGATAAAAAAAAGCAAATTGTTAGTTCCTGAAAAGACAAGGTAAATGTGCTCCATTGGAGGCATGTCATTAGTAGTACAGAATCAAGGAAGGGCCCACCTAAAGGTTCTGTAAGGTAACATTGTTAATCATGTGAACATTAAAACACACATCAGCAACAGACAGGATTATTTTCATTTTTCCGTCTTTTCCTCCCCCACTCTCTTCTTTTACTAACACCCTACAAGGAGGGGCATGTGTGTCTCCATTTTACTTTTGTTAGGAACATTTCGGCTTTGCCTTTGTCTGTTTATACATTCTCATTTCTCCCGCTCTTTTTCTTTTTTCCCCCCTCATTGAAAGAAACAAGCATGTTTCTGCACACATCTGGCCTGTCCTGTCAGGATCCAGTAAATATAGTTTCTCTTTCAACAAGCAACGAAGGGGCAGCAACAGCCATAATGGCTGTCTGCTATACCAAATTTATGTAACAAAGTTGTCATTCTGAACAACCTTATATAAAACCTGATGATCATCTTCTCCAGCATGACTTATTTGTATAAATTCACAATCACAATCAGTGTCACAAATGTGCTTATTTTGTTTATCTCCAAAATATTTGTAAAAGTAAAAACTCCATGTTGCATAAATTCTGTTTATTTCTAGGTTTAGATTTTACATTTCTAGGTCTTTGCACCCTATTTATGTATTTATGATGCTCTGATATGGCTTTTTTCTGGTTTGTTAATGTCTAAGACATAAAAAAAACCCAAAAAACATAAGAGCTAAACAAACAGAAAATATTGGAAGTGGATGATAAATTACAGTTAAGTGCAGTACTGTCATCTGTAGATCTACTGATAATTCTGCGTTTTGTGTTTTAATCCACCACCTTTATTTTTGTTTTCAGACTCACAACAGTCAGGAAGTCCTAGCAACAATGAACCTGGCAAGAACCCTCCAGGTATGTCAACACAATATAGAAGTGCACTAACTTCTGCAGTAAAGTACTGGCAGGTGCTGGTGTACCTTTAATAATGACACTGCATAAAACAATTAAGGCCTCATTCACATAAATCTACAAACCTTTTTGCATGAAAGTGGATAAATAAATGAATAAATATTTCATATTTAATTTAGTGATTTTTAATTATCTATTTTTAATTTCTAGAAATGGGAATCCCCACAAACCCCAACATCTGATATTATTACTGGGTACAGAGAACATGTATATTGCAAAATTTGCAGTATACATTAACAAATCCTTCAAATGATGTCTCATATAAACTCTTCAAATATATTTTGATTTGATTGCTTAACAGCTGCATTACAGCTAAGCTTTGAGCCTTGCACAGTGCCAAAAAAATAAAAGGAATAAATAAATGCCCTTAAATCTAACTCTTTCAGAGAAACGGGCTTATTTGATCAGAAAATGTTGGTTTTGACCATAATTATATTTAGATCTCAACATAAATTAAAGTCAGCTGCAAAGCCACCATGTAATGTCTGTGATTTTTACAAGAAAAAACTAAAATTACAACTTATATAAAACAAGCCATGTCATGACATCACCAGTCCTGTCAAATCTTAGTTTGAGCAGGTTTTGATGATGGCATGTGGAACCAATAGCGGTTCTCATCTAACAGTGTCTATTTGTCATGCTAGCTAAACATGTGTTGGTTCCCTTGGACTCACCTGTGTTTTCCTTTGCCTTTTTTTTAACGGTTACTGCTGTAATGTGTAAAGAATGACAACAATGGAGAGTGTAGTTAGTTCTTTACCTCAAGAGTAGGTTTTGCATTTGTCCCTGCCAAGTTAAATAAGGTTCTTGGGTAACAACTTAGACAACTTAGACCAACTAGTACTGCTATTATGGGAACCCTAGCCCTCACTGCACTTCCTATTGGGCTTTGCAGTGCATTATGGGAAAGACTTGGGCATCCTGGTATGCTCTGTGAGGCTGACCCTGTGGAGCTGGTCTTTTTTAAACACTGTAACGCAGTCTTAGGTATTAGTTGGCCTTCTCTGAACCTAATCCCATCTAGTCTGTACATTATACAAGTCGCCGAAAGAAAAGATTAAATGGTGATACGGACAAAAGATTATTTGTTTAATCTAATCTATGATCAAATATCAAATATTTTCACTCAGATGCCTGCTTACCAAATCCACAGAATTTGAAATGTCCTTATGTGTATGTGTAAGGAGTAAGGCTGTGTATCTGAAGAAAATTCTCCCCATCTCTCCCACAGTTTACTTGGAAGACAGCTTTGTTAAATCAGGGGTCTTTAGTGTTTCGGAGCTGATTAGAGTATCCAGAAGTAAGTCTCTCTTTACACACACACACACACACACACACAAACATACATACAGGCATTTCATACCCCAGCTCAGAATGAAACATGGACAAACATAGCAGTTGGGTTAAATGTTTAAACTCGTAAGACCTCCATTCATTTTCAAAACACAAATTAGTGTTATATTTTTGATGTATTCTGAGAACTCTCTGACCCTTCCACAGAAAGAGATGTAATTAACATGATTTCTATGGAATTAACAATTTTTGTGTAGACACAGTTTCTTACAGAAGTGTTTTACAGAAGTAAAGATAGTGTTAAGTCTGAGATAAATCTGTTAAAGTCAGTAGATTTAATTAAAACATGACATTCAAAGCTGACATTTTTGCATCATCAAAAATGTGACTTACAAGTATTAAAACAAGCATAAAAACACAAAACGTATGTCCATTTTATGATTATATTTGCATGAATTTCAGTATAATCTACAAATGAATTTAGGGATTATTTCTTCAAAGGGATTTTCTGTAAAATATACAGATAGTTTTGACAGTTTCATCCCACAAGTATAGCTAAAGTAAACATACAGAGCAACACAACCAGCCTGCTTTATTCCTAAGCATTCCTGATTTAGCAAGGGAGGGACTTGCCCAGAACATGTGTGGAAAATCCAGTCTGGCGAGTCGCGCGCGTGTATGTGCGTTCGCTAGTTTTGGTGCACAAACACGCAGTAGTTTATGTGTCGACATGCCTGCCTTCATCAAAGACGATGACAGATGTTCCAGAAGGAATCTTTCTCCAAAGGCTGAGGACAGTTTTGCCCCGAAGCAAGATTTGTACAAATTGCCAAAGGGGTTATCAGGGCAGGCACACACACACACACAAACACAAAGACAGTCGTATTCACCTAAGGGTGAATGCACTTGGTGACGCTGTAACTGATCCATGTCACACCTAAATGTAACACAATGCTTGCGATCTGTCCCACATACACACACACACACTTCCATCATTGAGGCTTCTATAATTCTCTGCTGTTTGGAAAGGCATTCATGCATTAAAAACACTATATAATGACTTACTGCATGTACTACCAAAAAGACTTTGGTCTATCATCTCTTTGATGAGGTTTACTACATACTTAAGGTCTTAAATAGACAATGTAGTTAGCATTGTGTCCTCCTGTAATGCAGTTCAGATAAGGTTATAGTGAACACTCTGCATATTGTTGTGATGGCTCATTTTAAGTACAAATGCCATACCTGCTCACTGCATTCATGTGGCAGCAGCAGAACCTGGCTGCTGCCAGGTCACCTTGTGGAGGAGTGGAGCAGTGACTGACAGTAATTTCACATGTGTTTCTTTTACCTCAAACCCTCAGGCCATATCATGTCATTCATGAGAACACACATTCTGCTTAAATTTGATGCTACCTACCCAATCTACTGCAAAGGAGAAAACAAAACATGTATATGAAACTAATACTATTACACCAACAGTTACACAAACCTTGGCTAATAATTCAGTAAAAATGTTTTTGATTTTGCATGGATGAGATATCATAATTGATGTCTTATTAAGTAATCATTATCTGTTTCTTGTAGATAGTACATTTAATATATGTTTATTTAAAATGATCATTTTAAAATACTTTTTTTGTAGTTGTCAAATATTTGTATTTAAAACATATGGTAACATGGTGTTCTTAGCATGCGTGCTGCATGGATAACAAAAACCACAGCTGTAAAAAATAAACAAATACTGCTAATAAAAGATGTGTCAATTCTATGGTGTACACTAGCCATCTAATAAATCACTTATGCATGTTATGAAAGGTACGTACACAATTTGCTAAATATGTACTTTTCATAATATATCATTGAGTTCTCTTTTCATTAAAGAATAAACTAGCCGTGTCATGTTTTGTATGTAAACAAAGAGGCTAGTGGCAGTGGTTAGACCACTGAATGGTGCTCTAGCTCTTGTGGTTTCTCTGTAGATATGATATCTATGACACACTTCATACTGTTACAGCTCCTTTCATTCTATTATAGGCTCTTAGATTGAGTTACAGCTACAATCATGTTTGGGTTTGTATTCATGCAAATGCTGCCCTGAAAACAGCTTCTAACTGAAAGCAACAAAGAGTGAATGTTTCAAAAGTGACTTAGCCGACTTACTCTTCATGCCAAATGTGAAAAAACAAAAAATAAGTGAGATACACCACCTTGCGAACTATTCCAACTGCTGTTTTTTCTCTCGCTCATTTCTCGCCAGCTCCTATCACACAGGGTGCAGGAGTGAACTTCCCTATGGCTGACATGCCAAGTCAGCCATATTATCAAGACCTGAACTCAGGAGTGAGTTTACACCGGTCCCTCTCGTCCCCTCATGGCAGGTTAGCATGCATGTTCAAACAACACATACAGACACCTGCATAATCAAACCTTGTGTCATTTTGATCCATTTTCAGTAAATAATGATTTTGCAACCAGACTTTGCGAAGATCAGCTAAATAAACGTAACAGAAGCTAAAAAAAATATTTGTGAAAATTTGACACACGTTAAAAAATCATTTTGTTCTGTGCAGTAAGCGGCCTAAGACGATCCAAGAGGACAGTATGGAGACTAGTCCCACTGGGCCAGACTTCTACCCATCCCCTAGTTCACCGGCCAGCAGACCCTGGCATGAGAGAGACCAAGGTGAGAGAGAGACCATTTATAGTCAAGAGTTAGTCCTTCGAGCTATTCAGCACTGTTTCTCTCTTAACCCTCCCTTTCTCTCTCCCCTCTGTGTGAAGATGTTTTCTGTGTGATTTTCACCTCTCTTCAGACCTCGGTAAAGTGTAATTCTGATAAAGTGGTCTTTACCTCTGCATTACTTTGTGAACTCTTCGTTCAAAACTGAATATAATAACCTCATAACCTCTGCAGTTCTTCTGAATGCTTTTAAAAAATGTAAGCAACAAATAAAATTATGAATCATTAATAACCATTAACCATTATGAACCCTTGATCCTTAAATTATGACCATTGAAAATTTGCATTGCTTTGAAATGCCGCTTACAATGCTTGTGACTGCACACTGGATTATTAATTTTTAACTTCCAGTTTAATGTGTCCAAAAACTTTGGATTTAAGACAGGGATTCTCTGCAACTTTGCAGTGTGTTTCTGCTCAATATAACTAGATGAAAAAGATTATTCTATGTTCTGTTCTTTTTCCTCTTCTATTTTTTGAGTGAAACCATAAGAAAACCTTTAAGAATTGTACGATCTTGTTTTGTGTGGGCATGTGTGTGTCAGAATTGGTTATGGTTTCTTTCTTGTGTAGTTTAATGGCTACATTTAGAGGAGTGTTTTTTAGGCTCAGTTTAAGCCTAGTGTAAACAATATAGTGATATGCATTATCATATCTTAATTTTTGGAAAAAAAAATCATCAAAAAAAAACCTTGAAAAACTTTAACGTATATGTAAGAACAAATCCTTTAAACTTAGATCAGACAAGCCTGGTTTCCTGTCTGCATGTGTTGGTAATTGATTAGCCATGTTTCCCCTCTCATAAGGGGGATTTGTCTGGCGTGTGGCAACTGTTGAACTTGACCTGATCTTTAAAATGGATGTGCCAAAGGTCAGTGCAGGGTTGTGACCTTTGAGTTTAGACACCAGATCCAGATGGGAACTGTTTTTTTGGAGCGAGGGGGTTGTGGGGGTGGTTGGAGACAAGTCCTATTCTAATGCACCGTTAGTTACCTTCATTACTCATACGCTCATATGCCTGTCACCTGTTGTTTTTTTTTTTTTTATACAGTAGACAGTTTAGAATTTAGCCAATGGATTGCTATATAAAGATTTGAATGTATAAAAACATTCTCTGAGAAGCACTTGGTCAAGAGAGATGGTATTTGTATGTGTTTGTGGTATATTGTTTATGAGAACAAAAATGTGTATTATGATATGGGAACTACAACATAAACATTATTTATGAGAACACTTTTCAGTGTCCCTGTAAAGCAAATGACCCTCAAAGTCTATGTTGGAAACATTGACAAACTCAGTTGAATTCATTGCTGTAATGATTTGCTCAACTGCCAATACAGTGACATAACATGATTTTAATTTTGCGTAGTTTCTGAAAAAATATTGATTTATTTATTCAAGTACTTTAAATGTTTTTTTTTAATCTTTGTTTTTCTTTTTGAATTTTTTCTGAGGTTTTCTGCTTGTCTGATGAGCTGTTGTGAGAGATGGGAGGAGTGAAGATGGGGATAGGGTAGAGCTCATGAGAAAGTGGTTTGTTTTGTAAAACCCATATCAGAAGGAGTGAAGCATGAATATTAAAACCATATGAGGCCTGGACAGAAGGAAACTGCCTCAGCAAAAACCCTCATGTCTTCATGTGCACAGAAAAACACATATAAACACATTGAAACAGTAATATATCTTTCTTATTTCATATCAAATCAATGTCCTGAAAAGAAAATGCCATTGCACCACCTCCTTGATTCAGTCGCCAGGCTTTCACTCTTTTTCTCTAGAATAGAACAGCCCTAGTAATTGATAATGTGGCCTGAAAAAAAACCAGATATAGACGTTTTCCTGACATCTGTTGTCTGCCTGTTCTCTGCACACACACACATTTGTTTAAGCTTTTTGTGAAGGATTTTGAGAGAGCAAATTTTCCTCTTTTCACATTCTCTCTTTCTATATGCCGCCTAGCTTCCTTTCCTCCTTCTCTTCTCAAACGCACATAAATACACTCCTGAGGTAGAGCTTTCTAACAGCTTTTCCTTTTAATTTTTTCAATGCTCTGTTGTTACAGGTGTGACAAAAATATTACTCAAAAACTTTGTTGAATTTCAATATATTGAGACAATAAATTGCAGTAAAAAGGAAAAAAAATGTCCATCTAATCTATACGGTTTCAAAACTTTTTTTTGTTTTAAAATAAAATTGTTTAAATATTGGAAGAAAAAACCCCCAAAACAAATAAATAAACAAAATTATATTTATTTGTTTGGAAGATTTCTGCCAGCTGAATTTTCTAAATTGCCTTGTCATAGGCAGTAGTGGTAAAAAGACCATGAAAGGACACACAGGAACGTGGAATCCCCCTACATTCCAATGCCTTTATATTTTTTGTGAGATCATTTACCTTTACCTGCTACTGTAACAACAAGACTGAAAGAAAGATATGGAGCATTTTAGAAGTTCAATATATAGCATTGGAGCATGTCCAAACACAATCTAAGACATCATGAATTGTGTGAGTTTTTGTTATTTCATTATTCTGATTTGACTGCATGTGCCTCCCCTTCTTTTCTATTTTCTCATCTCATCTATGATTGTTAGGGAGGGGTGCCAGAGACATACAGGCCAAGTACTGTGTCTCCTCCATGTCTGCTGATGAAGACTTTTTTGATTCTTGTTGGAAGTTGATATGAAGTTAATGTTTTCCTTACACAATCAAAGAAGATTTTACACTTCATTGCAGTACAGAGAGGGAAGGCAAAAGAGAAACGGCTTAGTAGTGATACATGAAAATGTCAAAAGAAATTGTGTCTGTATATTGTTGACTATTTATTTGGATGCTCAGTTCAGTAATATTTATTTAAGCTGTTTTTTTTCTTTTTAAAGTCAATTTAAAAATGTGTACTTCTGCAGATTTAATTTCCTTCACTGTTAATGCTTTGTGCAAGGAGATCTGACCTCTCCTTTTTTATTTTCAGCAGACATGTCTTCTCCCACCATGAAGAAGCCAGAAAAGCCATTATTCAGCCCCACATCTCCACAAGACTCCTCACCTCGGCTCAGCACCTTCCCCCAACACCACCACCCAGGATTGACCACTGTTGGCCATAGCGGTACAACTTTTCTAAAAATACTTATTGTATTCTTGATCTTCTTGATCTTTCCGTGTTCTAAACAAAATGCTCAACATTCTGTATGCTTATTCTGCCTTACAATAATTCTCAGAATGTGAATTTACTTACCTTCAAGTTGATCCTAACCTGTATGAATTTCTGTTGAATACAAAAAAAAAGATAATTTGAAAAATTCTGGTAAACAAACTTATAGATATCAGTAACTGGAGACAACTCTACTTTCATAACTGTCTGCCAGATTTCCTCCGATATGATTTGTTTTGTTTTTCATGGAGTTAACATAATTAAAAAGCTGTTAGTAAAGTAGTTGTTCTCACTGTGTGTGCAGTAATTTCCACCAGGAGTCCACCTCCGCTGCAGTTCTCGGCCCCTGCCATTCTTCCCCCGTCCCCCTCGCCCTACATCTCTCATGGTGCCATCCGCTACCCTCCACACCTAAACCCACCCGACTCCCTCAAGAACTACATGCAGCCTTACGACCCGTCCAGCCCACAGAGCAGCCAGGTAAATATTGAATGCTCACGTACAGGCACAAAGAATTACGTACATGTGCATTGACCCCAGAACCTAACGCAATCATGCATAATTAGTACAGTTAATCTGTACTGGAATGGAGCCTTTGAATCTTGTGACTGTGTGTGCATTGTCCACAAAACATAATAGATGCCAGCTGTTAAAATAGTGTTTTGGTTTAACGTCTCAGTTGAAATGATCCTTTTCCCTATGCTCACATGTATAGCATACTTGGATCACATGTGCCGTACGTTCTCCAATCATGATCATCATGTTGTCACATGTGTTAACCATACTGCAAGCTAAAGGCGCTCTACCCCCTCAAACTAATGAGACCCTCATTGTAAGAACACATGCTGTAAACACAGAGGTTCTTTAGCACCGTTTTCTTCTTTTTCTGCTTCTACCTCTGGCTGCTTGTCTGTCTTGGTGTCTTTGGTTGTTTCCACTGAATCAAGCTCAAGTTTGATTAACATGCCACATTGTTTCAGCACAGTAATTGACCCAGTTTAGCTAACGAACACAAAATCATTAGTGGTTTTCTCTGTCGGCGCCTTGTCTAAATCAGCTCTGAGCCGAGTGTAGAGCCAAACGACGGCTCTCCATCACTGTGGTGACCCTGTTTACCAGCAGCAGCGTAAGTGAAGTGAACGGGAATGAAAAGAAAGTGGGAAAAAAATGCAACAACAAAAGCAAGTCAATAAACACTCCAACCAGGGCAGCCACTGCACATTAGCACACACATATGCGTTCAATGTGTCTCCAACTCTATGAAAACTACTGTTACTAAATGTTTTACTGGAGTTGAGATTACCTATAATTTGAAATAATAATAATAAAAAAGAGTGGGAATAGCAATTATCATTTAAGAGTAAGAATCATTTAAGACCACTGTGCAGGCCATTATGTCTTCATTAAAAAGTATGAAGCAAAAAAAAAAGTTTAAAAGTTTTTACCTAATTCCTGTTAATTGAAGGAAATATTTCTACTCATATTTCTACTCTACTGGTCATGGTGGCTAACTCCTCCTCTTTAGCAGGTGATTGATGGGGCTTATGGTGAGGCCACATTTTAAAGAACTTTCTGCATCTCTGCCAAGCAACTGAGAATGTCCCACTCATCTTAACTAGTACCACAAAATCTTAAAAAAGGCCAAGCCGCTCTAAACATTTTGTTAATGGAAAATTTAGACTCGAATGGTTAATACTTACAATTCTCTTTTGCCTGAAAATAGTTTATGCATATTTTGTGTTGTGTACAACACCTATTTTGTGTTAAGCTTTAAAAAGTGTGTAACATCAGCAAAAAAATGGTTACTTTTAGTATAGTTATATACTATACTATACTATACTTTAATATAGTTATTCAGTAAAATTATCTTATTTACTTGTGGTATCACCATCAGCACATCGCAGTCTCACTCTACCATTGTTCTCCAAAAACAATTCAGTGTAAAAAAAATATCTGCTGTGATTTGACATGTTGGGAAACACGGCACTGATTGTCTTTGGGATTTCTTCTTTCACTTTGTGACTGAAGCAAGGTCATGATTCTACTGAGTTTTATATCCCTGCTGCTTGAACCGTAAACAAAGGGCTCATAGACTGGACGAGTCATAGAGCGCTGGAACTGTTACTCGGGAGAAACCACAGGGAACGATAAAGGTCGTAAATATTTGCCGTTGCCGGGGTCCGGAGCTTGGTGGGGGGAGATCGCTCTGCAAATAACACAGGGCCTATAATCGGGTGGATGGTAGCCAGGATGTTTTTATGCTTGCTTTAACGCAGATTATATTACACCCTAATTAAACATTCTATTCACATTGGGGAACCCCATGGACACCATTCTCTTTCATAAAGGCCTGTTTGAGTTTTGAACTTAGGGCTCCGCTATGTGAATTCAGTTCGAGTCTGTCTCCTGCAGTCAGGAGTGGAAGGAGGTAGTCGCTTACTCTGTGTCTGCCTCTTCATCCTGTGTTCCCTTTACACCCACTATTTCTGGTTTTTGTATAAACTTGGAGTGAGTCATGAAAAATGCATGCTCAGCTGTCTAGTGCCTATGCCGGAAGATGGGAGAACATTAAAAGATTAAATGAATGCTTTAAGATGATCATTAGCTTATTTTAAAAACATGTCACTGTTTGGCCTGCTGTGTTAACGGACTGCTTTTTTTAAATTTTTTTTATTCCATAGCCGAACAGTAGTGGCCAGGTACTTGGGAAAGTGCCCGGTCACTTCACGCCGGTGCTGACGCCCTCGCCCCACCACGGCACTGCCAGACCGGTTTCTCTCTCAATGGCTGACACCAAGCCAATCACCACATCCTCAGAAGGTAAGTTAATCATTTTAATCCAATAAAATGAGACACATTTCTTTTCACATTAGATTTTCATCATTACGCTTCCTCAAAAGCTGTATCAATATATTTAATGCTGATTGAACATATATATATATATATATATATATATATATATATTTAGGTTATTCAGCTCCAGGCACTCCCACTGCCAACCGTTTTGTGGGACTGAGCTCCAGAGACCCAGCCTTTCTTCACCAGCAACAGGTGAGACATGATCCATCCCCTTTACTTTTCTCTTTTTTTACTCCCTGCCCCTTCCCCTTTTCTCTCTCAAAGCCCCATCTAACTGTTCTGTATTCCCAACACGGGGCCAGAACTGTCAGACAAGTAGCCCATCAAATAATCTGGTCATGAAGTTTGAGCACTGTCATGGTGCTGTGCTGTAAAGATATAGGGGCTGAGGTCCTAAAGTTTTGTGTCAGCACTTGGTTATCAATTGTGACTGCTGGGCATTCTGCATAGAAAGTGTTTAATGCCATAGACATTCCTGGCAAGATTGTCTCTCTTAGTCACTGTTATTTAGCATGTCTTTCCTCTTGCTCTGTAACCACAGTCACGTTTAGAGGTTTATGGTTTTTGCAAGTGTGAGTTAATGTCACTTCTACGAGGAATCTATTGGTTTCCATAAATTCATAGATGCAGAGTCTAAATTCTCAGAAATAAGCTAAGACTAAACCTTTTATAATATATTTCCATATAAAAAATCTCAAAAATACAAAATATCAAATGATGCTAGACGTTTTCTCAGAACTTTCTTTTTGTGATTAACCAACTGGTTTCAGTCTGATTTTACTGGATGTATGAGGTCACTTGCCCTTAAGTACACATGTAGGTGTCCTGGCAGACTAACCACAGGTGCCTCACGTTAACAATGGAAATGCTCCATCATTATTTGACAACCAGAAAGTGTTCAAAGTGTCAAAATACTTTCTGGGGCTGATGTAAAATGTAGAAATGGCATACATTATATTAGTACGTAATGCTTAAACTCAGTATAAAGTAGTTTAAGGCAGTCCAGTTTCAATTCTATTTTCAACCGTTTAGTTTATGTTAAAAAGTAATTGGTGGATTATACACCGCCGGGGGGTTTGTTGAACTTTAATTTTTATTGAGATCACCTCCCTTGAGACCCATTCCAACATAAAATTTATCTTGTCTTGCAGTGTTAAAACTACTGTTGAACAATAGCTAGCATTGTCTTCAAATGGGCATAATGATATATGGCTAAATGCAGTACTTAACTTGAGTTATTCGGTTTATGTCAGGCCTGGCTTATAAAGCATTTAGTGAAATGATCTTTTTTGGCAAAACATTTGGTATTGTAAAAAGAGTAATAGTATAGTGTGTGTGTGTGTGTGTGTGTGCGTAAAAGACTTCTGCAGCATGAAAGGGCTGGTCTGAGGCCAGTATTTTCCACCCTTCTCTAATTGAATTCATCTGCACGCGGCGACATCATAATTAGTGGTTTTCTCTTGCCCTGCTCCTGAGTTACAGTAATGGCAAGCCTCGCTTTAATTGCTCTTTGGTTTGGGATCCTTGGATAGGGCCAAGAAATGCACAGCTCACCAACAGTGACAATGCTGCTGGCCTTATTTAAAAAAATTAAAATATATATTAATATATTGGGCTATTGCCTTCATTGAGAAGACACTACTTTATAAACATGCAGAAGTGCATTGCATAGCGATGAACAGGAGGAGGAATTGATATTGATAAAAGCGATTCAGTGAATGAGCTGGATGAATGAGCAATTAGAATATCTTCTAGCAGGTATCGCATACAGGCACCACAGCTGCTGTAGTGTTTCATACGGCTTGCTTAATGCCTTTTGTTTTAGCTCTACTTCACTTAACTGAGAGAGGGATCAGATGTAGACAGGATGATATATCAACCATCCATCATGTTTATATGAGCCAGAGCTTTTGTTTGTCCTTGAAAGTGAGAATTGTATAGCCAGTCCCGACCTGAGTTAACCTGCGGCCATTGAGAAGGCGCTTTCGTTGGGTAAATAATGTCTCCCGTACACAGCAGCTTTTATTCTGGGTGATTTATCATAGGATATTATGAGATGTATTGACACCTGTGTTCCCCTGCTGGGCTTTTGTCAGAGCGTGTGGTGTGACACGTGGGGCGTATGGATTACAGCCGTCACCGTGGCGTCACCTTACAGACCCGTAGCGCTCCTTTCCCAGCATGCTGTGGGGCAAACTGAGAAAGCTCCAGACGCTCAGCGGGACGTTTTCTTTCTTTCTCTCTGTTGCTTAATGCCTCCTCTCATTCTCTGACTGTTCATTCAAATCCAAGATTTTTTTCTCTCTCTTTGCCTCATGTTTTGTTCTTACTTTCCTTTCTGTCCTTTTTTTTTCTCTCTTTCTCTATCCCTGTATATCTCTTCTAGAATATAGAGGGTCTTGGTATATATTCAAACACACCATCACTGTAATGACTCCATTACATAAACATTCATGCCTTGTCTCTAGCCTCCATATACTGGAGTCAGTAAATCAATCGGGTGTGTCCATTCATAAATAATCACTCCTCCTATTGGTCCCATAGCAACTATTTGAGCTTATTTCATTTACAGAAACATCTGAATGCTTATAGCCACTATGTGAGATGTTGAGATGTTTCGCCTTCATATAATATGCTTATTGTCTGTTGTCACAGCACACATGATGTATGGCGCTGTATGATATGGTACTTAGACTGTGAAGTGGCAGCTTTTGGATGGTGGCCATTAGAGTAATGGACAGTTTCCTTTGATAAGCCATAAAGAAAATTCATCCAAAGTAGCGACAGTGGTCTTGTGTTTGTTGGACCTAAAATAGAACACTTTAGTGGTCAACCGACGTTGGCTTTTCAAAGGCTGACACTGATATCAAGAAAGTTGCATGCAGAAAATTCAGAAAATTTGAAATAATTACCCTAAGTTTATGATAGGCCGATATTTAGCCATTTTGAGATATATTGTTTGCTGAAGTTCATTTTTTTAAATAATTTAATACAACTCACTACTCTAAATGATAAATTATAGAAATTATAGAAGCTAAAGCAAAATGTATGCCTATATTTCATTGAAACCAATCTTTCATTGGTTTTGGGGGTTTTGTTTGGCTGCAAAAAGAAATTAATATACAGCATTTACATGTAACCATTTAAAGGTAAATAGATAGCATGGGTTTTGTCTAAAGATTGGGTGGTATGATGTTCGTAGAGCTATCTATCTATTTGTATCTATATTGCATTGACAGATAGCAGTTTATTTATTGACAGATGTCGTTATAGTGTGTATAACATCATGATAGCACTGTTGTTAAATCAAGTTCATTCACAACCTACTCAAAACCCAAACACACAGGGGAGGATGACAGATGAGCATGTTTGTGAAAACACCAATGAGGAGAAGATTTCATTAGCTGCTTTCCCTAGGGTTTCTTCTCTTTCAACGTTTCCCTTCCTTCTCACCCTCGACCACTGATCGCAATCTTATTTGGTTTATCAAATGCAAACATGCTAAAGCAGCCACCACTAACGACTGTGAAGGTGCTAGCTGTGCTGTGGTGTACCTCGAGTCTAGAGCCTATTATGCATTTAATGCCAACAGTCTATGGCATTTTATGTGTCACTGTGGTGTTTTAGATGTTCTATTGTACATGAGACCATCAAGTTCACCTAATAGATGTACTGTACTAAAATAGAAGAGAAATAGGAAATATTATACTTGTGCTTAATTTAAAATTTAAGGTACTTTTGTGGATGATAATTTCTTTTTATCAAGTAACATTCTATTCTAGTTTTTCTTACACTCTATGTGGTTTGTGTTTTCGACCTGCTCTAACAAATCTGAAAACCTGAAATTACCCCTTTTAATTTACACTCTTAATACCCTCAGTAAAATTGAACACTGAGCACTGAGGATACATCTTGGAGGCTTTCAGCACATATTGTATGAGTGAGCGTTTTTTCAATGTGTGAGGTCGACCAAAACAGGATGAAGGAATGTGCGCTACCAAAACAGTCTGATAGCTGACCTCAGACTTTGTCCCAGTGCCCCATTGTTTTCTGGCTTCAGGTCACTCGAGAATGCTCTCTCTCTCTCTCTCTCTCTCTCTCTCTGTCAGGCACACATTTAGAGTAGCATTGGCAGTACTGACAGAGGTGTATATGCACATAGCAATGTGAAAATACTTCACATATAAAGCTTTAACGGCACTTAACTTTTTTCAAACATTAAGTTCAGAGTATCAAATTCTTACAATCAGAGAATCTGCAATTGAAGTTCCTGTTTAGTGTTACAGTTGATCACTGTTGAAGACTGTGTATTTCAACCATCCAGAACTCTTTGGGTGAATAATAAAGCATCTTTATAAATATAAGTATATAAGTAAATGTAGAAAATTAATTCCCTGAATAAGAATTTGATTAGGGTGTATATAGGTGCTTTCCAGAAATGGCAGGAGTTATTGACAGTAAACATTTAGAGAGTGGCTGCACATGATAAAGGCTTGTGTATCACTTTTGTATGTACAGGGTGGCATCGACAAGTGGAATATTCCAGTGTCAGGATTGTTGTTTTTTGTGGATGCCTTCTCACACTTTCATACATACAGCTTGTTGCATGCTTGTGTGTAAATATGACCATATGACAACCCCAGCACCCCCAAACACCCACCCCCCACCTCCCAAATTTACGTTGATGTAAAAAAAAAAGGTATTTTACTTAAGTTTACAAAAACAATCTGACCAATCTCTACTGACCAAGATCAGTTTCTCACATAGCATGTTTCAAAGTATGCTTCAGTGAAAACAGGTTGCTATGACAATTTCTAACAGCAATTAAGTTATTGTAACTGCATGTACCACTTCCATTCCAGTGCATTCTGGGATAGATGAATAGCTTCCATGTAACCCAGCCCCCATTTTTGTATACTAACCTCTTCTTTTGCTTTCAGGATGGTTAATGAATAGATCACTAATTTGTATTGCATGATATTTGCCTTTTGTTTGTTTACATTTTGATGGCAACTTTCTTGAATTGAATTTAATTATAATTTAAATTAGGCCCAGAAAATAAAATTTAATTTATAATTATTAATCTTGACCATTATTGATGGTGTTTTCTTAATCTATTGATGTAAGATTATTATCAGATAAATGTACTGAGATGAGCTTAGGTCTTGCTCCAGGACTTTTTGCATGCTAAATGTGTGTTAGTGCCGTTGTGCTAGCCCAGTTGTCTGACTGAGAGGTGTTTGATTGACAGCTGAGGATTTGTGACTGGCCCGTGAATCAAAACATCAGGTCATATGGCTCAGAGGAGGCTTTGGGGATTTCTTGGCAAAGGTAAACGTTTCCTTTATTTTCAACCCACCTCTCCATTAACTATTACTATGTACAACCTATATCTGCAATTGTTCAACACAACTTCCAATCCAGTCCAGATCAAGACTGATCAGGAGGACCAGATTTTTTGCTTTTACAAAAAAAATAAAAATACAGACAAAAGCAGAAGTGTATTTGGGATTAATTTAAGGCCATTAATGCATCCCTCATTTATGAAATGGTTAAAATTCTCAAGATAAAGATGTGCAAACATGATAGAAAATTGAATATGTGCTTATTTGCATTTTGACTTCTAACTATATTTCCAAATGTTTTAGGTCCATCTCATTTGCCATTCATTAAACTTTGGTTTCTCAAAGTGTCATAAAGGGAATTTCACAAACCTTTTTCAGGATATTGCAAGACTGTGAACATCTGGATGAACAATCTGCGGCCAAATTATAGAAAATTTACAGTGGAATAACATGAGAGAATTATTTGCTAAAATTGGTGGATTTGATAGTTGTAAGTGCTACATGTGGACGCATTTAGAGATTCCGCTTCCCAGAGGCTTTGATATACAGTTCTGGCATAAAGTAGTTTGTTAGAAGATACACTATAGCCGTCTTCAAGAAGTCTATCGATTCATTCACCAAATTCTGCTAAAAATATTTAAGCCAAGTGAAAGTATACTAAGATAAACCTATGAGATACAATTACTGAGGTTGAATAACTATAGGCAGTTTCCCTGGTCTATTGTTACCCATTTCAAAATAGTCCCAAGATGTAAATTTCACTAAGAGATGAGTTTTAATTTGAAACTATTTGAATGCTTTTGTCATTAACTGTTAGTGACAGACAGCAGTAATTACTAATGGGTCTCAGAGGCAAGACTTGCTTTCTGGTACCTCATGTGCCTCTCCCCATGTCAGAGACAATATTGTGTATGATTAAAGATTTTATTTAGTAGTATATTGGAAAGTCACATATGTGATCAGCCTCCCTTGACATTTGTTGACAGACTTCTGCCAGGAGGCTATATAGATATATACTGTAGTTATCAAAAAGAACAGTTGATGAATGTGTTAATCAGAAAAATTAATGGTTAGCATGGTTACTGCTGTGAGAGAGCAGAACTCCAGCATGAGTGCAGCAGCATCTGTCTAAGTCTCACTGACAGGAGAGAGCTGCATATTTGCAAAGGTCAGAGCTAAGCTTGGGTTTTCAAAGCTGAGGCAGTCAAGACTATTCACTCTTGGTTAAAAACCTCATCTGCCCTTCTGCATTAAAGCTTTACACTGTTCTCTTTTTTTAAAATAAATGCCTAATAGTGAAAGAATTCTAAATTGAAATGAAGATTAATTCAAGACAATTCTGTTTCTTGAATCCCCTTTTCATTTCATTTTGCATCAAACAGGGCTCACACATTTTATGTTGCTGCCTTAGGCTAAAATGTTTTTATTCTTAATTATTTTTTCTTTTCTCAAAAGCAAAAAAAAGTTTTGTGATAACTTCTTGTTTGATTAGGGGTGAATGCCTGTTGGAACCTCTGAATACTTTCTGAATCCACTTACTTAAAACATTGCAACATGCAGTATATTATATATATTATATTATATTGTCTATATATATAGACAAGTGTATTGTTCGTATATATTTACTTATTCATATATTATAGTCTATATCATTGCCACATTTTGATGGCATTTTAAGGCAAAGCTATGTATTCTTAGAGTAGTCACTGCTGCTGTATGCAGTCAAATCCTAGTGTAAGGTAGGCTTAGTGTGAGCAAGATGTCCTTGAACTGTATCCTCTTTCTTCCACTTTTGTAGTCTCTCCAGGTCTCTGCAGTGGGTAGGGCTTGCTCAGCACTTCTTCACTGCAGTAACTCTGTGGAAAACCAAAGTCTCCCTGAACACACTCTCACTTCCTTCTGTAGGCATCAGGGTTACAGGCCCCTGCTTTCTTTCCAGTCCCTTTTCTGGCCTCCAAATAGACCACATGAAGTACAAAGGCAAAATGTTCCCTAGCAGTAGTTCACCCATTTATGTTTTTATTGACCATTGAAAAACAATGCACTTATGTAATATTTTGTTATATATTTAAAATATTTATTAAAATTGTACTAATTATTATGTTTCTGTCAACTGCAAAAAACTAATGTGCAACACAGTCAACAGTGACAAAATGTGTGTTGTGTGCTTTAGATGAAGACTAATGCAGTTGAACAGTTGACTTCAGGTCATTGACATTGGAAATGTTATTTGTTGGTTGCATGTACTAGCAAAGCTGCAGTGTGATGCATGCCAGTTCACAGCTCAACACAAATTGAATTCAAGCCAGACTTGCTTGTTGCCATCCTGCAGGAATTGGGTCAGCAATCCATTAAGATGGCATTAGATAATCTAATTTAGTGCCTGATTCCAAAATAAAGCAGGCCTATCCTTGCTCCTGCAGGAGGGTGGACTTTTGATATGAGAGATCTGTAAGCAACTCGTGAAGAAGCAATAATCTGATAAGGGCAGAAAGTTTTGTTCTCCCTTTTATCCCATCCATCTCCCATGTGAAAGGGGCCCATCACATCTGCGCTTGTCTGGTAGCCAGGGAAACCAGACAGTAAGTAACACCAGACTGAACCTTGAACTTGGGAAAAAAGGGGTTGTACCGCACTCCATGGCAATCCATCAGATACTGTTTATTGAGACTCTGCAAGGCTAAGTTTAGGGCATTAGTACATTAGACATTTTACAAGCTTGATGGGTGGTAGTCTGTTTTTTTTTGGCCCATTAGTGATCCTTTTCCAGGATGCTTTTATGTCTTTGTGCTCACTTTTCCTGTCTAAGAGACCACTATGTTGTGTTTGGGATTCTAATACATATGGACCAATTTATTTACTAATTAGTAAATAAGCTGGTCCATATAAATTCTTTAAAGAAAAAGTTGATGAAAATATGATTTTTTTTTTAGCAGGGTTGATTAGCCAGACAACTTAGTAAAAAAAAAAGCTTTAAAAAAAAGAATGCATTCATTGTAATGCCATTGGATTTTTTTTATAGGAAATGGCGAGACTCTAGTCATCAGCTCAAGTCACAGGTAATTGCAACAGTCAAAATCAAGTATTACTTAGCAAGTCAAGTCATAAATCCTCCAAACAGTGATTTAAGTCTGATTTTAGCCCGACATTCCCATCTACATCTCTAAAACACTTAATCTCTCATTTCCTGTTAGATGGTATCTAGCAAGCCAGGACAGCAGAGGGGCTGAAAGAAAGAATAGAGACAGAGCCCAATTAGTCCTTCTAGTAGTATATTTATCCTTTTTAAAGAATTTAATCCACATTTCTTTAATTTCCATTGATTCAACAACTTGACTCTCTTTGTGAATCTTTACTTTAGTCTGAAGCAGTGTGAGCTGAAATCATAATTTGTGGCTCTTTTGCTTAAACAAGATTTCAGGCATTGGCTGCAAGTGATTTGTGTAAATCTCAGACTGCAATCAGGGTGACAGGCAGCCGTATAACCCTGGGCTACCTCATGAAGAATGAAGTCACTGTTCCACATCCGCTGGGTCCCTGTCCTTCACCAGCCACTGGCTTTAGCCCTTGTCTCCCCCTCAGAAAACAAATAACAAACTCCAAAAGAAAAGCCCACTAAAGCTTTGCACCTGCATCCAAAGCCATGAACCCAGGGAAAAGTCTTTGCGCACAACAGTCTCCTTCCTTCTCCTTCAATCAGCCCACCGCCCTCCACCCTCTCCCCGGGCCTGTCCCTTTTCTTTTTCAGGGGCAAAAAAGAAACGGGTGGAGGAAAAACAAAGAGCTGGCTGTGTGTGCCGGGGCCCTGTTGACAGAGCAGGAGTACAGCCTGTAATCTGTGAGCAGAAAGATTGTGTTAGGCGATTGGGTGAGACAGGTATTTCAGACCAGGGCTAGGGAAAAGAAGGGGGGCATAACGGGGCTCTGGTTTCTGGCCTGTGTAATTATTCAACACATGTACGCACCATTCAGCTCCCCTGCACCCCAGCCCCCCCAGGGAACAACATGCTGTTTGTCCACCCCAGTGCTTTTGCTGCTGAGATTCGCACCACGGCTCGCAATTAACAGTCTCGTGTTGTTGTGCCGGTAACGTGCTGAATGGCGATTGGAAAGTTCTGTAGACAGTCCCAGTGACTTAACCCTATTGATCTGAAAGTGGGTGTCAGCTGCAGGGGGCTGACATGGCTGCATGTTTTTGGGGAAACTTCCCCCATGCATTTGCATTATGGGTGCTTTGTTTCAATCCTTAACTTGATTATTATTTGTGTGTGTTTAATGGAAAGGGGTATTGTTCAAAACAGGGAGAAAAAAACTCTTTAATAAAACATTTATTAAAATAAACATAATAGTGTAACTGTATTTTAAAGCTGTTTGTGTCATGCCCACACAATTACTTTGGTAACAGTACATAAAAAATACATACTGGACATCATTTATTCCACTATTTGTTAATCTTTGTTAATGTTAGTTTATAAAATAAAGTTGTTTATTGTTTATTGATGTTAGTTCACAGTGCATGAACTGATGTTAACAAACACAATTTGCGATTTTAATAACACATTAGTAAACGCCAAAGTTAACATTAAGATTAATAAATGCTGTAGAAGAATTGTTCACTCTTAATGCATGTTAATGAACCCTTTTGAAAATTATTACCTATTTATCTTGTGCAATATATGTGATTTGATTTGTCGTCGTTGATTGAATTGCTGATTTGACTAACTCTCATACTCTGCCTTTCCCCTGTGTGTCTGCAGTCCTGGTACCTGGGCGAGCTTAATTCCATTCCAAGTGTCGAACGGGACTCCGATTCTGCCAACAAATGTCCAGAATTACAGCATAAACATCATTGGTGAGCCCCTCCTCCAGGCAGAATCAAGCAATTAAAGGGGGGCCTAAAACCGGACCCAGGAGAGACAGGTCCTTGGACAAACCAGCAAGCAGCACTTATACAATCGACATGGACCTTTGTCCCAGCCTCTCAAGGACATTGGCTTAGCACAGTAGAGTGAGTTGGGCCAAAGCGTTCTCTTCTGATTTGAGCCAGTCCACCAGTCAGTCATTGTGTAAGAAAGTCCCTCAACTGAGATACTGTGATCCTTTTCGTACAACTTTAGATGCCTTACTGTATATGCATGACATGCTAGTCTCTTGTTAGTCTTTCTCTTGTTCTCATGTCACAATTACTAGTTTTGGTTTACAAAACGATTTAGAAAGGGGCGATGACACAAGGGCTGGCTGAATGGATGGTTTGTAAAGCAGGCTGCAATTGGAATGAACTGTCATCAAGCAAAGGCTTATCGTATTCGTTACATAACCATAGGAAGAACTTTCAATGAACTGAATGTTTCTATTTTCATATTACCCTCAGAATTTTATTTTACCATGGTGCAAAATCGTTTGAATATATAATCATGTCAATCCTGTACTAATTTTCATTTAAGGTAAAGGTTAGAATTTAATATCCAGAGTTAAGAACTCAAGGAAAGAAAAAGCCTGAATCACTAGGTAAGAAATACTACCCTTTTTTAATTTCCTTTGAAAACGATTTGAGAAAAAAATAAGACAATATCTCACAAGAGGCAAGTGCAATTTAAATGATTTTACTGAAGGGAAGCTATCACAGTCTGTCTGCCCTAAGACTCTAAAGGAACTGGGAGTAAATGTTAACTTAACAAAAAAATTTTAATAAATAAAAAAAAATAAAAAATTGTAAAAAGTGAACCTTAATCATGAACAAATTAAAATTGCATCCTTGATTCGGGATACTAGGGAAAGCTGAGGGTGGAAGAGAAAAGTGGGATTGACAGTGAACGTTTACGTGAGCATAACTGAACATGAACAAGACAGCACTTACTTTGAGCCGTACCCAAACATGCGGGTAGTTTTTCTTTTTTATTTATTAAAATGAAAACATAAAGTCAATGAAAAAAAGACTCAGACACATTGCGTGTATAAAATTGCTTTTTTTATTGACATATTACTCACCAATTTAGTATGCATGTTTAGTCAGATGTTGGCTTGTAAAGCTACTGTTTACATTTGATATCATGAGAAACAAGAGGAATGCAGGCTGGTGATGTGTATGTGTAAAGCTGTACTCATTTCAACACTAACCTGCGGGTTGAGGCGAGGTCTCAAGGTGTTTATTTTAAACCCACTTTGGTAGTTTCAACTGTCGCAGTCCCAGAAATCGATGATTGCTTCTGGCATTTGCAATGCCATTGCCTCTCTAATCAGACATTTATATAATTAATCTTTCCAATAATCTTAATTTGCACGAAAATATATAGTCCACATTACGTGCCTTGCCTTCGACTATAGAAAACATCACTACACTTGTTTTTGCTGCATTTATTACCGTTTTAGGAGAAAAAGTAACATTTTTATGATAAGAAATATTTTGTACTCTGGATGAAATTGTGACATTGATTTTTAGCTTCATTTACTACTTTATCTCACATTTACAGTGCGTATCAAGGCTGTGTATAGTTGCCGTTCTAAAGTTTATAATCAACCAGCATTATTATAATTTTTCAGTATTTTGGTGGTTGTCATTTTGTTTGAATCATGTGTTGTTTGTTTGTTTTTCCATCTTCCAGTCATTATTGGGGAGGGCGGGTCCAGATTTATAAGAATTATGCAATACCAAGTTTTGCCTATGTAGGTAGTGCTTTTAGCTATGTGGATTATTAGAAGCTAGTACAGAAATACACATAGTTTAAACATTTATTTTTTTTCTATATTGCTGTCGATGATGATGTTGTTGACGTTGTTATTTTCCTTTTTTTCTGGTAATTGACCAAAGTGGGAACTTTTTATGCTTTTGTGCTTTTTATGCAGTGTGCGACAAGGTCTTTTTCCCTTGAGTGTACCTAAAGGCAGAGAGGTGCGTGAGAAAGAAGTCTGTTTAGTATTCTCTGTAAGGGGATGACTTTTTTCTACACTTTGAAGCATGTCTGCAAAGAAGGCACCATTTGGTCTAATATGGCTGCAAAGTCACTGATTTGTCTACTGTGACTAACAAACTTCTTCAAACTTCCCACCTGGGGTGCTAGTTTAACCTTCGGAAGAAGATGACTTTCATAGGGGAGACAGCTTGACTTGAGAGTGACAATCACCAGTGAATTATGTACACTACGGCAAAGTGTTAAATGCTGGCTTTTTTTTTTTTTTTTTTTTTCCTACCCTGATCACCTATTCCGGTTAACAATGTAGCTATATGCAATTCCCAAGTAAATGCCTTAAATTTTTACAAATAAGTCACTTGTTATAAAATGCGCTACAATCACTGTCACGTAAGTTACTGCGTGTTTTTTATTCTTCCCTTTGAAGTGATTACATTTACAGCCTTACTACAGAGATCACAGGGCATAGACAAATACCCCCATGGGGAGAATTGTTTTTTATATTTATCTCAAGTTATATAGTTATTTTCAATATTCAGTGAAAGGGAATAACTTAATGCTCTTAAGGTCTTGAGGATCACACACACAAAAAAGGTTTTGCACCTACAGCATAAAGGCAATCATCCACCCACAGTGTCTTTCAGTTAAACACAAAAGAAGAAAAAAACTCAGGCTTTTGCTTAACAGGGCATTATCAGCATCAATTAATAGATAGCCTCTTTATAATAACATTTCTTATGACTATGGTTTTAAATTATTGCCCTTAAATCACTATTCAGTCTGTTTCTGAGACCTCAAGTCAAGCTGAATCTCTCCTTCTTCACCAAGATTTTTTGTTGTTGTTGTTGTTTTTTATTCATGTATGTGATTAAGCTAGAAAAAAAGCCACCCCGTTCAATGTGCACTGTTTCGTCTTTTTGTTGTCATTCATTTGTGAAAAATAAGTGCTTTGCAGCCTTCTGGCCGTTGGCAGTGCCACTGAAGTGCATTTCCTCCTGGAGTGGTGGGAGTGTCAGGGTCAAAGAGTCATTCTCGTGCTGGAAGCCATGAAGGAGGCCATAGGTAGGGGTCATCTTGTTGGCCATTGTAATAGTTTGGCAATAGCAATAGTTTTCAGTAGTAGTCGGTATGGGTTGAAAATCTGCTCTGGTGGCTTTGTGCACCATGTTAATTAATATGTAATACGTCAGTGTGTGTTTCAAGATGATTCTGACACTATGAGAGGAGAGTACATAAGGCTCTTTCTATTGAAATGCCTGCCTTGCTGACAAAAGTGTGTACACTGTAAATCTCTCTCCCCTTTTGTAAAAAGAAAAACTTTTGACATGTATTCGTGAATTTAAGTGATGTCCATATTTTTTTGTGAAACACAAACACATTCAAAAAATACAAAACTGTTTTGACTTTAGATTTGTTTTACGACTTAACAGCTGTCTGATACAGCACATAAAAAGGTAGAATATGTAATTCTTTATTTTCATTTTCCTGTACTATAAAGTGGAGTGAATTCCTGTATGGGACTGTAAATGTTTAAAACAAAATGATGAAGGTCTTTTGTTGTTTTTCGTGTTGAGTAACTTGGATCCTTGAGACATTTCATAAATGTTTGAAGTGTTGTTTTGTTAGTGTGGCCATAGAGTGTGTGTGATGTGATTATGTGATATTGAAAACAGGACAAGATGAATAATGTTGAAATGTAGGGTCATTTTCTTTTTTTTTCCTTTTTATCTTTTTTTTTTTTTTTTTTTATTTGTTTTGATCTGTTGGGGAACTCCTAGTCACTTTAGTATAAAGGCACCTGATTTGAGTCTCCCAACAAAAAATACCAGGGTAATGTCGCTACAAAACATCACAGTTCTGCTGTCTTGTGCATTATTTCCCGTCAACAGAGGCTGACCCACCATGCCATGAACATGAGATTTTTCTGCTGTGCCGACACCGGCACATAGGCACCTCCATTCTGTAGTGTTTACATATGTCTACCGTGGGCAGCGATGAACATGTTAGAATGAATGCTGCATAGTTTTCAGGGCAGGCTTGGTACTCCCAGAAGCCTTTGTGTGAACCCACAGATGTCTTTTTCATGTTGCCATCACAGGAGGAAAACAGATGAGCATTTGCACTTTCTGCAGTTCCCACTACCCCTTTCATTGGCACATTTTTGTTTGGAACATGTCTAGCTAGTGACAATGCTCTGATTAGCCTGAGCGCTCGTATCTTAGTTAGACTGAATGTTGTCAAAGTAGCTTCGAGCACTTCCCCTCATCATAGTAGTGATATACAGCAGTTTCTTTTTTTAAGGGCTGATCTTTTAGTAAAATCTTTGTTGTAGAATTCATTTGTTAAAAGCAGTAAGGTGATGGCCTGGTAAAGCTGTAAAAGCCATGGTCATGGCTTTTGAGAAGGCACATAGAAGAAACTTATGCAAGGAGGACTCATGGAACTCTCTGTGCATCAGTGCAGGGAAACAACAGGAGGAGATTTGCGTCCACATCTATTCTCATATTTCCATTTCTAGGGCATTTACAACAGCATGAGTGATCATTGACACAACAGTAACATAAAAACCAGCATATTATGAGATGTTTACCAAAAAAAAAGAAAAAAAGAAAAAAAAAAGAAACATAAAGTAAAATATTTCAAGCAGTGCCTGTTTCAGCTCAAAGTCTCAGTGGACTTTTCATTGTAAATATAAAAACAATTTTCTTTAGGGAATAAAAAACAAACCAACAAAAAACAGTTAACACAGAATCATGGGATGCCACTTCTTATGGTCTAATCCCCCCAAACATTTCTGCTTTTATTTTGTATTTTCTTTGTATGTTTGTTTTTGTTTTTTTGTGCTTTGCTCAATTTTGGATAATTTTGTCAAATGGGATACCCCAGTTTCTATTTAAGAGAAATCCAGTAATAGTTTGGCAGCGTGTTTCTCTAGACCACACTTAGTAGATGACAAAAATGTCAGGTGAAAAAAAAGAAAGATTGCCAGCTCCACAGCATGTTTTTTTATTTTTCTTTTGCTTTTTGAAGGGGGGAGGGGGTCTTGTGACACTTTTATGCCCATTGCAAATTCAGTTGTATTATGGTAGGTGGTTTTATAACATGACAACAACACTAACACCAACAAATGTTATAAAGTCATAACGGTTTTTAGTAGTGATTGTGGAAACACAGCATTGTATGCAAATATTAATGTATGTTCTGAATGTACATTATAGAATCACTTTATCAAGTTTTTGCGCTTTTACTCACAGTTTAAGAAAAACAGGTGTCCTTCAAGAAGCTGTATAGTGAAGGCCTTGTTTTATTTTCTTCTGTTGATTTCAAGCTTTTCTGTTTTCACAGCTATAAACAGTAGGCACTGCCTTGCCTTTGAGCAGGTTGCAGTTGTTGCAGGGGCTAAAAATGCCACAAGATTACAAATTAGTGTAAATAACGCTTGACTTTTTTTGTGATTGTTACTGTTATATCCAGCCTATACTGCTAGCAGCTGTTTTTACTGCAGTCAATTACTGGAAGTGGATATATTTCCTATGCAAAACTGTTTAAACAATAAAAATGAGCTATGCTACAAAGCAATTGTTGTTTGGACTTATTTCTTTTTCATTGCTGTGTTTTTGTTTTAGTTTTTTCAATATATCAATGATCAGAAATGAAACTAGAGTATTATTTGTAGGTAAAATAAAATGTCCCACATTGCTTCAAGTAGGAAATATAATCACACTGAATATGATCGTTCCTTCTGTGTTTTTTTTTTTTTTAAACCTGTTCAGACTACACAATTTTAGTTTGATTTTTATTTTTATTTTACATTTTGGCATGATTTTCTTGATGTAGGGTGTCGTGGGGAATCGTATGTGACAATAGACATTAGGATGCAAGATTTATTCTTTCATGATCGTGTAGCGTGTCATAGAGCACGACAATCAATTCTATGCCTGCGATGCTTTACAACATCAACACAGAAAGTCAACCATGTTTAAATATTTTTTTCGGCATTCACAACAAGTTGCTTTTATGCTTTCAAATGTGCTGAAACGTAAGAGAGACAACGGTATCGTCCTGCTAGGTCATTTCAAGCAATGAGCAATGGCAACAATACTCCCGCATTTATGTTTTCTTGAGAGATTACCACTGCAGAGTGAAAAAGGTTAGTTATTTTACCTCATTTCTCTTTGTGTGTCCACTCTCAGGTTTTCATTCTTTTTTAACTTTTCTTTCGATTAGACAGGACGGAACATGCCATTTGTAAACCACTGTTTACACTCATGTCACACCTGTCTAGTCCTGGTCTATCAATGATGGCACGCCCTTCGTGATGATGGCAAGCAAAGAATGTTGGGGTAGAAATGTGTAATTTTACATATTTCTTGTTCACAATTCAACAAGATTTTAGGAGTTAAAATCATGTAATCTAGCACAGTGACTGTCGGAACCAACAAAAGAAAAAGAAAAACATGTAGTCTGAACTAAACGCTCTCCCAAACGTGGCCAAAACATTATACAACTGGATGGGAGCCTCAGCCAAATCTTGATATTTTGGGCAAAGACTACAGTATATATGCTGGAAAAATTATTTTTACTCAAACAGTGTTCAAGTTTTTATGGATAGGATTTGCACACAAAAGCTAGACTGATTACACTCAGTAAAAATGCCCACCACTAGGTCCTTTGGATAAGCTATAAGCACAAGCTAATGGCATTCACTTGAGGCCTGAGAATAATAGAGCTTAGGCCTTTGGATATCATGTTGGAAGAGCATGAAAATCATGGTCCTGCTGTCTGCTTATCAATTAGGTCAAAACCGGCACCTGGCCGTGGGCAGTTTTTTTGGCTGCAAAAGAAAAACAATGTGGTGTTGTGCTGATATAAAATTACCCCAATGCATAATGGTTATCATTACACCATTTATCAAAATTGGCCAGTTAAGTAAACATCTGGCTTCAATAGTGCGGCTGAAGTCTACAGGGTTTTGGCTCTCAGAGTGTCCCACATATTTTCCAAGGCTTTCTTTTTCTATCAAGGCCTGCTGTTGGTGATCTGATGATGTTTCTGGGTTCTGGGTGATTGGCTTTGCAGAGAGAGGGGCAGGTGAAGGTTGGGTGTTGTGAGCTCTGTCATGAAACACAGAGGGTACAGAATGGCCATGAGAACATCCAGGGGACCACGTACATAAAATGTTAAGATATTTTTATATACATACTTCTCAGTATAATTATTATTACTATGTAAGAATGCATTAATTACATTTATATATATATATATATATATATATATATATATATATATAATTATGATGTAAAGACTTTTAAATGGTTATAAATGAATAAATGCGGTTCTTTTAAACGTTATTTTCATCAAACAATTCAGAAAAACAATCTACCACAATTTCCCAAAAAATATTATGCAGAACAACTTTTTTTAGGATGTTACTTAAGCAACAAATCGGCGCATTTGAAATGATTTATGAAGAAACATTTCACATTATATATTTATTATGTACAAGTATTTATTTATCAGAACTTTAAACAAACCATTCAGGAGCAGTGCTCCTAATTTTATTGTGTGCAGAAAAATACAATGACAACAAAGGCGTTCAACGTCCAGTAATGGCTGCTGAAAATTCAGCTTTGCCATTACAGAAAATCTTAATATATATATATATATATTTTTTTTAAATAAGGCACTAAAAATTAATAACTAAATAAAAAAATAAAATTGATCACTCTCAAAGTTAACTTTATGCAAAATTATCTTTTGTCACAAACATTGCAATATTTATTTCTGAAATTATTTCAAAAGAAATTTCATGACCTGTACAGTCTCTATATATATATATATATAAAAAATAAAAAATCAGTCATAATTTTGTAACCTGACACTTTTGATTGCAAGTGTGGGATACATATTAGGTGCCAAATTAACTTGATCATTTTAGTAATTAATGCACTGCATAACTTGTCTGTTTTGTGAAGGGTCCACGGTGGATGGGAGCGTGGGATTTTATCATGTCTCCACATCAGCGGGATGTGTGTGTACAGAAACAGGTGTTCAGCATTAAAGTGTTTGTGTGTGTACAGGGGGGTGGGCTGAGAGGGGACTTTGATACAAAGAGAAAACACAACGTCCTTGTCTTGAGAAGTGGCATGCAGTGAGTTGTAGTGGTGGGGTAGGCTCTTGGGAGGGGCGGGTGGCTGAATGGTCCTCTCCTCCCCTGTGAAACACTCAGGATTAGCTCCTTCACTTTCCCACAGACCGACCCCACTAAACACACACACACACCCCTCCCACTCAGGCAATTTGCATATGCCACAGACAAGGGAGGCAACAAACAAACTTCATATTGAGCCGTGACTGGCTGTTCAATAGATTTCACCAACTCCCACAGCATCATTTTCACACAGCCTTCGGGTTTCTCCTGCAACAAGCAGGGATGCTTTGTTGGGAAGGGAATTTCTATATGGTGAGTGTCTGCTTGAGGTGTAGCACAGCGAGTGATCTGCAGATGAAAGGTAGCAGATGCTGACATGGAAAGATGTGTGCATCCCCACGATGATCTCAGTAATTATCTTCTGCCGGAATGTGGACTGGCTCTCTGGATTGTAGTGGCCACAGTGAAAATAAAGAGGGATGTTCTCAAATTATCAATAAATTCAAATTGTCCGTCCCCTATCCCTGAACTGTTTACAGTAAAGTGGCTGTGTTTATAATTTACTAAAGTCCACTTTACTGTAACATTACATTGAAGCACTGCTGTAACCGCCAAATTTCTATCAAGGCCTTGATTTATTATTCCTAAGACATTCCGCAGCCTCTGTTTAAAAGATTTTGCTTTCACGTATTTGCTTTAATGTATTGCTTTCACTACCACCGGTTAGATTTACTTATACAGGTGTCATGAGCCACTGTAAATATACAAGGGGCCTTTCTGATCCAGAACTCTGTGAGATTTCATCTCAGCAATGAACACCTTGATGACGGAATAATTCACGTTGAAATGGATAAATATTACCATCACAAATGAGGAGAGAAATTTGTGGTAAATTGATAGATTTCTTAGGTTTTTACCAGATTTCTATAGTAAAAAAAATGTGAAGATTAATCATCTGTTGGGAGGAGTTTCCAAATCCACACCTCGTTTTGGATTGTGACATGTATGTCTCTATCAGACAATTAAACTACACACAAACTACAAATCAGGTAAGTTATCTAAAACCCTTGTTTTTTGGGCAAACATTGACTTCTACTGTATTTAAGTGAGTCATAATGGTTTAGATCAACATGAGGGTGAGTAAATGATGACAAAAGTTTTTGGTGAACTATCCCTTTAAAAAAAAAAACATTAATATAATAAAGAGCATTAACTCAAGTAACAAAATGAAATGTACAATGGTGCTGTCAACATTTCAACAGTACAAGTTCGATGCTCAATCTGCTTAATGCTAGTCACAAAAAACCCAGGACATGCTAGATTTACAGTCGCAAATCAGAGCGGCCATCTTAGCTCATAAATCACATTCCAAATGGACCCTGACTGGGCTCATTGTGATGACAAGGAAGGGGAAAGCAGGCAGCTGGGGTGTGCTGGGAAATGGCTGTGGATTGGGTTACCTGTGTGGAGTCAGGTGATGTCTTAAGCAAGGAGCTGATGGGGTTTACAGACTTTATGTCTCAGCGCAAAAGAATTAGGACTCCTTGCAAAAAGAAGAATATTACATTTCAATGCAAATTAAGCTTCTTAACAATAATGAAAGCTTTACAAAAACAGTTTCAGGCTACTCTGTACCTCTCTTCTTTGGCAAACATTATTTTGACATGAAGACATTGCTAAAACGTCTATAAAAAAATAATGTTTAAATAAATTTAAATGTGTTAAATAATGGCACAAATATCAGTAGACTGACTAAATCATTGTAAATCACAATAGAACTTGCCGGGTTCTTGTTCCCACAATACATTGCAACAGTACATCTTAGCCAGGCTAAATAAGACTAGATCAATGTCAATGCTGTGTTTAGAACTCCAAAACAAATGTATCTGAGAGCCAAAACCAGACAACCACCTGCTTGTGTCTGCAACGGCAGACATACATGGTTGATCTTTCAATTATGTTTATGTATGGGATGAGTAGGAAAGGGCTTTTTGTCTAGGGCTTTTTGGCTATTTTGATTTGTTGTAGATTCTCATCTACTAACAACTCTCACTCTTCTTTACCACATCTGAGAGATCTTCTTCAAGGCAGTTCACATGGTGAAGAGAGAAGGAATTCCTCCCCCCACTCCTTCCAACAGACATTCATTTTCTCATCCCCAGTACAACACTGCTGCTGCTTTATTAAGTGCTGAGCTTTTTGGGTCTAAGTTAAAGCAGATGTCACCACAAAGTCTGTTATTACAGTTCTGAAGAGCAGTGACTCTTTGGAAGCTTATTGTCCTGGTTTTGTGCATATTAACTTTTGATATGGTGGATGTTGCATTTTATTAGCACCACTGTGTACAATCAAAAAACTTTCAAACAATTAACCGATTTAATGATTTAAGAAATATTTATAATTAGTTTTTAACTAAACAATTAATAGGTAAGTAAGATTTTATTCAAATTTTACTAACAAAACAGCAGTCTAGTAAAAAAATATGGATCAGCAAATGTTATTTCATGATATAGAGTATATAGTGTGCCCCAGTTGTAATATACATCTATATGGAAAAATATATTCCCTATCACTGATTATCTATATAAATTCTGCAAGAAGTTAGACCACATTTTAGACAATGAGTAAGCCTACAATAAAATGTGATAAATTCCAGTAAGACTGGGTACACACTAAAAGATTTTTTTTTATCATTATTTTCATATTTTCAAATATTATTATTTTCAATATATGAGAGACCACAAACACTTGGACAAAAAATCCTAGATTTCACCGTTTTGCATTGTGGTTTGCCACAATGTGACAAAGACAGAATACCACACACAAACAGATTTCAACCAGAGTACCGACTGTGAACATTAAAAATATTGCAATATCTCTGCTGTCTGTGCTTTTGTGCTGCACTGTGACTGCGTTTGTTGTTATGCTTCAGTCTTATGTGAGCTTGCTTTCTGATTGGAAATAGTTTCCTTTCATGTGATAATCTGCAGATCATACGCATGTTTGTCCTCAGGCTTCCCCCCACACATCAGGATTTCAGATCGTAAATATTGGATCAGGGTCCCTCCGATGTTCTTCCGAGTAGATTCAGTCACGCTTAACACACATCACACCACAGGGAAATCTCATAAGATCATCTTTAAACCACCAAGATGATCGGGACATTGTCAGGGTTCATGGGTTCACAATCTCATTCATGCCTGTTGTGTGTGTGAGTTTGTGTGGTTGAGTGTAGATAACAAGCTAATTAATTCCAGCTGTGGCTCGTTATCCAACACTACTTAATGTGTGTTAACCTGTCCTGTCTTTGTCAGTTCCTCTGCCTTGCTGTTAGGCTGTACGGACTTCCGCTCCTTTTATTCTGCTCCGGATTCCTGTATTCTCTGGTCGACTTTCAATCCAATCCAACTTTATTTGTTAAGCACTTTTAGTAAACGCAAAGGACCAAAGTGCTGTACAAGCTATAAAACATAAGGCATAAACTAAAAACATATTGGAATAAACAAACACCATACAAATTCACAGTCACATCAACACTACATAAAAATCAGCATCTCAGTGTGGAAGGCCAAGGAAAAATTTCAAAATAGATTTAAAATCAGATACAGAAGAAGCCTGCCTAATGTACAAAGATAACCCATTCCACATTTTCGGGGCTGCTACAGCAAAGACACGTTCCCCTGTTTCTGCTTTGTTTTCGGCACGGTCAGGAGCAGTTGATCAGCTGTATATAAGGATGGAGAAGTTCAATGAGATAGGGGGGAGCAAGACCATTTAAGGCCTTAAATGTAAATAAAAGGACCTTAAAATCTATCCTAAATGAATAGGCAACCAGTGCCGTGAGACTAATATGGGGGAAAGGTGTTCAAATTCACATGAACCGGTTAAAAGATGAGCTGCTGCGTTCTGTACCATCTGAAGACGCGAGATGGAGGACACACTAACCCCTACATACAGTATAGTGCATTATAAAAATCAAACCTAGTGGTCACAAAGGCATGGAATACTGTTTCAAAATGCTTTCTGGGGAGAATAGATTTTACCTTAGCCAGCTTTCTCAGTTGGAAGAAACTTGATTTAACTACAGATCTGATCTGCCTGTTAAATCTAAGATCTTTAGCCCAAGATTTGTGATGAGAGCAGGATTCCATGGTCCACTGTATCAAATGCAGAAGTTAAATCTAAAAGCACCAAGATGACACTATCACCAGAATCAGTGGCTAAAAAGATGTCATTAAAAACTCTTAATAGTGCTGTTTTTGTCGCTAGGAGAACCAGAGGGTTTCAGATGATCAACAATGTCCTGTACAAAAGACAGTGACACAGGCTTAAAATAGTCAAAAAGAGCAGAGCAAGAAATGGAAATAGATGTGTCATATACAATACAGGAGCAGAAATTGAAGCCTTCGTAAAAGACACCTTATCAATAAATGACTCAAGAAAGCTTTCACAAACAGAAGGGGAATCCTCCATACAGATGTTTGGAGGGGCATTAAGAGCCTTATCAATAGTCTTAAATAAAAGGCGAGGATTATGATTATTATTTACAAGGATTTCAGACAAATGCTTTCTTTTAGCCTCTTTAACAATTGTCTGATACCGACGCCAGCAGTCCTGTAACATTTGAAAAGACACCTGTAAATTATCTTTCTTCCACTTGTGCTCACCTCTATGGCAGTCACGTTTGGCAGCAT
This sequence comes from Enteromius unitaeniatus, assembly GCA_032359435.1. NCBI lineage: Eukaryota > Metazoa > Chordata > Actinopteri > Cypriniformes > Cyprinidae > Enteromius > Enteromius unitaeniatus. Next base: position 21,653,788 of record JAUMHI010000043.1, read on the forward strand.
GAGTCAGATCATTTAACCAAGGCTCAACTTTAATTTTAGGCTGCCTGAATTTTAACGGAGCCACAATATCTAAAACAGAATTGCAAGAGGAATGAAGCAGTGAGCTCAGTTCCTCTGTATTGGTTTGTATTGAATACTGCCTTAGGGGCAGCACAAAAGGCATTAAAAACAGCCGACAACTGGGCAGCAGTGGAAAAGTTAATAATACGACAGCTGCAATGTGCTGCAGTGGCAGATATAACTTTGATACCACCAAGAGCAGCCATAAATAAAATAGGATAATGGTCAGAAAGCACAGGATCACAAATCTCAAGCTGTGAAATAAACAGAAACAGACTGTACTAAATTAAAAGAATCTATAAGATTTAAAAAGTCCCTTACCATAGACTTATCAGGACAGCACACATGGACATTAAAATCCCCCAGAATGAGGACACGGTCATATCTCGGCATAACCTCCGCTAAAACTCAGAAAACTCATTTAAAAATTCCTTGTTGTATTTAGGAGGCCGGTAGACCACCGCACATAACACAGTGTTTGAGCAACCCAGCTCTACTAAGCTCAATTCAAAACTCATAGAAGAGAAAGAAAGTGATAGCAATTTACTTTTATAATGACTCTTAAAAACAATAGGCAGGCTGCTGTCGTGTAGAGTGGACTTCAATAAACCCTCATCCAGTACTCTCCGGGTAAGACTACAGTGGGCTAGCCAGGAATTGGAATGTCGCGCCTTCATGGATTCTGGGGCGGAGGGAAACTTTATAGACTTTACGTTCACCATGAACTCCCACATTCCTGTGAGCTCTCTCAAGCATCCTCTTACAGTAAGAGCAGACAGTCGTTACCCAGTGTCACTCACGTCACACCCACTCTGACTCTTATCACCTCGGGTTATCACACAGAACAGATTTCGTTCTATCTGACTGAATCTCCCTTGGCACCCGTTGTATTGGGGCATCCCTGGCTTGTTAAACACAGGCCGATGTTGAAGTCAGAGTATTGTCTCGGCGTGGAGTGAGAAATGTTATGCTTCATGCTTTGTGTCTGCTTGTGCTCCTGTCTCTTGTGTTTCAGTAAGAGGTGGTCAGGAGGTGTTCAGTAAGTCTAGAGCTGCTTCTCTTCCTCCACATCATCCCTATGACTGTGCCATAGAGTTAGTCCCAGGCACTTCTCTGCCCAAAGGCAGGTTGTATTCGCTTTCTGCCCCTCAAAGGGAGGCCATGGAGAAATATATTTCTGATTCTCTAGCGGATGGGATCATTCGACCTTCCTCTTCTCCAGCAGGGGCAGGGTTTTTTTTGTCGCGAAGAAAGATGGCTCATTGCGACTGTCAACTAACCAAATAGCCGTACATGTCTGCCTTGACCTCCACCAAAACTGAAAAGCCGCTTTGTTTCGGCTCAAATTCTCTGGGCCCCTGATCCCACACGCCAGTTTGTGGTGGAGGTCAACACATCAGAGGAGGGGATAGGAGTGGTTTTGTCCCAGCGCACTGCCTTGGATGTCAAAATGCTGATCCTGCCGAACGCAATTATGACATTGGCAAGAGAGAGTCAAGCATTGGAAGAGTAGCGTCACTGGTTAGAAGGTCCGGGGGTTCCTTTTATAGTCTGGACCAATCATAAGAATTTAGAATACATTCAATCCGCCAAACGTTTGAACTCCAGGCAGGCTCGTTGGGCATTTCTATTATATAATTTTCTATTTGGATGTTTTGATTTTTCTATTTCTTATCGTCCGTGTCAAACGCGACACGTTATCATGCATTTTTGATCATTCGGACCGCCTGGTGTCTCCTGAGTGCATTGTACTGGAGAGATTAGTTGTCTCTGCCGTCACTTGGGAGATCGAATTGAAGGTCCGTAATGCCTTAGAAGGGGTAACGCCTCCACCTGGATGACCAGCGAGTCGTTTGTTTGTGCTGGAGGGGTTACGGCCTGATGTAATTTGGTGGGGTCATTCTTCCAACGTAGCTTGTCATCCAAGAATCGGACGCACCATTTTTCTGGTTAAACAGCGATTCTGGTGGCAAGCCATGGCCCACGACATCCGAGAGTTTGTTTTGGCCTGTTTAGTTTGTGCTCAGGTTAAGACTTCCAATTGTCCTCCAGAGGGGTTACTTCAATCGCTGTTGGTTCCTTTGAGACCCTGGTCCCACATAGCGCTACATTTCGTTACCGCGCTCCATTGGCAATACGGTTTGTAACCATAGTGGACCAGTTATCGAAGGCAGCCCATTTTATTCCCTTGCCCTAATTTCCTTTAGCCAAGGAGTCAGCGGTTACTGTCATAGATCACGTCTTTCGGATTCATGGCTTCCCGGTAGACGTGGTTTCTAACAGAGAGAATTTTGTTGTTTACTGGGGGTGACTGTGACTGGGAAGGTTACAGTCCAGAGAAGAGAAGTTGGGTACCTGCCAGGGACATATTGGATCACACCCTTATTGATTACAATCAATAAAAGCATTTGCAGAAGAGCTTGGGGTCCAGTGTTCCACATGTAATATCTAAAAAAGTGTTCCACATGTAATATCTACTTCACATGCAAGAATCTTGAATAGTTACAGCAGTGGAAATTTAAGTCTTCAAGGAGACACATCCCTTGAATCAATTAAAAAAAAAATTTACATCTTTATCAGAGAGCTAAAAAGTCAAGGTAAAAAATTGCCTTTTATTTCTAAATTTTTTTAAATGTAAAAATTAAACAGACGTTATTAATGTACCTCAGGAAAAAAAAATGCAGTTTGCTACACAGTATTTACTGAAAAAAAATTATCTAAAAAAAATTTATTAAAAATTATTATTAATTACATTTCTATCTATGCACAATAAACCAAGAACCTGGACTAAGGTTTTCATTTATTTATTTTTTAACAGTTTAACAGTAG
>JAUMHI010000043.1:21676577-21687158 GCA_032359435.1 Enteromius unitaeniatus
TTGAGAACGGGTGATTGGGAGTTGTGTGTCTGTGGTGGTGGCTGATCCTGGATCAGGTGAATGTGCCGATGTGACAGTATTCTGAATGCAGAATTCAAATTAGCCATTTTAATCTAGATTAATCTAGATTAAAAAAATTGATCTGTGCCCACCCCTAATTATGTTCATGTTTAACTTAAATTGAACTTTAATCTAACTTTAAATTGGTTGCTTTTTTTATTGTAGAAATTAACAATACACTAACCTATGTTATTAAACTATTGCACTTCAATTAACATATAGAACCTTACTGAAAATTGTACCATTTGCTTGTGTAACACTGCATGTTAACCTATTTAATCCCAGTTTTCCCCAGACATGATATATCTAAAATATCTAAATGATGTGTCATTAGTAACCTTTTGAAATTACAATAATTTATATATATTTCATGAGTTCTTGCATGTCGGCACTTTGGTATAAGCAAAGCTTGTTTGGCGTGCTAGGTTAAACAGCCTTAAGGGAAAGGAGGCAGACGACCAGTTCCTAACCCTGAGTGCTCCCCCTGGCGGATAAATGGTAGGAGCTAGGGAGGAGGTGGGATACTATAATCGAGATACAGAAGGAAGGGGCTCTGGCAATTTATTGGGTGAGGCTAAGAATCTGATAGGAAGATGGAATAATTGGAAGATTATAAAGGCAGAGATCGCATATAACTGCCTTCGCGCAATCCTCCTGAAATAAGTTTTATAAACTACATTTCAATTACAGTTTGTACTTGTCGGCACTTTGGTATAAGCGAAGCTTGTTTGGCGTGCTACCCAAGGAGAATACTCAGTGTTAGGAGGGCTGCCGAGCACTAGGGTAAACATCCCTAATGGCTTGTGGAGGAAAGAGGTGGACGGCCAGTTCCTAACCCTGACTGCTCCCCAAACGGAACATAGAGAAAGCCGCCAAATGGGTGAGCGCCCCAAAAGAGGCACTTTGGTATAAGCAAAGCTTGTTTGGTGTGCTGCCCAAGGAGAATACTCACCAATGTTCGGGAATGAGACCAATGCTCGGAGCTGAGACCAATGCTCGGGGATGAGACCAATCTTCGGGGATGAGACCAATGCTCAGAAATGAGACTAATGCTTGGAGCTGAGGTCAATGCTCAGAAATGACACCAATGCTCTGGGATGAGACCAATGGATGGGAATGAGACCAATGTTCGGGAATGAGACCAATGTTCGGGAATGAGACCAATGCTCGGAAATGAGACAAATGTTTGGGAATGAGACCAATGAATGAAGCCACGGGCTCCTTTGGAGAGCAGCCCAGAGGAGCGGTTGGGGTGGCGGCAGGCACTGGCGTCCTCGTATTCGGACAGGTCGGAAGAGCTTTGATGATCTGACATGGTCAGGGGAATCCAGATACTAAGATCGAGATATAGAAGGAAGATTAGAGAGGCGGAGATCGCATATAACCTTTGCGCACTCCTCCCGAAATAAGTTTTATAAACTACATATGTTTGTGTGTGTGTGTCCATATTTGCAGGAAGTGCACTAAAACATCGGTCAGTAAGGTTTTAGAGCTAAAACTGAACACCTTTTTAGGGTCACTATGACCTATTGTCAAATTCAAATACAAATTTTATTTGTCACATACACAGTACGATATGCAGTGAAATACAATTGCTCAGACCTTAAAATAAAAGACTATGAATGGGAAATAAATAAAAATAAAATAGAGGCTAAATTTAACTAAGAAGAATACAATATTAAAATAAATAACTGTACAGTACAAAAAACACAATATAGAAAATATAAGAAATACAGAACAAAAAGAGAAAAACAGTTGTGCAAAGTAGATAAATAAATAAAATGTTAATGTAATGTCATGTCCAGGGGCTGTGCAATCCGCATATTTATAGTGTCTTGTGCATGCAAATATGCTCGATGTGATTTGTTTAAAGTGGCTTGTGATGGAGTGATATAACTGACTAATGACCACGAAAGTGCAGTTGTGCAGTGGCCACTAGTGTAAGTGAATATCCAGAATGTCCAGAGTGAGTGGAAAAACCAATATGTGGATGTGCAAAATGGATCAGTACTGTGTGGTGTACTGATGACGATCAGTACAATAGTGTGTTAATTTTTGTTGTTGTTAATTTCCTCCGTTATATTTCATGCAATATCCAGAGAATTTTGTTTTGTTCATTTAAATCTGCAAATTATTACTTCTCTTCGTGAAAATAATCCTTCATTGTATTGTCTGATAAAGTAATTTAATTAAAAAGCTTCAAATTTTAGAACAGGAGAGGCTTCCATAAACATATACATGTTAATAGATGCATTTAATCCAGTAACAAGTGGTATAATCACTTGTGTGTGTTTGACTAAAAGTATCTAGAGACTAGTTGTGTGTGTTTAGATGCAGGAGGTTGTGAATTAAGTTTTAATTAAATTGCTACTCTTGGCTCAGCACAAAGCTTAATAAGCAATTACATAAACAAAACCTCAAATATTTAAATTGTAAATATCTGTATACTTGAATGCTATGTACATGCTGGGTACATGCTAAGAGAGAAAAAAAATTCTTCCCACAAATTAATAAATAAAAAAGCAATATAATATAGTAGTAATTTAGTTTTTTTCCACATATGTTGAAATTAATGTTGAAGTCTTCCATTTTAACTCATGGTTAAGCATTTTTAAGCCACAGGATGGCACCAAACTGTCAGCGACAGTGGAGTGATGTAATTACTAATGGGCAAGATGATTTGTATTACTCGGATGTGCCTGTGTTATTAGTTTTACTGGTTGTTATCTGGGAATAATAAACCTTGGAATGTGGCGACTGACCAATCAGAATCCTGTATTTCATGAAGCCGTGTAATAAATAAATAAATATACATTTTATATAATTCATATATAAAAATCTGGTCACTCTGGGAGTGACTAAGGAGTCACAATAATCATTAATGAATCATTCTTTAGAATTGTAACCAATACATTTATTTTAATTAACTTACTACACTGGTGATTGTTTTAGTATTTTGCTTTTAATAAAACCTTCTTTATCATGCTTATATGAGTCTCATGAAGTAATAAGGAATGTGAATTGCTATAATCAATGTCAAAAGGTGATTTATCACATTTTTTGGATGCATATTCCTGACAGTTGTTAAGAAATATACTTCTATTTCACTCCACCCTCATTTTCCATATGCTGTAAACAAAATAGATGAGAGATAAGATGCTTAATTTCAGTCTTTATTAACTGTACAGTAAATACACAATGCACACAAGAGTATTTTATTTTAAACTAATTTTGGACAAAGTGGTGAAGAGAGTCCACTGTTGGCTTGGAATTAGCTTTTAAGGCCATTTCCTGTGAGATACGTCCATCATTGCTCTCTATTTCACAGCGTTCCCCTTGTCAGCCATTATTCATCACTGTAATGTTGTGCTGGGCAGAGCCCCAAAACCACCATAGGGAAAGAAATAGAGAGAGACCAAACACCCGACATAAACACACACCATACGAAACATCAGCATGGATGAGAAGTAAATAACACCAATTGCCGGTTTATCTGCCTTTTTTTTATATAAATTAATAAATTTGTTCATCAAATGTTTGGGGTCAAACATCGGTGTACACAGCGGTTTAAAAATGAATGGTTGCATTAGACATAACTTATATGTTTAAATAATTGTTTAAGTGTAATTCTGGGCAATTGGCTAAAATTTGGGTTCTAACTGGGAACCATGTATGTATTCTTAAAATCCTTCATCGCTCCACTCCAGATTTTCTTAGCATCGATGAGCTAGTTGGCTTTAGGGGCTTGGGTAGGAAAAGGTCCTGTTGGGATAGAGATAGGGAATTGATGGTGATTGTTTTAGCATGTGAGACTGCAGGGGAGGACAGGCACTGCAGACTGCCTGCCTAAGCTGAGGTTAGATAAGGTGAGAGCTGGAGGGCTGGAATTGTTCTTCTGGCCTCATGCCCACCTGTAAATAAAGTTATACTCACACAGGAACCTCTGTACAGGACCTTGTTTTGGAGCATTTATAAAGAGCGCTAAAGTTCTCTTTTAAAAAGTATTTAAAGTTGCATTTAAAGGTACTTTTGTACATGTATTAAAAGTTCTGTTGCATTTACATAGTAAATCAAAGAGTTCTAAAATGCTGCACAACATTCTCACCATAAAACATAAGACTACCCTATCTGCTGCTGAACTGCTGCCAGTGATTCCATTCACATAATTGACTTGAGCCACAAGCCTGTCCAAATAAATTTCTGTCCCCTTACAATGCGCTCTTCCTCATTATTCATAATTAGCCATATAGTCTTTCTGTTACAACTGAAGAGGTACTGATAATGTTTATGGCAATGATTATGCGCTCTTGCTTTTGTTGTTTGGTTTGTTTCAGAATGGATTGTGGAACCCAGATTTACATCAGATGTATTATTGTGCAGCATCTAAATTTCCCAATCACTTATAAACTGATTTTCACAGAAAACTAAATAAACTGCACCCATAAACACATGTACACTTTGTGCTAATAAACACTTTGTGGTATGAACCTGAAACTGAGGTTTGACCGAAGCATTTCGACAATTAAAATGCTGTAAATTTTGCAGCACAATGCTGTAAAAGCCTACAGTATACTGGCACATGCATTACATTTATGCAGTACATTACCAACTCTTGTAATCACCATCCTCACACTTTAGTCAAAAACTCATAAGTTAGATGCAGCGTTTCACTCCGCTGCTCTCCCATCGGCAATTCACAAATATTTTACAAGGTGGCTAATTCGTACAAATTCATACGACCTCACTCAAATACAAATTCATATGATGTTTTAAGTCGTATGATTTTTACAAGTTGACAATTCATGAGTTTTTACAAATGACCTACAATTAACCCCACTCCTAAACCTACAAATTGGTTTAGACAAATTGTACAAAATCTCATGAGTGAGGTTGTACAAATTCATACAAATTAGCCACCTCTTACAAATACTGTATGTACAAATTGGTCATGAGCCTGTGTTGGCTCTCCCAAAATATTTTATATAGCTTAGTGAATTATCCTGGGGTTTATTTGGACCAAACTAGAATCCATAATTATTGGAACTGAGGAAAGACAAACAGATAATTTTGGTGAGTTTTATTTTGTTTCTGTCAAATTTGAATGAATCTTGCTTAATTATGATGTGCAAAGTTAAATTACCTGGTTTGTCACCAGTATCTGCACGGTTTGAGGAGATGTGTATGAAATGTGTACAGTCTATATGTTTTTAGCCAATACAGTGTAAAAACATCACTCCAATTTACTTCGATTATTATTGCAGCTCTTACACTGTAGTCCACCTGTGGTTGCATTGTGGAAAGGACACTGTTGACACAAGGCACATATTTATTATTTGATTTAATTTAATTGATGCAATTATGCCACATAATTTTCATTCACTATTTCCAATTATGCTGTCTATTCACATTTATTGGTGCTGTGGATAACAGGTTTTGTTGTTATCCACACTTGTACTTGTAAGGATGTATACACAGAAGAAAGCCTTATTACTATTAGCGCAGCAGGGAGACCGTGCCAAATTAGACAACTTCAGGCTGTTGTGGTCAGTGGTCGAGTACGTTGTAGACATTACTATCTGTCACAGTGTTGCCAAGTCCACAGTTTTCCAGGCAATCAAGACAGTCGAAGCAGGAGTCGAGGAGCTGCTCTAGTTCATCTACTAGACACTTCCCCTTTGCCAGGAGGCAGGGACCCCGGCCCACAGTAGCGCTGGACCCTCCGCCACCGGCGTCATCCTGATCTGCTTCGCAAGAGAGCGGGGCAAAGTCTCGCCATGGCCGGACCACCCCACATGCTGCTCCGTTTCTGTCTTCTACCTCGCACATTTCCTGATATGACACACAACATAGCTGCAATAAATGGGTCTGTAAAAGAGCCCATGCAGCGCGCTGTTATAGCGCACCCACAAACTCACATAAAGAGCAGTTTCTCTCAAAAGCACATACACACGAGGGTCCCTAAACAGCGTCAAAGCGTTCAAGTAATAAAACCCTTATGCCTTCAGCAGAATGCTTGGCAAGCCATTCCCGGGGTTTCAAATTGGGTTATGGGGATAATAATAATAAAAAACGGTCACACCCTTTAGTTTGCAAGGCATTTAGCGGCGTCGTCACCACTTCAGTGTCAACCTTTTAGTCTCCAAGTGAGACGGCGGTCAGAGACCAATACTCGACCTGAGACATCTGAATCATGCCCTATTAAAACCATCTTGGACTCGGGATTAATTTGCCAAGAGCATGCTGATGCCCAGCCAACAGATAACATTCCTGGGAGCTGTAATAGACTCAATGCAAATGAGAGCATCAATCTTGCCGGAGCGCGTCACAACCATAACACGTTGCGCAGTGTTGAGCCTTTCAGAGAATGATGGGTCTAATGGCCACAGCCTCATCAGTGCTACAGCTTGGCCTCTTACAAATACTGCGCTCAAACTGAACCAGGCTGCGGACATGCTGTCATCGGGAGCAGTTCATCCACAGGAATGAACTCTTCACCCTCGAACTTTCCAGTTGATCTAGAAGACGTTCGGCAAGGCGGAAATGGATCTTTTCACTTCAGACAGCAATGCTCGCTGCCCAGCTTATTTTAAGAAGGAGATGGATGTGCTGGCCCAGCTTCCTCCTCTATGCTTTTCCCCTGATCACGCTGCTTACCCAAGTTATCAGGCGAATCAGAGCAGAGGGTCAAAGTCGTCCTGGTCACCCCCCTCTGGTGGAACCAGCCGTGGATTGCAGACCTGCACACAATGCTGATGGCAGCCCCGTGGCCCATGCCCCTGAGATGGGACCTCCTCTCTCATGCAGAGGGCTCAATCTGGCACCCACAGCCCCGACGAGCAGGCGGAGGCTGTGCACTCGGGGACCGGCTAGCCCGCAGGGGCAGGATGTGGGACATCGCCTCGGTCTGCTTCTGGACTGCTGAGAACTCCTGGGCCAAGTCCTCGACAGTGTCACCGAATAGACCGACCTGGAAGATGGGGGCATCGAGAACGCGCGCCCTCTCGGCGTCCGGCACCTGCGTCAGGTTCAGCCAGAGATGTCGCTCCTGGGCCACCACGTGCATTGTTTTGTATTGGTGGTGTATTGGTGAGATTAACAGTTTTAAGAATAAAACCCAAAAGAAACAGATTTTTCTGCAGTGATCTCTTTTTCCAGATCTCGATTTTTTTCCAGAGCTGTATATGGTAGGCCTATATGGTGGTGGGCCAGCTGGACCATAAAATGCCAGGGCCAATTTTTACTCCAGCAGTGCAGCCCTGCTTAAAAGTATATTCTGTTGTGTTCAGCAGAAGAAAGAACATCATGCAGGTTTAACACCAGACGCGACTAAATAAATCACACTATTCTTGTGAAGTTGGACGCTTGAACATTTTGAGTTTACTCACTTCATTCGCGCATGAAATGCGCTACACAGTAAATGTGAATTCGCCAAATTTCAGATTTTTCAACTTGAGCGTTTCGCGCGAATCACGCGTCAAACATGCGAAACGTATTAACATACTGTAATTCACGTGCATCGCGTCATTTGCGCCGCTTAATTCGCGCAAATTGCGCCGCAGGATGTCTAATTGCATCTTTGCATTGACTTAACGCTTTATTCATTTAAAGCAGGGCTTCCCAAACTTTTCAGCTCGCGACCCCCAAAATAACTGTGCCAGTGACTCGTGACCCCCACTATCCTCAGAAGTGATTAAAATATACAAATATTGCGCGCAACGGTGGACATTGGTTGATATTACCCAATGTTTCATTTCAACAAAAATAATATCCTAAGCATAAAGAGATGAAAATGACCTACAGGTTACATGCACATGTCGGAAAGTGGTGTAAATTGATCTGCTGCTACTGACGCTTTTGATCAATCTGTCGTAATCACCTTAGGGGTCGCGATCAAAGGGATAGAAATTTGAAAGGCTGATGGCTTTTGAATTTGCATGTTTGTTTGTTTTTTAAATGTAACTATTAACAACTATTTTTTTTATCTTTTGTTAGTTATAGATAAACTGTTATTTATAATAGTTAAAAAAATTATTTGATTTCTTAGAAATCCTCTCGCGCAAAAGACACATCCATCCAAAGGTATAGGCCTATTATTTTATTAAAAAATTTAATACTCTGTTAATATATTTTTTAAAAATATCAGAGCTTAGTAGACATATTTATTGTATTTTTAGGCATTATTATCCAGATTAATAATAAATTATATCAATGACTGTGCACCCTATAGAGCAGGAATAGTAACTGATAATTATAATAGCACTTGTATGTGTATTTATGCTAATAAATTAGCTAGCAGACAGTGTAGATTTTAGAAAGTTTATGTGTTAATGGTTGTTAATGATCTGTCTGACATCTCTGATCCAAGTCATAAAAAAACATGATGCAATTAATTGTATTCTGCTTTTGTTGTGCAGCCACATGCCTCTCTCTGACATTCTATATCAGTCTAAAATCCCACTCAGATCTCTGCCTGTTTACACACAAACTCTCTACCACCTTTTTCAGTTTATAATCTACCGGTCACAAGAACACATCAATATTACAACGGAGACCAATAATCAGGACATGAATAGCAGATGCTCTTTAGGTTTTCTATGCTAATCCAAATATGCAGGATGAGGTAAACTGGCACCACCGCCAATTTGACAGATGGACAATTAATCTGAGCTGAGATGGCATTTTAGCCTGAACAAAAATTGTGGGATCGAGAGCTGGACTGGCTACAAACCACAGCTATGTTTCCCAAAATATAATCTTAAGAAATGAGAGATGAACGGCCATGGCTGTTCATCCATATGGGTAACCTTAATCACTCTAGAGCGAATCCAATTTCATTTTAAAACTATTGGTAATACATTCATGGTAATATATATATATATATATATATATATTTATATACACACACATGTGTGTGTGTGTGTGTGTGTGTGATTTAACGTGTTAATTAGATAACTACGATAAAAAAATAACATGTTAAAATTGTTAACGCATTTAACACACTTGTGCACCCAGACCTATGTGAGTAATCTGACATTTCATACAGTTGATCGATGACAAATTTCGCTGATGGAGCCTACAGAACATAGTTACAATGTCCCTAAAGTTCAAGATATGGGGGGAAAATGCCATGTTTGAGATTGTCTCTCATTATATAGTTAATACCACACAAGCAATAGGCTAACTGCAAAATCACACAAGTTCAACTGTGATACTGATCTCAACAGTTAAGTAATTAGTTAATATTGTGTTATTTTAGAAACAGAGTTTTCTGGGGTTTTTTTTTGTTTTTTCCCCCAATTTTGCCTACGAAAATATAAAAGACAAAGCACAACTCCAGGGAACACACAGTGGCATTTTATAATGCATATTTTAAATGAATCGGGTGAATCATTTGGCACCTCCCAAAATATTTATTGCTGAAGATACTTTTTGTAATGTCTGTTTAATGCTTTACACAACAACATTAAATTATCTTTTAGGATTAATTATACAGACAAATTTGATGTTTGTTTGTTTTCTTCTTTTTAACAAGCATTGTTCAGTACTGAAACCACATTTTCATAAATGTCCATACAGCTTGAATTACCAACATGAATCTTGGCCAAATGGTTAATCTCACCTCCAAAATTCCCTCAGACCAAAATAAGCAAAATAAGCTATCATAGCAATGGATTTTTAATTCATAACACACTGATTAAAAACAAACAAACAAAAAAACTCTCAAACAGGGAGCATTACATAATCAATGAACTTTTTTAAAATTTGAATGATTTGTCACAGGTTTTTAATTCATGAATAACATGTTTTCATTTTACCTTCTGTATTACAGCACAAAGGATGAATGTGAAAATCAACATTTTGATTATATTTATTTCAATTATATTTATTTACGTTTTTTTTTTACAGCTTATCTCTACAAACAGCGCCACACAATGGATTTCTATTAAAAGCCTGTAACTTACTCATACTTTTTAACTGATCTTGACAAATGTTCATTGTCACTCATGTAAACACAACAGTTTATCTTCCCCAATCACACGTCTGAACTTTGTTTCCCACCAGACTGAAAATAAACGCGACACTCACGTCCCCGGAAATCCGATAAAATTCAAACAATCATTTGATGAATTTGACATTCCTGAAGGGTTTCCAGTTAAGTGTACCATATGCATCAGACGTTTAGCCAACGATCCGTGGGCGTGACGTCTGAGGCTGAGACTAGCGCTGCATTATCTAATCAATCACCCCATATCCTACATCCAATCAGATCCAACATACCCACTTTAAATAAACCCTCTTCCTTCACTTCTGCATCTCGATTTGTGCATTGAATTGAACAAAACTAAGATGTCTCACTGGATGTCTCTGGACACTGAACTTTACTCTCCACTCCACCCAATTCATACCATTGCACACTTTCATTCTGCATCTGTACTTATCTGTTATTTGCAGTTGGGGAGAAGGCTACGGGGGGATAAATGAGTGGAATTTACATACCATTTGCCCCCAGTATGCCTTTTT
>JAUMHI010000043.1:21816774-21845404 GCA_032359435.1 Enteromius unitaeniatus
CCTAGGCCCGGGGTAGGCAACATCGGTCCTGGAGTGCCAATGTCCTGGAGCTAAACTCTGCAGGACATTGGCACTCCAGGACCAACATTGCCTACCCCTGGCCTAGGCAAAAGGTTTGTTGAACATGCTCAGTTAGGAAGGACCTGAATCCTGCTCATCATTAGCTCACCAGAAAAAGATTACCCTAAAATTTTTATTATTATTATTATTATTATTATGCCCTGCTCTTTAATTTAATGCTGAGATATCCACTATCCAATATGTCAAAGTTAAGAGTGTATATGTAGGAGAAGAGGGGCATCATCAGAATAATCAGATTCTTTTGTTTATTTCAATATATAACATCAGACAAATTTTTCATTTGTTTGTTTAATAAACCAGTTATGCCTGACCGGGGGCCTATACCATGCTGGTATTAAAACAAATTCACACTAGTTTCTAGTTGACTAGTTTCTAGTTGACAAACCAAATCCCTTCTATCCAGCTTTGTTGGTACCATGATCCTTAGCTTTGTCAGCTCGGCTTTGATCCTGAGTTTGTGGAGCGTGTGCTCTACACATGATGTTGTGACATCAGTGGCGAACAGCCAATTACATGCCTTGCAATTTACTTCTCCAGAGAGAGCCAGCAAGATTCAAATCTCTACACTTAACTGACAAGTGTGGTCCATGAAAAAGGACAAATCTAAGAACTTATCTCACTAATAATTTCTCTAAAAAGGCACGCATATCATTCCCTTCATTTTTATCCTGGTATTAATCATAGATGTGACCGACGACTGCAATTTTGCAATGCTTAATTACAGAGATTCTATGGCAGCTTTCAATTTTGTGTTCTGCATTTGCAACTCTGAGACAGTACCTTTTTGAGTGCATATTTGATCCTTGGCTTCTGCAGCAGGCGTGGAGGACTATAATGTGATAAGAGCTCGCTCAAATACTGAGGAGTTAAGCCATTCAGGGCTTTATAAGTAATAAACAAGATTTTAAAATCTATCTGATGTTTGAACATGCAAGGTCACATGTAAATGTTAAAGAGTTTATTAAACAATTTACAGTAGTTATGAATAATTAATGATCATTTAAGCAATTTTTTTAACCATATAGTGACCTTAAATTTGGAGGAAGAGAAACCTCGGGGCTGTTCTTACACAGAACATACCTTGCCATTAAATGTTTCTTACTATGGTAATGAACTACTACTAAAAGCCTAGTTACATTCATACCCTTTTCTTTACCTAAAACCAAGTATTGGTGCAGAATAAACTAAAACTGAGCTGGCTAGCCCGCTAACCGACTTCACGTACAGGTTCCTGATGGAGATACTTCCTGTGTCAGCTAATTTCTATTACTCTTAAAGAACACAGAGTTTGGGAAGAAGACGGTCCGTGTATAACACTATGTATAAGATTTTAATCTTTTTTATTTGTTTTTCTTTCAAAATTAGGGTGATGATGCAGAATTTAATTGTTCCAAACATGTACATTTGATTCATGCAATAATATTATATTATATTATGCAGTTATTAAATCAATCAATCAGTGTTTCAGTGCTTATTTTTCACATTTAGTATTAAAACAATTGATATTTACATTAATTAGTTACCTTGGTAGGTTCTTAACTGCTTTCACGTGTACTAGGCAAATGTGCCGATGTAGTTTTTTAAAAGACACGTAACTAAAACCACAACAACAGTCCCTCATATATTTACTCACAATGCCCTAGTTCTCGTGCATAATTATGAACGCCATTGTTGAATGGGAAATGCCACTGAAACATTTTCTATGTTCTTACAACCTCTCACGAGAAACATCATTTAAGGAGTGAGATCTAAAGGTTTTTGATGGACTGTGTCTTTCAGAGGCGTTATGTTGAATGGATTGTGTGGAATGCGCAAAGCATTTGCCACTCGTCCGCGGTTTACCAATTTTTACCACACAATCTGTCACGGCTTCGTCGTAAGACTTAGGCTGGGCTAAACGCCTGCACGGGGTTCTTTCCAGTAGTGCAACAAGTTCGCAGAGGACTAGTACAAGCCGTGAAAGCCGTCTCTGCCCACACTGTCTTTCAGTGCATGAGTGCGCACCGCCCCGAGACAAATTCAAATAATATAGACTCGGTTATCCTCATCCCGACAGTGCTGGTGATTGCACACAGTAGTCTACGGCTGAGAGTGAGACATGAGGGGTTTAGGAGCAAATAAGGATTCCAGAAACGCAGCGAAAATGGAGAACGGAACCGATCATGGCAAGCGACGGCACTGTCTTGGAGCTACAGTGGATGTGATGCCGTTTGTGTTTTCTCTTGCGTCCTTCGCGTTTTGCTTTTTGCTGAGTGTTCAAACCAGTGATATAAAGGATAGAATCGTGAATCTGGAGATTGGAAGTGGCGCGGGGGTCTTAAACCCGTTTCATGGGATCTCTATGGACCAGTTTAATTCAATGATTCAGGAGCGAGTGGACGAGCTGCTGTCACAGGTGAGTAGCCTATTCCATCCACAGCTTTAACACCAGATATTTAAGTTAGCAGCATTGCCATCTTTTCTTACAAAACACTCCTGTGTAACATTGGCCAGTGCACCTTCATGTCTACATTCATTTAAGGCTAAGTGTTTACTTGTTTCTTTTATCTATTGATTCTGACAGCGTTCTTATGAACACTTGGTTAGAATAAGGACCGCCCGTCAAGTCTCACCACCTGAATGCAACTGCCCACCAGGTACTGCCTTTATATATATTTATATTGGCTAAATATATAGTGTTGGTTTTCACTGGTGGAATTGCACTGTTAACCTTTCATTTTATAGTATTTATTTAGCCTACTAGTATTTCATTAAGTAGAGTTCCAGTTTTTCTAGTACTCAATAAGACACTATTACCCAATTTGTAGACTAGTATTTTTTTTTTATTTTTGTAGTAGACATAGTACAATTATATCTGTTTATATTGTTTATCTTGTTTGTATTATTTTGATCAAACTCAATTCTAACTAATTATTATATGTGACAGGTAAAATAAAATGAATAAATGAATGTTAGTGTCTTTGAACAAGTGCTACCAATAAGGACTAACAAATATGAGCTACTAGAACTGGAATACATAAGTTAAACTATACCATTTTATTAGTGTTTCTCATCTAAATCCTTGGATCCCACTTCCTAGTATGTTTTAGATGCAGACCTATAACAAACACACTAAGAGAGCAATGCTTTAAATTTGGTCTTTTAATTAGAGAGACATCTAAAACATTCTGGTACTGTAAGAAGGGTTCCCAGTACTGGAGTTAAGAAACACTGCCACAGGAAATTATCTAATGAATACTAGTAAAAAGTAATGGTCATCATATGATTT
This sequence comes from Enteromius unitaeniatus, assembly GCA_032359435.1. Taxonomy (NCBI): domain Eukaryota; kingdom Metazoa; phylum Chordata; class Actinopteri; order Cypriniformes; family Cyprinidae; genus Enteromius; species Enteromius unitaeniatus. The sequence goes on from JAUMHI010000043.1 coordinate 21,820,124, forward strand.
CCAAGTTGTGATCAAAAATAAGTTTTATAAAAAAAAAAAAATAAATAAAAAAATAGACGCAAGAGACGATACTGTGAATTTAAAATGTTGATTCTGGAGTATGCCGTTTTGGGGCACTCAGTCAACAAAGCTGCTGTATTACATGATCTAGTGCCCTATAATCATAAATAGTGCTTTTTGCAAAACTAATTTTTGTATTATTGTAAGGCATACAAAATGTGTATTTTAGTCTACTTTTACATTTTTCTGCATGACAAATTATAGTTAATAGCTACCTGTACAATAACTTAATAGTCATTTATTCTCTAACTGCATTTTTGTTTTTAATTAGTTGTCTTAGTCACTTTTACAAGTTTTACACTTTTTTTCTCTCTTTTGAGTGCAAACAATGTATAAAACTAATTATATGCCAGTTTCAAAGCAGAGTGAATGTCTTTGGGCTGAAACACTGAAATTACTTCATTCAACCAGCAGATGGAAACAAACAAACAAACAAATCAACTTGTAGTTAAGGTTCAGTAATCCAAATTTTATTGGAGTCAGTAGCAAAGCAAATAAAGTGTGCTTATTGGACAGAAGACAATTCTATTGAAGCACACAGTGGAATTTCCCCAGAAAACTATTTATGAAAAAAGGGAAAGGATTGTGGACCATAGGGGTAATGGGGTCAGCACCCTGGAGGCTTCTGACTGCCAGGGGCTTCGAGTTATGGTCTGAGACCTGGAAACAAGCTACTTTGGATTGATAGATGAACAGACCTTTGAATGTGCAGATGATCCCGGGGCCATCTTTAGGATAGTGCAACTGATCATGACTACATAATATTTTTCATTATTCCATTGTACAACAAAAGGGACCTTGTAAGACCACACATGGCTAATCTTAGAGGGTTAGTTCACCCACAAATGGAAATTCTGTCATTAATTACTCACCCTCATGTCATTCCAAACCCATGGGCTGTTTTAACAGTGTTTTTACTGTTTCTGGATCTGGCATCATTTCAGTTGTATTGCTGTCTATGGAGTGTTAGATGGCCCTCTGATATCATCAAAAATATCTTAATTTGTGTTCTGAAGATGAACGAAGGTCTTATGGGTTTGAAACAACATGAGGGTGAGTAATTGATGATAGAATATTCATTTTTGGGTGAACTAACCCTTTAAAGAAGGTACCAGGCCTTGTGCCTATGATATCTTCAGTTTTCAGCAAAGAAGAAAGCTGTGTTATGCTTAAGCTTATGCATAGCGAGCATGGCTAGACTGTGAAGCAGCCTGTACTTTGTGCCTGTGTATCATACCCGGAACTTCGCATGGTAGAGGATAGAAATAGAGTAGTTTGTTTGGGGGTCCGGCCGTGGTGAGACTTTGCCCTGCTCTGTAGTTATCTACAGCTTTTATCCGCCTAAGGGGAATAAAGCTGCTCGATTTTAAGGGGGGCGTTGATTCCCTTGTAAGCATCGGCAGATAAAAGAGCAGCGTGGAAAGGGGGAACGCGAGAGCTGTGCCAGCCATTGGTTGCCACAGCACAGCAAAAAATTACCACTGCACAACCAATGGCTGTGTAGTTTCACTGCGTGTTAAATAGGCTTCAGTTAGGAGGAAAAAGGAGTTTTTCCCATAGAGTCTTAGCAGGCGCAGTACGAGTGAAGTGTCGACAGGAAACCACTGATCCTTTATAGAAAACTAGATTTCACATGTAATAATGTTATTTATTTATTTGTATTATTTATTTATTTATTTATTATTCTATCCGAAGTGTCTCTGTACAGTCTTAGAATAAAAATGTCTAGTGTATGTAAATAGCCCTTTGCTTAATGCCTAATTTTTTTCTTTTACGTATCATATTCATTAAAGTAGCGAACATCAGATGAACATAATGAACATTAGACGGACGATTAATGCTTTGTATATAAACATACATTAATTACTGATACTAATACCAGATATATGTTCTTAATTATAAGTTTCAAGATATACAGTGCCTTGTGAAAGTATTCATACTTCTTCATTTTTCCCCCCATTTTTTTATGTTGCTGCATTATTTTAAACTGCTTTAACTTCTACATTTTTTCCCACATCAATCTACACTCCATACACCATAACTGTAAAGTGAAAAACTGATTTTTCACATCTTTGCAAATGTATTAATATATATATATATATATATATATATATATATATGTGTGTGTGTGTGTGTGTGTGTATGATTTGGAAAGGCACAAATATCTTAATAAAAGATCTAACAGCTGATAATGCATATCACAGCAAAAACCATGCATTGAGGTCAAAAAATTAACTGCCTGAAGAGCTGAAAAACAGGTTTGTGTCAAGCCACACATCTGTGGAAGAGTTCAGAAAAAAAAATGCTTCACTGAAGGGAGACAGAAGCATAACTGAGCAACTGATGGAGACAGCCTTTGGTTACTGTAGTGACCAAGAACTTGATGGTCACTCTAGTTGGGCTCCATGATCATATGTGAAAATAGAATACATTTACAGAAGGACAAACATCACTGCAACACTTTATCAGTTTGGGCTTTGACCTTTGTGAAGGTACATGAAAACACACTTGGAACCTAAAGGACCTTCCGACTCTGAAAGACAAGATTCTCTAGTCTGATGAAGCTCAAATCTAAGCATCATGTTTGAAGGAAACCAGCTCTGCTCTCCTCATCACCTGCAGAGTACCATCCCAAAAGAATTGAGTGCTAGAGGCAGGGACTGAGAAACTGGTACAGAGCAGAAGGAACACTTATAAAAAAAATATAAAGATAGCCTTAAAGGAAACCCAGTCCAGAGCATTCAGAAACTCAGACCAGGCCAAAGGTTCAACTTCCAACAGGACAATGACTCTAAGCACACAGCAATAGTGGCTTATAGACAACTCTGTGAACGTCCTTAAGTGGCCCAGCCACAACCTGGGATTCAACCCAATCAAAATTTTCTTGAGAAACCTGAATATGTGCATCTTCCCCCATCCAACCTGCCAGATCTTGAGAGGTGAAGAGATGAGGAGAAGACTGGAAAATAATTGCCAAACTGCTGCTGATCAAAGCTTGTTGCATCAAAAAAAAATTATTGAGGCTGCAAAGATGCTTCAGCTAAATATTTAGTTAAGGGTGTACTTATGCAATGTACTTATTTCAGGTTTAGTTTTTTTTCCATAAATTTCCAGTTGTGACAATTCTGTTTTTTCATTGTCATTATGGTGTATAGAGTATAGCTTGATGTAGAGGAAAAAGTAATTTAAAGTAGTTTAACATTCAACATTTACAAGGCACCGTATCACTTGTCTTGCTCGAACAGACCCTTAACATTACAAATTACATCTTATTTAAAAATTAATTTGCATACACATATTGTAAAATACAATCACCGTGTCACTGATTTGCTTCATATCAAGTGATTTTAGGTACATTTTTTGGCTGTCAGTCCATTGATTGATTGATATAAATGATCTTCTTTTTAATATATATCTATATATATGCATAATATATGTGTAAATATTACATGCTACATAAAGCCATAAAGATACCCAGTTAGACTGTGAGGCCAATTGTCTACATTTGACAGCTTGTGTGTGTGTAAATAATTTGTGTGCAATGATGGGGATTAGTAACATGAACCCCACCCCCACTACCCCCAATGTTTTAACCATATTTATTTCATGTAACACATGCATAAATAAAACAATTGAATCCTAACACTTTTTTTCCTTATACAATCACATTTTTGATGGGATTTCGGCTTTCTAGCATAGAAATAATGAAAGATAATATTGTATAGATTTTTTTGTTCTTCAAAATAATCTTTAGGAAAGCAAACAAGAAATTATGAAGAATATGGAAATCATATGCCTTGAAGCAAATAAATCAATAAACAAATACAGCGCAATTAGTATGAGACTGAGTAAGCAAGCAGAAGAATGCCCGCTATAATAAAAGGGAACTCAGGGAACCATTCTGATGCTCTGCTGTCCCACTCTTGGCCTCTTTCCATGGATAACTAGAACTGGAAATGGGGTTGAGGCAGCAGACGTTGCTTTAAGATGCATATGGTGGTAACTTCAGCCACAGATGTGGCCCATTGTCAGTTCAGTGATAGAATTGTTTGAATGCCACAGTCCAAGTGAAATGTTACTAGCTTAACTTGCAGTTGAAATATAAAGATTTCATAATGTTACTTATTAACAGACTTTTACATAGAAGTACTTGTTAGTATTTATTGTAGATTTAGTTTTTGAGAATTAAGTTATGTAATTGTGGACAAAATAGGGTTAAATTAAGATTAAATAAGTGAAGGTCTTAATGATTGCTGAATACATCAACAGTGGCATAAATGTTTCTGCCTTGCACAACAGTATCTTTATGAATAAGCAGTCATATTAACAGACACATATAGACAGCTGTACTGTTTACTACAATTGTGGTCTATTGTGGTCTGTGTGTGAGAGACCCATGTGGATATGAATCCACTGTGTTATGCCTCACAAAGACCCCTCTGTCTTCCAGCAGGCATACTTCCCTACTTTCTCTGTCCTGACTGATGTCTCTTCAAACAGGGATTCCCCTGACCTGGTCATTCACACAACCGGTCATCTGTCCTTGTTTAGGGCCTGGTGGGTATTGGGTGCTAGGTTTTACAAAGGAGAATTGGTAACATTAAAGGTCATATCTGTGGATAGACCATGAGCCAGTTATGATCTAACTAATGATTCCCATATATGAATCATTTGATAATTGGTTTGACTGAACGGAGTTAAAATGTCTGTGACCTGTGCTCTGCTGCCGCACCACTGATGAGTACATCACTTTCAAAAGCTGTGTTGGATATAATCAGAAATAATTATGTATTGACTTTTCTTAGTATGCTGGGACATTTTTCATGCAGGCCACAATAATTAGTGTTAATAATAAAAGACAAACATGACAAATAATATAATCACAAAATATTGACATTATAATAAGCATGAGTGTTGGCATGTTGTTTTAGTATAAAGGGTTAACACGTTCTCACTACTAGTGTTGTCACAGTACCAAAATTTCAGTATTTGGTACCAATACCAGTGAAAATCCACGGTTCTCGGTACCAATTTTGGTACCAAAGCAAAACACAAACACTTTTATATAATAGTAGATTACAGACAAGATGGGTATACTGAGGATATACGCAAATATCCTTTTTGTAATCAGTGTTGGGCACATTACTTTAAAAATGTAATTAGTTATAGTTACTAGTTACTTATCACAAATAGTAACTGAGTTAGTAACTGAGTTACACCCTTATAAAAGTAACTAATTACCAGGGAAGCAACTATTCGTTACTAAAAAAAACTTGGATGCTCCCAATATTAAATGTTAAATTGGTGGTGGTGCTTGTTTATCATTTAATATTTCTATAAAGAATTATATGATAACAAAACTATTACGAATTCTACTACTAATAACAATATAAAACGCACTAAGTATTAATGAGCTGCAGGGTTCATGAATATTAATCACGTAGTATGCGTTCGCTCGAATTGATTTGCTGAAATCAAAACAGGGACAATAATAGGTGAGCATAATAAGATTGTCATTAGCGCATTAGTCCCGCCCACTACCAGAGAAACCGGCAGTTTTGGAATTGTTGAGGAATTCCAAATGAAATCTGTTATTTTGACAGGAAAACACAACAAAGAATATCGTTCATATGTAGCGCGTCAAGTCTGCATGTTATGGAAGACTCTCTTGTGCTTTATCTTTCTAAAGAACCTGTGCGTCTTCACAGAGTTTATGGCACGTCAAATACAGCTACACTGCGCATCCATTCAGATGGACTGAAAAATGCTTATAATATTATAATAAATTATAGTAAAGCCACATTTTATTCAGTAACAGTAATGGCGTTGTAACAGGGGGAAGCAGTAATTCGTTTGATTACTCGTTACTGAATAAAATAAGTAACGCCGTTTATTTAAACGCCGTTATTCCCATCACTGGTTGTACTACGTAAACAACCCTGAAAAGAAGGTAAAATGGTGACTACACCACTAAATGTATTATGACTCATGTTACATAATCTCAATCCCGTTGTAATTCACTTCATTTGTCTTCATTGTTGGATGGTGGGAAAGACATGTATATGTGTCTATAGCCCTGACTACACCACTGAATGTGTTATGACTTGTGTTATTGTGTTACATAATCTCAAACCTGTGCACAGTGTAAAAAATATTTGCTGAGTATTAGGATGCTGGACCTGTATTTGCAATTTAACGTGTATTGTCCTTTAGAAAAGTTTCTTGTGAACAGAAAACATCTTAAAACATGCCTACAGTCACTGATTCAGAAGCAACCAGATTGTCAGAGCAAAGTCAGAATTGACCTTTAGAAATAACCTTTGCACAGTCAGTTTTGTACTCTCCTAGGTTGACACAACTGTTGTCCATAAAATTTGTTGCACAAATGCGAACATCTGGGTTGTGCTGTTCTGTTGTATGTAATCTTAATGATTCCTAACTTCATCTACTTTTGGAAGGCCAAATAAAGTTTTTACAGATACACACATCATCTCCCCGACATGGCTGCATCAAGACTGCTGGGGTTATTGAAACCACGCCGTCTTTCTTTGCATGAACAGTTGTAATGAAATCTGACAGTACACATGGGTGGAGAAAGGAATTTTGAACTAGCTTTGATGTGTTGTCTTGACCACACGTTCATGGGAGTTTTTCTCTGCAAAATGCTTGTTCACCTGATTTTTTTTTAATCCATAGGCAGTTTGGTTTAGACTTATTGGCTGGAGAGCAGCATAAAACGCAAACACATAAAATGGCCATCACCATAAAAGATGAGATGTAACTCTGTAGATTGTGAAGACTGATTATATCAAATGCGTTAAAGTGTGCATATGCATTGCATTGTGCTAAATGGACTTATTGTGTGTGTGTGTCAGAGTGTGTCCATCACTTTAGCATTTGTTAGCATATATATATATTCTGATGAAAATGAACCTTAGATATCTGCTCATGTGGTTAGGCTCCTCTGCATTTACCCAGACAGCCCATGCATCACAAGAAGAAGGGGGTTGGGAGACAGATAAGAATTTGCCTGCACATTAGCAACAGCACACTTGGGAATTAGAGGAATATGGCAGTAGGGTCTGCCACACGAGCACTGCCCAGCTGCTAGTGTTTAGAGTATGCCATTGAAGCTGATAACATATGTGCAGAAAAAAATCTCAAAGAGGAAACTGTAAGGCCTGTCTATACAAAAGCTGGAGCAAGTCTTGGTTTTGGCTGCAACAGATCTTTTGTGATATCCCTTCCCAGAGAATTCTGAAACAATTTGATGTGGTTGTGGATATTTTTCAAAGATTTTTTTCACCAGACTTTTTATTGCCCCCTTAAAGGCTATAAGATCAACATAGGGCTCAGTGCAAAATGCAACCCATTATCCATCCACCTTTTAAGTCAGCTATGGCGTGTGAAGAGGGCAGCACTGATGCCATCTAATTTTCAACTCATTCGGAAATGGTAACCCTGGATAATCTCTTGGGATTAATATATGTTTATTCTGTCAAGCAGCATAGGTGGGGAGTCATTTAAAAAAAAAATAACAACCCCCGATAGCAAGCGAGCCGGTGAAAAGTAGATTTGTCATTGTTAAAGGGTTAGTTGACCCAATTTTGTCTAATGCAAAGATAGAGCTTAGAAGTGCCAGGCCAACTCTGATTGTAATCTGAAAGATGAAATTCATGTACACCTTGCTTAAAAGGTGAGTAAAATTTTCAGTTTTAGGTGAACTAGCCCTTTAATGGCACTGTTTCATTATGCAATATTGCAATACTAAATATGTTTTAAGGTTAAGTTGGAGTAAATTTCTTTTTGTTTAGGATGTTGGGAAGTATGAGATGGAAATGAGGTGGAAATTCATAAGAAGTAAAACAAAAATGTATGACCCTAAACATAACCTAAACTTAATTGCATCAATGCAATTATTATTATCATTGGCAAATTATTCTATTATATATAGAACATTTATATAGACACTCAAACTATTAGTGTGAATCAGGTCAATACAGTGTAATGGTACCAGTTTACACTGATGGCAGTCTGTCTTGGAGGACACTTTAATAAATCTATTCATCAATCATCACAGTTGAAATGCAGAAGCATTATTGGGAGATATCACTAGGGAAGGGTATCGTTAAGGTTTTATCGGTATTACTACTTTTATCGATACCACTTATCGATCCGGTACTTTATCTGTACTCTTATCAATACTTTTTGTTGTGTTTTTAATTAGAAAATAATTATAAATAAAAATAACTAATTGAGAACAGAATTTTTTTAGCAAATATTACACAAAAAAACAAATGATTGTAAAACAAATAAGCAGAATTTCCCTGTAAAACAATGGATAGTGGTTATAGTTGGGGCATGGTAGGGTGGAAAAGGTTTAACTGTTTTTAACCATTTAATTGCCTCTTTAACCAAAAAGTTAAAGGTTAACGGTGTTTGTGATTTAAAGTAAAATACAGTTTGGAACCTCTTGCAATGTATACTAAATAAAGTACATGTATTTCATCACTACAAATTAAGTTTTAGGTAAGCTCTGCTTTATATCTTAATTTACTCTGTTTTCTATTATCTCTGCTTTATTTTTAAATAAGCATTCTATCATTATTTTCGTAACTGGTTATGAAATAAAATTTCTCTCACCTCAGAAAAGTGAACTATCCTGTACTCCCAGATGTTATGTCATGTTCATTGCGCACACTAATCTCCACCGGGAAAATTCTGACCGCACCACCAGCCCACCCCCTTTCAATAGAGTAACAATTAGCCCAATTGTTTCAATTCTCTAATTAACACTAAGTCTAAGAGCATATACAGAATAAGCCAATAGGAGGCAACTCTGTCCTTCGTTTATAAAATTTAACGTGCAAGGCAAGTGACTCTCCTACACATCTCTCTCCGTGGCGGTTACGCTTTTATATAACAGGGCTGCAAATGAACCAAACCCACCCAAACTAACGTAACATCTCTAATACAATAACTAATACAAAACCCCAACTGTCTTGCTTAAATGACACACAAATAAGTAAACTCTAAAGAAATACCCATAATGCACCCAGCGCCGACTGCCGGGTCATTACAATATAACGTTAATACTACTTTTCTGGATGAAGACCCAGATTATGGTATGTTTCTATCCCCCCAGTTTTACAGACAAGGCTTCAGATAGTACCAGACTAAATTGCATGTTTTAGCTAGAGGCTTTTGCTCCGTTCTACATTAGATATAGTTTATATAGATTTAGATTAGAGATTATATATACTTTATTGAGCCACAAGGGAAATTCAAGAACAAACAAACATATCAAATTGTTTATTTTTTTGCGACCATGTTCTGCAGAATAACCTAACCATGACAAAGACATAGAGCACGAGCAACTAATATAAATATTGGTTGGATGTTTGCGGCGCGTGGGGGAGGGGATCTCAGGGGCCGGTCGCGTTCGCCTCGCAGCCGCTCAATTTATGGTCCGGCCCGACTGCCACTCCGCCCCTGTGCGGAACAGACGGACATTTTGCGCAGGGGATCTCGCGGCCAATAACAAGTGCAGGCAAATTTCTTTAATATTATCGCAAATTAAAAGGTTAAAATATGCTAGGTAATGTTTATTTAGCAATAATAAATAGTTTTTGTTCCTCCAGTACCGATAGCAGAATGGTTAACGTCAGAGCTTATCGATACTTCAGTCTTTTATAATTTAGCACCAGTACCCTGAATACAAAAGGACATTCTGGAAAATGATAACCTCTGTCTATGGCCTACATCCACCAGAAGTGGATATGATCTTTGACACAGAGAGCAGGCACTGGATGATCAATGAGAACAGCTGAAAAGCAGAAATAGAGGTGTCCTCATGCTTTAGAAGTGTGGCTAAAGAAGTCTATAAACATACTGGCCATTTTTATTCATTTATTTTTTTATGCAACTATTATGCACAACCATAAATGTACACCACAATGAAAATCTCATTTGATTTGGAATAATTCAAGGTCTTTCTAAACACTCTGGAGTGATTAAATGTTTCTATAATTCTATAGCCAGTTTTACCTTTGTCTGATACCTTATTATTGTCATTGAAAACAACCTTTTTTTTATTCCCTCTTAGTCAAGATGCTTTTTTGAAAATATAATTTCTAATTGTATGTATCATCAGGATTTGTCATTTAAAAATAAATATATGTTCAAAATTTACAACATTTATATAATAAGCAAGTACATCATGAATCCATTTTCCATATTTTTGGCTTGTCTTGAATCACAAAGGTGCACCTATAATAAGTGTTTGTATTGTGACTATATTCTGACTACTAGACTGGTTTGGGTAGGTATCCTGTTACCAGAGCGATTCATCATAGACATAAACAGAGAGAAGTAGCTCCGGCTACAATGTTCTTCTGCAACACGCACATAGTTACGTTTATCAACCAAAGGAGCACAAAAAGTGTGCCAGCAATGCATTCCAGCAGTAACAACTGTTTTACAACATGCTTCTACTTAATGACAAGTGGAACAAGTGTTCTGTGTTAAAATGAACAGTCCTTCATCTCTGAATACAAATGGAGAAAAAAAAAAGATCATCATCTGGGAGAAAAAAGCAGAAGAGTTTAATCACAGTTTTAATGATCTTATTAACATATACAGTAACTGCTTGATTTGGTTAGCCTATCAAAAAACTAGTTCCAAACAAAGATCACTGCAGTCATGCATCTCTAACCAACACACAATCATCAATTCATTTACCCATCCATGCTTGCTTCATTCTTGAGTGAATTAGCTGTGATCAAATGATGATCAAATTGTTTCAATTACTCTTTAAAATTACTTTTTTATTAAGTCTCATTCAGACAGTCACTTGCTGCCATCTACTGATTTACTGGTTTACTTTCATATTTAAAAGTAGCTTACTGTATTTCCCCCAACATATCATATTTGTATATAAAACAAAACAAATAAATAATAATAATTTTAAAACACATATAATTGTTTAGGCATAATGTTTCTCTTCAATATCATTAAACTGTCTGTGAATGTAAAAAAAATGCTATTGGCTTGCTATTCTTACACCACACAAACTGTTACACAGCACCCTGGACTAATGCTGCGTTCCAGGCAGGTTTTTGAGCCTGTAAGTCAAGACTTTAAACCATGATTCACGCCTTTGTAGAGTTCCAGGCAAATCATACAAAACTGCCTAAGTGCAAGGGATTGTGGTAGCTAGATGTGAACAGCATGGAAGACCGTACAGGGCTTATACTCATTTACAATCATTTCTTTCACCAAGGGTGCTTTTCATGCTTTTTTGAGGGAAATGGAGGAGAAAAAAAGGGCACATAAGGCAAGAGAATCTGTTATACCTTTTATTTTAGTGTACTACTTGCATAAACACCACATTCATAGGGGCTGCCTTTGTGGTTTTGCGGGCTACGTGATGTCCAAACTCAGAACTGGGAGTACATCGATCTAGTACAAGTTCACGGATGGGAAGTCACATGTGCTTGACTGCCATTCCAGTGCACTTTCACCAATAGAAGGTTGGAAAAACACGGGTTGCCTGCAACGCAGCATTAATATGCCATGTTTCATGGCACTGATAGCACACAGCTGTAACTAAGCACCTGAAAGTAATCACGCAGTGTCTAACACGCACTCAGTTCCTGATGGCATTTATCACTTACCATGTGATAGCTATATTGTGGAGTCAGTTTAGTTTTCCTAGTCTAGTCATAATCTTGCCTTGTCTGTTTTTCCGTGTTCTGATTCTATGTATTTCAGATTAACCCTTTTGTCTTGTCATTTGGACTCTTTTTGCTCCTGCATGAATTATTGTTTGTTTTTTCAGAATACTCCTTGCAAAGCCCATTTTGGATTTTTGTCTGTTATTTGGATTGCTTTTGTTTGCCTTCACCATACCTGTTTACTTATGTTTTGATAAAGCCTGTTTTCTAAACCATGTCTATAAATAAAGGCTTGAATTTTGATCCGCTGAATTCAACACTGCCACACCAGAATCCAGCAGCTTTTCTAAAGAATATTGGCCAGGTATGGACACAGCTAGAATCTTGTTAGCCCTTAGACAAACCATATTTATGAATTTTTATCCATTGCAAATTATTATGATCTGCCGGACTATGTTTTGATTGAGATCATTAGACAAGAGAGTCTTTTTTGGACTTTGCTTTATTGACTGTCGGATCTCTATTTACTGTGGGTGTCGGGAGGAACCTGATATCATGTCTGGGCCGGTTTGTCATGTCTCAGCTGATCGTCCAGTCTCGTTACACATCACAGCTGATCCTTCAGAGTCTCGTCATGTTTAAGCTGATCATACAGAGTCCCTTCTTGTTGCAGCTTCTTGTCCAGAGTCTTGTCACATTGTAACTGTTTGTCCTAAGTCTCAAGTCACCCGTGAACTTCCTGTTTGTTTTGTCATGGCTATGGAGGCTGTTTGTGAATTCTCGTTCTGGACCAGCCAGAATGGCTGTGAACTGTCTGTTTTGCCTATTTTGGTTAATGAATCTAAATCTGAACTGTCTGTCTTGAGCCCAGAAACTATACATGAACCCAATGTCTGTCCCTTTAACCCTGTTACTGCCATGAAGACCATTCATGAAATACCTAACTATCTGGTTTTAGTTCACAAACCTGGTTTTGAACGCTGTACTTGTTCAGGTTCTATTAATTGGCCTAAGTATAAATTCTCTTTCTACCCAGCTTCAAGCACTGAACTGTCTGCCAGGCCAGTGTCAATCAATGCATCCTATTGTAAACTGTATGTTTATTTAAATTCTGCAGCCAAGTCTGATTATGAGTTGTCTGTCTATCCTGCCTCAGCTAATGAGCCCGAGAGTGAATAGTCAGCAAGTCCAGTTTTTTTCCATGAGCATGATGTGGAAGTGTAGGTCTCTGTCAAGAAGTCAGGTCATGTGATGTTTACAGGGGTGTCATATAAAAAAAATCATCTGTTGTACCAACTTCCGTCAGTGAATCTACTTTAAAATGTTTAGTCTGTTTAGCCAGTCCATTTCCTATCAAGTGATTCTGATTTGTGTGTTAATATGTCTCATGCTGATGTTCCTGTCTGCCCAGTTTCCACCAGTGACCCTGACTTCTAGCCTTTCCAATTTCAGAGAAATCTACTAGTTCAGTTTCAGTCTGTGAATAGAGTTATGAACCATCAGTCTGTAGGATTTCTCCTGCTCCATTCTGGTCTCCAGTTGCACCCTGGCTTCCTGCTCTGCCTTGGTGCTTATCCTTGCCTCTGTTCCCAGTCTCTTCACTTCTGTGTGGACCTGGACCTCCGTCTCTCACCCTGTTCCGCCTCCGCTCCACCACCCTCCTGGATTGTGTTGAGCTGGGAGCATCTGGAAGCCGCTCCTTGGAAGGGGGCTCTGTTATAAATCTGGTCCATGGCCTTCTGTCCAATGGCCACAAGAGGTCACCCTTTCATCACATTGACTCTTACACCACACAAACTGTTACACAACACCCTGGACTAATGTTTCATCACACTGATTGCACATAGCTGAGTGAGAGGCGGAGGAGAAAGCCGGAGTCTCCAAACTCACACTGTGTCGGCGCTTCAAGTGTGTTGTCAGATTCGTCGTGCAGCCTGTATATTTTATAGCCGCACGACATATTTTACAAATTCCACTTGAAATGAAATTATTGTATGTCTACTAATAATTATAAAGAAATAAAAAAGGGGTTTACCGATGCAGATACGATACAAATGATGCATCGCGATACAAATGCCAATTTGTATACGATGCACACATTTTAAACCGATGTATCGCATTGTTAACTTTTTAAGCCGATGCACTGAGGGAATCGGGGAATCTTCCCATCCCTAGTAACCTTTAGACAGCTGTTGATAAGTAACTCTGCAACTACATGTCAGCTAGCGTTCATTAGAGTATTAGTAGTGTGTCTGCTACTGGACCGGTAAGTTAGTCCAACATTAGCAATCATAGTGAAAACTGTTGTTTGATAGCTTTAGTTGCAAGATGGACATAACCGCAGAGACAAGAATAATTTTTTTCCTTGTCAGTGTTGAAAAATATGCAATTGGATTGTAACTGAATGTAACAGGACTGAGAAATGTAGTTAAAGTAATTGCGTCACCACTTGTAGAGACACTACTGCCAAACATGTATAAATTGCTGGCATCAGGGGTCTGCTAGTAATTTTGCATGGCATTAAAACTGATTTTGTATGCTTGATCGCATTTCACTTTTCATCATGATGTTTCACTGTAAACTTCGTCTGATGTCTATTTGGCAGAAGTCACCAAACCTTAAAAAAATCTAACTAAAGTCAGCGAATAAACCTGAGACAATGATCAATGAGTAACAATAATATTGTAACAAGGGAGAGACGGGGAGGCATGAGGATCCATATGCAACTATTTAGTAAGAAAACTCAGATGAGCAGGGTCGATGACGGCAAACATGAACATAAGACATCAGAATAATCCAGAGTGCGTAGTGTGGGTCAGGCAAACAGTGTCCAGGGGGCGAGGCTAGAGCAAAAGGCCAGGGCAGGCAGGGGCGATAATCCAAAAAAGGCAAAGGGTGACGAGGAAGAGACGGGGACAATGATGATTGGCTGGGGAGCCGGCTGCCTCGCCACACTATGAAACAAGAGAATTTGACAAACATTTTTTTTTCATTCATGCAATAGAAGTAATTGGTAACAAAATTCTTCAAAATACCTTTTTTATTGCACAATAAAAATTAAGTAAACTTTTTCCGTTTTTTAATAAATTAATACTCTAAATTAGAAAGTAAAGCCGCCAGCTAGTGGTGGTAAATGTCTTTATGAGTCATAAAGTTAAAAAAACCAGCCCCTGCCCCTTTAATTGCTGATACGAAAGTGCCCTTTCTGCACGGTCTATGTGACCCTGCTCTGCGATTTCTATAATAATAAAAATAATAAAAAGTGAAGGTTGTAAAATTTTGTGTGGTACAGGTCATAAAAAAAACTTTGGATTTGAAAACAATTTAAAATAATAACTCAGATTAGACCAGACTGCAAAATCTGATATCCTTAACAGAAATATGTGATTGATATGATCATGTTATTTGAGAATTCCATCATGCAGCAGTTGTTGAGTTTGAGGGGCAGAATGCCACACTAAGCCTCCTCCTTTCCAGTGTTCTGAGTGTTCATGATCCATGTACCTCTGTAACTATGTGTGGATTGCCTTATGCTGCTACCTCAGGCTTTTAATCTATAGATAGAATTGATTCAGTTAGTATACAGCACACACAGAGTCTATGCAGTGTTTTGTGGGCTGCTCTTTGAGGTTTGTACACCTGTTGTGCACCTGTTCCTGTCCTGGATCTACTGATGTGAAAAGCAATAGGATCCTGCTACAGTCTTAAAGCAGCATACCCTGCTGCTGTTTCAGGACAGCAGCATCAGGCCAACAGTATTACCAGAAGTTAAGGTGGAAATGATAACCTCATTGAACTTAGGGTTTGTGGTGCTCTCGGTGCTGTCCTAAAATTGCTGTTGCATGTAGTACTGTGGGACTATAGCCAGACATTTCTTATTGACTGCACTGTTAAAAATCTTCCTTTTAAAAAACAGCAAAAGAAGTGATATTTTCTTGGCCACGGGAAAATGCCTTCTTACATTATCACTGCATTAGAGCATGTAGCAAGGGTCACAACCGTAAAGGGACATTACTTAGCAAGGCAGAATCAGAAACACATGCAATTTGTGCAAAAGTTTTATTAACTCTACGTTAACTCACATGTATAAACACTCACGTATAAATACGCTCACACAAAGTGCAAAGCAATGCTTAAGGGTGAACCTTTTGCGCCCTAAATAGTCCTAATCTCAGTATCTCCTCAAGACTGCAGACTGCGCTGCATC
The DNA here is from genome assembly GCA_032359435.1 of Enteromius unitaeniatus. NCBI lineage: Eukaryota > Metazoa > Chordata > Actinopteri > Cypriniformes > Cyprinidae > Enteromius > Enteromius unitaeniatus. The sequence goes on from JAUMHI010000043.1 coordinate 21,836,066, forward strand.
AGCCCTGGGGGGTTGGTCCGGAGATCTGCAAGATAGTGATGTTCCAGCATCTGGGAAAGTAGGAAAGAGAAATGAGAGAGAGTTTCTGCTGTGTAGGCTTTTTGTAACCTGTTGAGGTCACACCTGCTGTGGGTCAAAGACCAATGGTGTGCTGATGCTTTGGAGGGAAGTTTTTATGGCTCTTTGTTCCTTTCATGCTAATTTGCATATACACAGGATTGGTGAATCAATATACAAATTAGAACAGATTCTTAAAACACTGAACATTGCAGAGATATCAACATATGACATACACTCTCAGTTAGATCATCTGAAGACAAGTCCTTCATTTAGCACCAAACGCGAAATGTGGTGCTCTAGTGAGATGTAAGCTGTGTAAGCTGATGATCTATCAGAAACATGCATAAAACAGTGTACCATACGCAAGGCAATAACAGTATACATTATGACCTGAAGGAAATGTGTTTACTCAAAGAAGGTTTTCCTGTGAATTAATTTAGGGAAAGGTCCATTGTCTTTGCAAAAGGAGGACTAGTTGAGTTCAAGTTCACTATCAGTTGAGTTGCCATGGAAATGGAAGGCCTGGTTTGCCCTCCTGGGGTTTCAACTGTCAGTCGGGGGATGTCTTTGAGTTGCTCCCTTTGGGCTTGGAAAGCATTATTAAAGACTATTTGTTACATGTGACTGATTGGTTCCAATGCTACATTAGTGTGGACGGAAAAAAAGATTACTCATAGATAAAATATAAACATAAACATATCTTTAAAAAATCTATTCTTGTACCAAGAACACTTGGCTTTACTTTTCTAGCAGTTTTCTAAACAATCTCTGATCTTTTGGGCTGAATGATGTGTTTCAGTTAGTTAGTTAGTCCTGTGGTTTTCAGTCCTGTTCCTCAGGACTCACTGCTCTGCACATTTTGCATGTCTTTCATTCAGTTTGGTACTGAAGATTGAAATTGTTGTAAATAGAGAAAACAGCTGCAAGCCCAGGCAGGAAAGCCAGCTTTATGCCTTAACAAATGATGTGCTCCTCAAGGCTTGTCATCCACTGCTGGATACTGCTTCCTGGTGTTTTACCTGAAACTTTACAAAGGAAAACACAGCATTGGCATGACATTAATGTGACATTGCTAGATTACAAATCATTGCAAGAAAAGCTAGCATAACAGTCAAAGAGTTCTGCACTTCTAACATAAGAAAAACATTTCAACATGGACTGGTGTGGACAGAGCTTTAAGTCAAAATGTGTATACTATATGTTGTGTATTGTAAAATTTATTTCAGCCCCAAAATAAAACCCTGTCATCAATTACTCACTCTCATGTTGTTCCAAACTCTTAAAAATTTTATTTTTATTCAGACAACAAAGAAAGCCCATCCAAAGTCCACAGAAGTGCATGGTAAATAAAAACTCAAATTCAAACATGCTAACATGAAAACATTGCTTCTCATACTTAGCTTTGTGTTTACAAGTGCTCCAAGCATGTGATTTCCATTAATTTTAGCTTATAATAAGTATTCTATCAAAAAAAACTACTTGGATTGATGCAAAAACATAACCAACATAAAAACAACACACAAGCACAACAGTAAAAATTAAGGTGAGCATATCTGTAATTAATTTAATTTTGCGCCCACAAGACCTAACAGACAGTGATTGCACCCTTTGTGACGGAACTGACTGTAATAAGGCCCTCTTAAAATGATCGGACAGTGACTCAGAGGCATCCATGGGTTGAGCAGCCACCAGTGGGGTCTCTGGAGACTCTACAGCTGATGCCGACATCTCCAGAGGTGATGCAGCCACTGGCAGACTTTTTTACAGCCACTTTTGCTCATATTTAAGTCAAGTCAAGTTAAGTCACCGTTATTTATATAGTGCTTTTAACAATTACAGATTCCCAGTTCCTAATTAATGCAGACTAATAATCCTTTAATGGATTTGAATAATATAAGCATATTGCTGTGTTATGTGTAAGCCAGGCTAAAGAGATATGTCTTTAATTTAAATTTAACCTCACAAAGTGTGCCTGCCTCCCAAGCAGTGTTAGGTAGATTTTACCAGAATTTGGGTTCTGAACAGGAAAAAAGAGTTTTGAAAATGCAATGGATGTGGAGGACTATAATGTTCTAGGAACTCACTCAAGTACTAAGGAGCTAAGCCAATCAGGGCTTTATAAGTAATTTACAAGATTTTAAAATCCATCTGATGTTTGATAAGGAGCCAGTGCAGTGTTAACTGGGCTAATATGGTCTTACGTGGTCATAGCTACTGCATTTTGTACTAACTGTAGTTTGTTGATCAAGCATCAGAACAACCACCCGGTAAAGCATTACAGTAGACTAACCTTGAGGTCATAAACACATGAATTAACATTTCTACATTTGAAGTTGAGAGCGTAGGTTGCAATTTAGATATGTTTGTAAAATGGAAAAATGCAGTTTAACAGATGCTAGAAACATGACTTTCAAATGAAAGATTGTTATCAAACAATACACCTAGGTTCCTAACTGAGAAAGAAGAATTGACAGGACAGCCATATTGTGTTAGACAGTGTTCTAGGTTATTACATGTGGGGTTTTTAGGTCTGATAATTAACAATAACAACATTAACAATAATTTAGTAAGTAAAGTACCGGCCCTAGTACTGTGCCTTGAGGTCCTCTATACTACACTTGATCAAAATGATACCTCTTCATTTACTGCTACGAACTGATGACGGTCAGATAAGTATGATTTGGACCATGCTAAGGCACTTTCACTAATGCCAATAAAGTTTTCTAGTTTATTCAAAAGAAAAGAAATACTGGACAGAGTGTGACTTTTTTGTGTTCATGTGCTTTCAGTTGCTACTATATATTTTTTATATATATATATATATATAAGTTTTATAATAAATTTTAGTATTAGCAAATTATGATGATTTGTTTGTTAATATGTTTATATTCAGATGTCACATGCAAATTTGTGTATATGCATGCTTAGTGAATGGGACCCTGTGTCTTTTCATTTCTTTCCAGTGCCCTGTCCAACCTCTTCAGCTTTTTAATCATGAGAGTTAATCAACCGCTAACTCATTAAATGTCTGAATGCTGGACAAAAGGCCTTCTGATGGCCTCAGTTTTGTGCATAGCTGTGTCATAGCAACAGTATGGATGGGAAAATGGCTGAGGAGTTTTTGTTTAGCCTCACATCCAGTGAAATGGGCTGCAGAATGCAGAATTATCTTTGTGGATTGATTGGTGTGTTTTAGGGCTCCTTCTCATTTTCATGAAAGCATGTACTTGTCATTTCACAATGGAAGGGTGATTATGTGATTTTGTTGCCTTCCTGAAATAATAATAATAATAATAATTAAAAATAATACTCTTAAAGCATTATTATAACAACAGCATCTTTTTTACCCATAATTTGACAGCTGATGTTCCACAATCTAGGCTATTTTTCCAGACTCTGCATATATTATGAAAAAAATTAAATCCTTATAAACCAAGCAACTATTTATGCTATTGAATCAGATGTATTGTTTGGTGTAGTGTATTTTGGGACACAGATTCGATTCCAGTGAACAAAACAGTCAACACAGGTTGGCAACACAAGGTCTCTTCCAGCATCAGTCAGACATGCAGCTTAATCCAAGTTTATGGCATCTACTGACAAGTGTGAGACTGGAGCTGGGCTGGAGAGAAAAGGATGTTAGCTGATGGCTAAAGTGTTATCACAGTTAAGGATACAAATTGGTGCAAATTTAGAAATCTAGTTCTGGCCCATAAATTTGGTTGCTTGTTTCCTGTTTTATGCTAAACAGGCAGGGCCACATTGACATAGAGCTAGGTATGACTAAAGCCCCATGGTCCGAGAAAAGACAGGGCTTGTGATGGCAGTGATGTTGAGTGGATTGACTTGGCTGGAAGTCAGTTGTCGTTGAAGTCTTAAGAGCCTATGGTGGACTGTGGCTGAAGGAGAAGCGAGTCTCAGTTTGAAGCTTGATGCGGTGCATTCGAAGACTTGCAGACATGGCAGGCAAAACTTAACTTACACAAACTCTCACAGAAAGAAAAGAAAGTAAAGAAATAAAGAAACACGATTAGACTGGTTTTCTTCTCATCGTGGCAAGACAGCAGCAGGTGTGCATGCTGGAGCACGTGGCACGGCTCTTAAAGAACACAAAACGTGATAAAAATCATGATTACTAAAAGTGCAGAGCTAAGAGCTGAGGCTAAAAGCACAGGGCTAAGAGCGTAAGCTAAGAGCATAATTTAAATAGTGTCTTGATCTTTTTTAAATGTAAATATTGTTTGTGAATGCTGCAGGTGGCAGATCTATAAAATTGTGTGCCATTAAAGCATGTTTGATTTAGATTACCACAAATTGTTAATAGATTTCTTAACTCATCATTCGTTTATAGACAAGTATTATAGTCCATGTTTTAGTACATGATAATTCATGTACTGTTATTGTAAAGTGTTTTCTCCTCTCAAATCATAAATCCAAATGTTATCTCATCAGTCATGGTAATTAAATGTGTGGGATACATATGATATGCAGTTATGCATATCAGTGATTTAAGTCTGGTTTAGTGTATTTTTAGCCTGGATACGCATGCAAAAGCAGTTTTCTTTTCCCAGTTTCTGCATTTTGTGAGTGCAGTTCTGTGAAGACTAGGGTTAAAGGTCTTGATCTGAGTTTGGATCAATATGTATTCTTTTGTGTTGCAAGCTGTCCTGTGAAAATGGACCATGCTTCCTGTTGTCTTGAAGCCTCTTTGTGGAATTCAGCTCCTTATGTGTCAATGTCCCGATTTAATCTTATGTGTCACTCTGATGTGCTACATAGTGTATATGCTAACTCTTTATTTTAATGGTTTCTCAACAAACATACTGATTAAAGGATACTTATGTGCAAGTATCTGAACATTCTACATACCCTACAAGTATTGATATTAATATGATAACGTATATTTAAAGATGGACACACACACACACACACACACACACACATATATATATACACATAAAATATATGGAATTATGATATGATAAATTGAAGTGATGAGTAAATATTTTTTAAAATGTAACTCTGAAACAAGCTGAGAGAAGCTAAAAAACAGATGAGGGAACAAAAACATTCTCAGGTGACAGCCAATTAACATATTTTTCTAAAATAGAGAAGCCATTATTAGAAAAAGAAAATAAGAATGATTAATAAGACAGACAGGCGCCTTATGGATGACGACTCTGCTATTTGAGTGGATGTCCATCACCACACCTGCTGGTGCATTGTTGCAGGCAATGAAAGCTACTTAAGTACTTAGTCGCAGTCTGGACATTACTGTTTCATGTTCAGTCATAACAAAGCTCAGAAATAGTTCAAAGATTTCTTATAGTTTTTCAGCTTTGGAAAATCAGAGTGTCTTACAAGAAATATGGAAAATAAAGGATTAAATGTTTAGCTGATGTATTTAACATGTTTATTTATTTAGTTAAATACACCAGAGGTGCCACAGTCATATGAAGAAAACAGGCACAGTAAATACAGAAAGTCAAAAACATCCAAAAGTACAAAACAGTTTTGTATACAAATTAGGGCTGTCAGTCAAATATTTATTTGTGATTAATTGCATGACTGTGATTCTTATTAACTTAAATTTAATCAAACATTTTTAACTGTTCTAAATGTACCTTAAATTAATACTTTTCAATTTTTCAATACTCTAACTGACATGAGCATGGACAGATATGGATGCTTTATGCAATATATGTTTATTATTAGTGAAACCAGTATTAACACAGAGCATGAACACTGGACATGTTTCAAATGTCATAGATGTTTGTTAAAGAACTTATTCATGTATATTACACACACACACACACACACAAAACAGAACATAGAAATACTAGGTCCCCATTACTTCTCTTTATTTGCACTTAACAAATTACTTAGACAAGCCTGTTTGCACTTCCACACCAGGGCAGCTCACTTCTTCTGAAAATGCAAAATGTACATTTATTATTTATTTTATTATTTGTTTTCCTCTCTGTGCACACATAATGTATTTTGAACTAAATTCTCAATAAAATGGTTTTCATATATATATATATATATATATATATATATATATAATTTTTTTATTTTTATTTTATTTTTTTTTAATTGATAAATCTTTTGTTTTCAGACAACGTAATTAATATGAAATTCCGACTTAATCATGACCCATAAATACTACATAACCAGCTCTACCTTCCAAGATGTTAAAGCGGCACAAAAATCCTGATTTATAATCGAGTGGTCGTCTCAAATAGTGTCACGCTGTCTATGTTAATGTCACATGGTTTATGTGTCTCAGTGCACTGATCTCAGCGCAGCAATCTGGCAAACCGTTCCCTGTCACTTCCCAATGAGCACTTAATGAGAGACACCTACGAATACTTACCTGACCTAGATATAAGGCACATGCACCAGTCTGTTGTTGGTGAAGCTCAAGGTAACATGGCTACAGTTTGTCTTGCCTTGTATTCTGTCTTGTTTCCTTAGAAGGCTGTTTAACTGGCTGACAGGAAGATTCACTCACCTGCCGAAGTGATCGTAAGACGCTGTATTCTTCCTGTGATTACCAGAGCACTCACCTGCATCAAGCACTGTATAAGGCTGTTATCAAAAGTGATCATAAGACTTTGAACTCTTCCTTTGCTTACCTGAATACTGACCTGAATTGTTTACTTGTGCGACTTGTGTGTCAAACACCCATTAAAGGTCAAACAGAAGAGCGATCAGGAGATCGCAGCACTAGTGATCTGGCTAGTGTCATTTGCTTTCCGTTATACCCACCTCTGAAGTTATTTCCCTTCCACCTTTTAATGGAAAATAAATTGAAATATCGACTCAGTTTTTTTCTCGTAGTTCTTCAGTCTGAACATTACAACTACCCTACAGATAAAGACAATAGCTGTGCTGGGATTTCAGCTATACGTGCATGTTAAATAGAGGAGCAACGTAATATCTTTTATGGCACTTTGTAACTTTTGTCGCTCTAGCAGTTAATTAACAGATATTCAGAGTTGGGGACATTACTTTAAAAAAGTAATCAGTTGTAGTTACTTCTCACAAATAGTGACTGAGTTACGACATTATAAAAGTAACTAACTACCAGGGAAAGTAACTTCTGCGTTCCTTAAAATAAATAATACTAATCAAATGGCAAACTTGGATGCCGACAATGTTAAATAAATGAAACTAACTAGTTGTGGTGCTTGTTTATAATTTAATGTTTAAAAAATAGGATAAGATAACAGGTCTGTGTACGTTGCATCCATTTGATTTTATATTTGAGATGAAATGTTCAGAAACGAGAAAACGGTCAATTTGTTAATTTGGTTAATTTGTTTATAAAAACGAAATTATTAAAGAGATTAAAGCTGATTTTCGTTTTTTGGTATATGGGTAGAAAAAGTATAAACGAAAACCTGGGGGGGGGTGTCATGACATGCCACATACCACTGACTTGTCAACCAAATCTGAGTCCATGGCGTTATCATCAGTTCATTCAGCTAAAAAAAAATCCTCTGCTGCTATCCTAGCTTTCTGTGCAGCCTAAACACGTTTCACAGAAATATATATTTCACAAATATCAATACACACCCAGGCTCGAAATCCCCTCTGCATAAAATTGCAATTGTGTTCTGTGTCTGTGCAAATACATGTGAATAAATGGAAACATTCCCTAAAAAAAGTCAATAATGACAGTGATGCGGTCAGGACTCGCCGCCTCCCTTAAATAGGATTAATGATAAATAAGGTCAATGATAAATATGATTAATGACTGCGCCCGTGCCTGCTTTGTCCTGTGAGGGACAGATATGCTGCTTTTCAGTAAGCATAACAGAAATGTGCCGGACACTCCGGTATGCACTTTTATATATTAATCGATTCAAACTCCGAGTATTATATGGGTAATTAGTGACACTAAAAATCCCTATTAAAAAATGACACTATAAAAATGGACGCAAGATTTTTCCACAGAATTTTCTTCCACTGGGTTAAAGACTTAAAATTTTTAATTGATTTTTCCCACATAAAACTGTTAGGGAGCTCTGGCCACCTACATGACACTGTTTGGTTCCAGCCTAAAAAGACGGATATACAATGTTTAATACATTTGGCTGTTTTTAGTCGTACCCTGGAGTTGGTTCACGCTCCGCCTATGCATCAAAACTTTACAGTTACTGTTGTGTGGTTATGCTTAATAGAACCTCAAAAGCTTCCTACCAGTGGCCCGAGTTCCTTAACAGTTTTATGGGGGAAAAAATTAATTAAAAAATTTAATTTATATTCAATAGGCTAAAAAAGTCTTTACCTGGCTGTCATTACTGGCTGTTTTTTAGGGAATGTTTCCATTTATTCACATGTATTTGCACAGACACAGAACACAATCGCAATTTTATGCCAAGGGGATTTCGAGCCTGGGTACATATTGATATTTGTGAAATAAATATTTCTGTGAAACGCGTTTAGACTGCACAGAAAGCTGACATATTGATATATACTGACATAGCAGCAGAGGACTTTTATTTAGCTGAATGAACTGATTATGACGCCATGGACACAGATTTGGTGGTAAGGGGCGTGTCATGACCGCCCACAATTGGAAAACAAAATTTCGAGTCGTTTATACTTTTTCTACCCATGGCCCAAAAAACGAAAATCAGCTTAAATCTCGTTATTTCGTTTTTTTTAACAAATTAAAAAACAAAAAATTGTAAGTTTTCTTGTTTCTGAATATTTCATTTCAAATTTAAATACAAATGGACGCAACGTACATAAACCATAACAAAACTACTACGAATTCTACTAATAATAACAATATAAAACGCACTATTAATAAGCTGTAGGGTTCATGAATATTCATCACGTCGTATGCGTTCGCTTGAATTGATTTGCTAAAATCAAACCAGGGACAAAAAAAGGTGAGCGCCAGCCAATAAGATTCTCATTAGCGCATTAGTCCCGCCCACTGAAACGGTTAGAGCTGGATGGAAGGCGAGAAGGGAGGAGAGATGAGCGGAAGTGATGTGGATTCAGGAAGTAATCCGGAAACGGATGGAATGGATGGCGGAGAATTAGAAATGTTAGAAAGCAACTGGAACGTAGTGGAAAGTCGGAAAAGGAAGAAGTCGTGGGGTATAACTCCTGGACATCAGATTCAAAGACCTAAAGTAGAGTATAAGGTAAAGCTGCAATTCGTGGCAGAATCAGATAAAATAGTTAACCCATTTAAATTAACAAAGGCATTGAATGAAGCCATAGGGAAAATAACAGCAAAAATGTTAAGAGATGGTA
>JAUMHI010000043.1:21869369-21882081 GCA_032359435.1 Enteromius unitaeniatus
AAAAACAAGGCTATGGAGCTACAAACACACGCTACAAACTCACAGCAAACTCTCAGCAGGCAGGAGCAATCGATCGAATCAATCGATCGAGGAGTCCACAAAGTTCCTCACAATTTCCACATAAAAAGGGCAATTCCAGTACACTCATCTTCTATTTGGGATAGCCTCTGCCCCAGCTATATTCCAGAGAGCTATGGACGAAGTATTCTTAGTTTTCCTAATGTCCATGTCCAAAACACTACACAAAAACAACTCAAGCTTAAAAAATGAACTCAAACCGTGCGCACTTGTCCATGTGTGAACATTCAGTAGCAACACTGATAGCACTGATGATTAAAACAGGAGCACAAGTGATTATGTGTTTTGGGAAATTACTCCTGGGAAAAAAGGAAGGATAGAGGGGGAAAAAAAGAAGGGGATGAGATAAAGGTAATTTGTTCCTTATAAAAAGCTTTGGCATGGAGTGACTTTTAGGGAATTTGCATTTACAGGGTTTCAATAGTAATACTACATACAATATAATTACAGTACACAGCAGTACTGTAATCTTACAGAGGAATTTCAGTGTTATATGTAAAGTAAATAATATAGAACACATTGTACACCCTCAAACACATTTCATTTGATTTGATTTGTAGCACAGTATTCCTTACATATACTCAATTTTCGCAGAGCTGAGATATGACTATTTAGGTGAGGCTGAGAAGTCTTTCGGCAGAATAAAAAAAAAACATTTTCATTGCTTTCAGGCATAATGCATGAAATGAAAAATTTATTCACAGTCTCCAGTCCACCTTTCCTGTATGTCTCTGGACTGTGGGAGAAACCAACATCAACACAAAGAGGACATATAAATTCCACACTTATCACAAAACCTTCTGGGACTCGAATACTGCACATACAGCACCTCATTATACTAGACTGATGATGTTTTCTTGCTTTTCTTTTTATTATTGCCAAATAAATTTTGTACATATTGATCGACTTTGTATTTGGTATATAAAAAAATATATTTTATAACATCATATAGGTCTCCAAATAAGCTTGTTTCATCATAACACAACAATTCCTCTTCAGAAAACACGCATTTCACTCATAGCACACTGATGTATAAAACACTAAAAACATAGATTGTTACATAATTGTCAGAAACAAGACTGGGATCCAAGTGCGGGTGCAAAAGATACGTTATTAACAAAGGGCTCTTGAAAAACTGAAAAAAAAACCTTAGCGATCTGCTGGGAAAAAACTAATTGTCAGTAAATTAGATCTTGACAGCACGGGAGGATCAGACTGGCTTCACCACACACAGCAGAAGTAGATGCCAGCGAGCCAATGAGAGAAGATCACTGCAGAACTCGGCAGTATGACAGAAAATCACGACAGCACATGCGAGGGCAAGATAAAGGAGATAATGAGCACCTAATCAGGTGCAGGTGAGAATGATGGTTAATGTAAATACCAAGAAGGGCGGGGAAGACACCACAAAGACAGTGAAGCACATTGCAAGCTGTGAAAACAAAAAACCATGTGCTCCAGGACAAAAGTAAAGACAGTCCCAAACCTCGATCATGACATTACCCCCTCCCTTAAAGATCATCCCCTGGTGATTTAAGAGAGGGGTTTACCTTGTGTCCAGTAGAAGTCCCAGATCAGCCACCAATCCAGAACATCCCAAGCTGGGACCCAACTCCTCTCCTCTGGACCATAACCTTCCCAGTCCACCAGGTACTGGAAACCCTTGCCACGATGACCAACATCTAGTAATCTCCAACAGAATAGATAGGAGAGCCATCCACTAGATGAGGGGAAGAGCAAAAAACAGGTTTAACCCTGGATACATGAAAAACAGGGTGTACTCGACCAAGAGAGGTAGGTAACTTGAGCCATATCGCAACTGGGCTGAGGGCCTAGGTGACCTGGTATGGACCAATGAACCTAGGCATTAACTTGCAAGAGATCACCTAGGCAACCAGGCTGAGGACCTAGGTGACCTGGTATGGACCAATGAACCTAGGCATTAACTTGCAAGAGATCACCTAGGCTTTAACTTGAGAGGCATGTCCTTGGTAGAAAGCCATACCCCTCTGCCACAAACATAGCGGGGTGCTGGAGCTTGGTGACGATCGGCCGCTGACTTTGTCCTTCTGGAGGCCTGGGTCAGGGCCTTCCTAGGTCTTTTCCAGACAGATCGACATTTCCGGACAAAAGCTAGGGCAGATGGAACCGCAGCATTGAGAGGGAGCATGGAGAGAGGGAAACAAGGAAGGTAAGTAGGCCTCTGCACCACAGTCAATAAGGAGTAGACAGAGTCTAGATAGGTAATGATGGCTGAAAGCTGGGTGCTTGACTGTGGGGAGATAAGAGAGGAAGCGACCACCAGGACTCCCCGTTTAGCTAGTGGGCTTTGGCTTTTAAAGGGCAAGACATGTCGAGGTGGCTTGCCCTGGTGTTTTTTTTTCTTTTTTTTCCTATTCTGTAACACTTATTGCGAAACACTACGTTTTCTGTATTATCAATCCAAAATAAACTTTATTTATTTAGTTATTTCTGTAAAGTAACTGACATTATATTCCTATTTATGTTTACTGTGTTTTCAGTTTTTTGGTCTTTAAACTTTTCTCTTGCAATGCTAGATACCGGTACAGTAGGGTAATAAAAGTAACATTTTCTTAAAGTTTATTGCTGAATTTTACCAGATTCTCGTGTGGGCCCGGGACAGACTTCTCTCACTGAGAGCCATCTGTATTACCGGGTACCGTGGGAGCAGACGTCTTGTCAAGCCAGGGGCTGAGGCCCTGGGGATGCTCCACCTTGAGGGGTTGGATGCCATGGTACAGTCGTGGCCGAGGCTTCTTCTGTACACAATTTCCCTGATCGCTCTGCTCCCAGGAGTTTTGGAGAGTGCGCGCCAGAAGCCAAAGCCGAATGTACTGCAGGTACATTCCACCCTGTACTCCACCCTTCAGGGAGCCAGCAATCCATATTAAGCCCTGTGGCAATATTTCAATCATTAAACTGGAACAAAACATTGTAAGAATTTCTTAAAGTGCCATAATATAATTAAACCTGTAAAAGTAAAAGATCTAATTTATTATTCACCATATAGATGATGCATAGTTTACACCGGCAAGCTAAGTTGAGCGAACCTTTGTTTTATTCCTATAAAGGCGCGATGTTGCATGAAAACTGTCAATTAGTAGTTTTAGGAGTAGGTGTCGTGGACGGGTTACGATTAAGGGTGGGCAGTTAAGCCTTTGTTGGACCCTGGGCTAATGCAGCTTTTAATGCAATTGGAAGCTTTCACAGTTAAATGAGGGTTATTCCATAGTCTTGGACTATCTACCGCAAATAGTTAAAGCTAGAAAAAGCTAAAATAGTTTTCTAGCTGGATGTTGTTCTTGAGATCAATAATCATATCAATCATATTATCACCTGAAAATATTGGACAGACTCATGCACACCCCTAACCTCATCCTATTTAAGGCTGCTCTGTGCCAAGTCAAAATTCTGTGTAAGGACAAAAAAAGCAACAAAAAAAAAACATTACAAATATTTATTAAATATTTTACAATAAATTGAATAAAAAAATCATTCATTTTTTTTTTACTTGTGCTGCTATATTTGTTTGAGAACTTTGTGTGAAAATCTCTAAAACACAAATTCATATGTAATTTCACTGCCTGAAAACTATGTATTAGTGTTTTAAAAGCATTAAAACAACTTAAACGTTGTGTTTCATCTTGGAATTTCAGATCAATTATTGCAGCACAGATGAAAGTCAACAAGACACTTCTTTTACAGTGTACCAAATAAAAGTAGATATTGACCTGTTCAGTCATCATTGGAGCATTGCTGCCTGTGAGTATAGTACTGCCAATAGACATTTTTCGGCATTTTTCCTGTCCTCTGGTTGTTTTATAAATACATTTTTCAAACTGGCTTACAATAATGCACCCAAATGCCTGATTTCCGCGACAATTCGTCCTCAACAACTAGTTTTATTACTCCAATCTGAAATTTCTGATGCACTCATATCACTCATCAGTACTTTTTGAAATCCGTACAGATCTGTCTCTCTGTCTTCCAAAAATGAACCTTAAACATCTGAATAAAGGCTATGTCTGCCAATGCTGGTCAATAGTGCCAGCTACACCAAATATGCATCACATAATAGGACTTTTTCAGTTATGCACGACACTCAGATTTGTTGGTCTCTGAGTTGTTGTTTTTATGAAAGTGCACTAAAAAAGAAAAAATGGTAACACCTTCTATGAAGCCTGTATTTATAATACATTTTAAGGGTATTCTTAAGGCATTATAACAAATGCAAAATGCAGTATAAATAACTTTATAATATGTGTATCATCTCATGATTATTCATAAGAACAGTTATAAAGTGTTATAATGTTTACTTATTTTTGGCTATAGCTTTAAGGAATATGACAATTTCTAACACAGAATGAACATGATTCATCCACTAAAGTTACAGTGGATTATATTTCTCATATATTGCTTTGAACTTTTTTTTTTAATATTATATCAGTTGGATTATTTTGATGGTACCCTTAGGACAGCTGTTGATAAGTAACTCTGCAACTACATGTCAGCTAATGTCATTAGAGTATTAATAGTATTTCTGCTAAATATACACTTTATTTTGATGGTTTCTCAACAGACATATTGGGTATAGGATACTTTGCAAATATGTGAACATTCTACCTACCCTACGTAAGTCTACTAATACTTGTAGGTTTATATAATAAACATTTGTCATGAAAGAGACGGGAGGCGTGTGGATCCAAATGCAAAGTTAAACAGGCAGAGTCGAGGCAATAGCAAACATGAACAGCGGAGGCAAAACACAATAATTATCCAGTATGCAAAGCAGTGGTCGGGCGATCGGCGAACTTAATCCAAAAGGGGCAAAGACAAGAGCGAATATCCGAGGCAGCCAGGGTCAGTAACAATAAATCTAAAAACAGGGAGAAACACTGGGAAACAAGGAATGCTTACAAAGGGGAAATATCCACACACAATGATCAGCGAATTCACAGAATACAAACGGGACTTTTATACAGAAGAAAACAAGGCTAGGGGGTGGAGGAATGAATGAGTGGCCAAGGCGACTGACAAGGTGGGTGGAGACACAAGATCATAATAAGAGTCCAGGAGATAAACACACAATGAAATACATATGGAGCTAGAGTGCCATCCAGTGGATCATGCTGACACTTCCAGCTGAACTGTTACATAGCCCCCCCTCCCTCGTTACATAACCCGGCTCTCTGCCTCCTCGGTGGCACTGGTGGCGGAGAGGACCACCTCGGCGGAACAGGATGGACTGCAAGAGGGAGCAGAAAGTGGTGGCCTTTATGGCCGAATCGTACCTGTGTTCAGTTCATGGCAGTGGGTCCCCGTACCCGGGGCAAGATGGCAAGATCCGAATGAGAGTTCAACGGCCTAATGAACAGGCTCGGGGGCTGTGCAGCCATCAGAAGAACCCCTGGAGAGTCTACGACCAAAGTCCACCTTCTGTGGTTGGGACCAGACAGAACAAAGGGTCTTGGGCCTGGGTTACAGGTCCTAGATGTTGTGCAGCCACCAGTGTAAACTCTGGAGAATCGACTGACACCTCCTGAGGATGTGCAGTTACTGGCAGAACCTCTGGGAAATTAGTGTCATTGGCAGGCTCTGGCGGCTCGGGCCACGGCGAATCAGGAATGCTGACAGGCTCTGGCGCCTCGGGCCATGGCGGATCAGGATCACAGAGGGGTTCAAAGAGGGAGCCTTGAGCAGTAGACGCCTCTGGAGCACACTTGAGGGTAGCTGAGGCCTCTAGGGTGCAGTGTGCGGCCCACACACTGAGGATTTCAACCAGCATCACAGGAAGTACTGAAGCTAAGGGAACAGTCTCTAGAATGGGCAGCGCGGCAACCCTGAACACACCAGCTGCTCTCACTGCCATTATAGGGGGGGTCCGTTAGACTGGGCATTAACCTCACATGCCTTGAGGAAGCCTTCTTGGCTGAAAACTGGTGCAGTGACTATGTATTATATGTATTTCTAGCCTTAAATGAACTCATTATGAAGCCTTGAGAGCATGTGACTTAACATGTGCTAATGATTAGCTCATGGCTAATAAATTGTAATTTTACTGGATCATTTGACATCACTAAAATAAAATGTATACATTAATATTGCATCTTAAATAATTTCTGAATAATGTGTGCCATAGAGGGATATCTTTTCCAATTACTTGAAATTATATATTTTTTTGTTTTGTCAGTATCATTTGTTTGCAAGTGCTTTTTGCTTGAGTACCAAAACAGAAGATGAAGTGGTTTCTATCATATCCTTTTACTAAATGAGCCATGCAATTCAAATTACTGTCCATAACATGGTGGTATGGAATATAAATGCATTTTAACTGATGTCCTGTTTTTCTGTTGTTGTTTGCATTCCATTGAGTAAGAAAAAACAAACATGTAAGCTATATTGTTTACAAAATATTCAGTAATTTAGCTTTATGATATTAGGCTTCAAATAACAAGTCCTACAAGACAACAAACAACATTGAACATTCAATTTAATGGGATTGTCACACAAAACGAGGGCACAAATCCAAAGTAAAGGATTAAGAAATACCTATAGTCTGTTTTTGGCTAAGTTCACTGCTGAGATCAAATCAAAATGTCTTTTGCATTGTAACAGAGCAGTGTGTAAAAGCCTCTTTGTCAAAAAGAGAACCTCTTTAAACTTGACGTTTTGAGTCATACTCATGCAAAACTAATGCAGCACTCTTGTGAATGGCTTTCATTGTCATGCTGTGTTGTATTTGTATTGTGCTATTTTTATGCTGTTTGTCCCCAGAGACTTCCTGGTCTACCCGCTCTGGCTGCATTACACAGCAATCAAATCCTGACTGTGAAGGTTTGTTGGCACAGCCAAATGGCCAAGGCAGACTCTATGGATGGCACACTCTGAGATCTGTCAACAGTGCATTTGTCCCCTATGCCTATGCAATGACAGACTTGGCCCAGACACAACTGTGCCTGATAAATCCATTCCAACCAATCAAAAAATACTTTCCCAGTTCCAGTGGTGTTATTATTATGCAGTCTGGTGACAGGAATTTATGTATTCACAACAGAGTTTCTTTCCCAGTGAAGTGTGATTAATTTCAAATACGAGTCATATTTTCTAACCACCAAATAGTCTGACCACTGTCAGCTTGGATTCTACGTAGGCAGTAACTCAAGAGAGACACATTAAATGCTAAACTAAAATGCTGAAATGTATTCAATACTGATATCTTTGGTTTACCACAAATCCAAAACGAAACCACAAAAATATTATTCCTTTACATCCTGCTTAAATGTCCAGAATCTCCCATATAATAAGTAGGTCATATTGTGCAACATTTGAATCTATAGTGACAGAATTATTTTTGCTCTAGTAATTATAGGTGCCCTCTTTAGATAGAAGGAATATGTAATTGCATAATTTAGGGTACGCTGACAAAGACAAGTAAATCTGCATGATGGGGTTCAGTGTGTGTAGTTCCTGTGGTCTGCCTTGGCTTAAAAAAAAAACCTCTGATGAAAGTGCTTTCAGTCAGTAGAAGTTGACATGTTTTTTTTTTTTTTTTTTTTTTCTCAAATTGGCTCTCTTAGAGTGTGTGAACTAGCACTCATGAGGTGGTAATTACAGGCTTTGCACAAGGCAGTCAAGACACCCATTGCTGCCACCATGGAAAATGTCAACTTTTACTAATTCATGAAGGTACTGGATTGGGTTCTCTGACTCAACTTCAACTACTTTAATCTAATCTTTTATGTACCCTTTTTATTCCCTCTTTCCTTTTTTTCTCTTCCTCTTCCCTGGATCTCATGCAACTCTCCTCTCCGACTTCCGACCTCTTTTGACCTCACACCTGCTCAGATGGTCTTCCCTAAGATAAATCATGGCTTTCTTTCTGCTGATCAGCAACTCATTAAACGTCGGCTCATTAAGGTAGTGCTTGTCCTCATTCTGTTCTCTTTCTCACTGCTCCATTAGATTGGGCTTCTCATATTTGGTCCACCATTTGCTTTCCATTCTTTAGCTTTAATCTCAGAGCTCAGTTGGACTAATAATTAATAAAATTAATACAACAGTAAGAGTGATGGGTAACACTTTAGAATTCTGTTCCATTCTGAAGCCATAGTTAACATTTAAGGTATATATAAGATTTTGCATAGTAATTACTTAAGTGTTGCTACATCTTTCTAAAGGATCTTTCTAATAACTATCAAGAATCTTACAAAAACCTCAAAAGTGTACAACGACTTCAGACATACCTAGGGAGTTATCATGATCTTGACTTTAGAATACAGTTATTAATAACCAGTAATTCCATTAGAAGGACATAGTAGTGCTTGAGTCATTCCAAACAATTCTAATACTTCACAAAACCCTTACAAAGCTTGCAATGATTTCAGTCATTAGTATAAAATCTTTTTATTCACTTCAGAATAATGATCCAAATAATTTTTAATTTCTTTTGAAGGATTTGTTAATACTTGGGTCATAACTAATTGGTTACCATGATCCTCAATTTAGTATTAATTATACGTTTTGCATTATTCATTTAAACATGTATACAGTAGTACTTTGCAGTTCTCTAAGAGGTATGAAAAGTAGTGGTAACCTATGAGCTAATGGTAGACTACAACACTGGACTAAGCACGATTGCTTAATAATTTATAATCAGTCTTTTGTTAAATTGTTGTTAGTTAATAGTAGCTACTGGAGGGCTAGTACTGCATAACTATTCTTGTGAAATTATTTATTAACGACAGAACAGTATTCTAAAGTGTTACCATGGAGAACATTTGTGATATTTCAGTCTACTATTAGGACTGCAAAAATAAGGAGGCTCTGAGTTCTAAGCCTCCTTTCTGAAATTCTGGTTAGTGACCTGTTGCACATAAAATGATGATGTATGAGTTGTCTGTTAAAATAGAAAATATACACAACCCACTTACTTAGACAGATGGTCTTTCCTTCACATCAAAACAAGCACAAGATATTTGCATATTAAAAGAAAAAGTCTTTATACTGTATATATGGTTATTTTTTATACTCAGTCTCAGACATGGTAACAAAAATTTGGAAATGAATAAAAGCAATTACACTCCAAAAGTGTGAAAGGGAATCCTCAAAGTAAAACAGAACTGTACCATCATAACTGATTGGATTGATATACAGAATAAATGTTACATCTGTAACCTGAAGGCCCTAGTACACTCACTGTGAAATAATTTGTGTTCCTCAGTTAGTGGGTGAGAGAAGAGAGTGTCATTTAGTTGGATATGTAAATAAGGCATGTCCTGCATGCTTTCCTTTCAAAAACAATTTAATTGTTCAGAAAGTTTGCTTTGGCAAGCTTTTTCAAACTCATTGACTCCAAACATTTTTGTATGTTTTATTTTTTTAATTATTATAATGTTTCACATATTTACAATTTTACTTTCACAGGGTGACCAGGGTCAAGTAGGGCCCCCTGGGCCTCCTGGACCTCCAGGTCCTCCAGGCCCCAGGGGACCCCCAGGGGACACAGGAAAAGATGGTCCTCGAGGAGTCCCAGGCCTCCCTGTAAGTATCTCCAAAAGCAAAACATGTTGAAGGATCAGCAACTTAAAAGTAAAAAAAAAAAGTAGTTCCCTATCAAAAGCTTTTCTCGATGCTGTGTTTCAATGACGCTCGTTAAGATCACACTTTTTCTACCCCAATCGGGAGATTTATTTGCACCTGGATCCAAAGACCCGGCATTTCTTCTGATCAGGCTGCAAATGCTGCAGCTCCAGCTAATTGGTCACAGAAGCAAGAGACCCCAAGAAGTTCCTAGATCAGTAGTATTAAACCCTGCTCCTGGGGACCCACTCTCCTGCAAAGTTTATTTCCAACCTGCTTCAGCACACCTGTCTATGTATTTTCAAGCAGTCTTGAGGAACTGTAGCTTGATTGACTGCATCAGGTGTATTTGATTAGGGTTGTATCTAAACTCTGTAGGACAATGTGTCCCCAGGAACAGGGTTGAAGACCTATGTCCTAGATGGCAGATTTCTGTCAAGTGGCAAGGTAAGTGACCTCAGCTATGGTCGTTCCCCTTTTTTGGTGGCCTCTGTGATGAGAAAATTAATTTGTGGAATGAGCCATATTTTTCCTGTGTTCCCTCCTTAAATAATTTCAGTATTTAAAAGCACAGGGCTTCATGATTATACTCCAGGTAGAAGAGATTCTAACAGGCTATCTATCCTCTGGGGGTGCATCATCACTTGAGGTCAATGCTCCCTGCCAAGCCATGTACAGCAACATAATAATAGGCGTAAATGAAGAACTTAGTCCAAACATTAGGCATTGCAACAAAGAATCAAAGACAAAGGTAAACTCAAACAGACAGGGTATAAATGCACAAGGACATAATTAACTAAACTCAAAACAGGTGGAAAAGGTGCAAACTTGCACCATAAATAACACCAAAAAAAACAAAAATTATATACAACTGGAAGGGTTGACTCCAGGGCGGATCTGGAGCCTCGGGATGCCATGGCGGATCAGGAGTCCCAAGAGCCACAGGGGTCCAATTCCCAGCCACACTTTCTACGACCATGGCTATACATGGCTATACTGCCAGGTTGTTTCAGTGTCATATTTGTCAGATTCTATAACTTGGATGTGCATATTCCAGGCTCTTATGTTGTTGCATCAGCATCCCAGAGTCATGTCTGAGACCTCTTCATTGTTTGTGCACAAACACTACACAACTTGGGAGGTTCAGACACTTCCGGTGTGGTTCCAGTGGTATTCTCATTCCCATCAGCATTATTGAAATGCAGCATCAAGATTAGCTTTTGAAAGGGGAAGCCTCAGGTTACTTAACTGTAACCCTGTAGCCTGAAAAAGTGTGAACGGGATGCTGCGCCTCAAAGCCACACTGTAGGAGTGCCTAGACATCTCTTCAGACAAAGAAGTAAAGTGAAGATGTGTACATCTTATGTCTATTTATAACCTTCAGGTGCACATAATCAAATGACGTCACCTACCGAGGTTAATTAAGCCAATCCTTCACATATGCTTCACAACCATTCAAGCAAGGAATGTTCTCCTCAGCGTTATTGAAATACAGCATCTCGTTCATGCTTTTTCAGGGAACAGGGTTGCAGTCAAGATGTTTTGTAACATCAACCGAATATAAAATTCAACAATATATGAAATATATGGAATACCCCATTAAATTAGGACTATGGATGAGAGAGATGTTAGTAGTTTTGTTGTTTTCATTTAGTTTCATTTAACTATTATATGAAACTAAATGAAAACAACAAAACTAGTAATATAATTAATATACTGGTCAACATTTGAAGTGGATCAAAAATGTTAATCAAAGTTGTCCTAAGACAGGAACACGTTTCGGCTTTAGATTTTAGGACAATTTTGATTCAAGTTGAGTTTTGATCCATTTCAGATGTTGACTACTGTATATATTTTGTCTCTAACAGGGAGACCCTGGAATGCCAGGAGAGATTGGTCAAATGGTAAGTGTCTTATATTAACAGCCACTAAACATACAGTGACCTATTTTAACAATCTAAGCACACGGTCTAAAGCGGAGGGCCTCTGAACAAACATTTGCAGGTATAATGATGGGAAAAACTGTCTGCACTCCTGGTGTGGGCTAAAAGGGTTGTACCTTTTCTTTTAATGAGTAATAGGTGTGTTTTGGGGCATAACATGCAATAAACCATTCAAAGTCTCATCTCCCATTCCCTTTAAGGACGAATTTATGCTCCATTTGAAAGGCAAAATTTTAAGATGAACAGACTGAATATGTTTGTGTGCTTTGTTTGTGGTTTTAGTTGAGTTGATCTATGGCACAGTCTATTTTCAGTTCCTCAAAATAGAAACAAACCTATAGAACAAAAATCCTGCCTAAAGTATTTGAAATAAAAAGCTTGTTGAATTCCACAAATTGAAGAAAAAATACATTGCAATTAACAGTGCTTGCATTTTAATGCATTGTATTTTCATGACTTGCATTTTTATGCGCTGCATTTTAACATGGTTGTATATTTACATATTCAGTATTTTAAATGGAAACATTTTACAAACAATTTCATGGTTAAAATTCAGTAATCAATATTCACCTTCAAAATATTCAGTTTGTTTAATAATTCCAGCAATAATAAACGTCAGGCAACTTTCAGTTAGTTTTATTTCACTTTACAAATTCCCTTCCGAAAATTCAGTTGTTCAAATACGACAGAGCGCACATCCGGGAACTGCAGGAAAAGCAGTAGATTACTGATCCAAGAACCCATTTGCTGTTAGACGTCTTCACCAGCGGGTGGTGCTCGCGGCTTTGAGTGTAAACATCTGAATGTTTGCTGTAAGATATTTTTTCAGGGCTGTTAATGGAAATACTTACTAAATTGTAACTAAATAGAAACTGAAAGGTAAACCTACCATGCCAATAAAACACAACAGTAAAATATAACAGGCAGATACAACTACTGTCATTATTTATTCAAAAAGAAGGCTTTCAGCTGTTTAGAGCGGATCGCGACGCAGAATTAACGGGAAAATTGTGCGGCGGTGGGACGTGCTTCTACATCAACGAAAGGTGGTGTACAGATGTATCTGTGTTAAAGAAGATGTGCTGTTCTGA
>JAUMHI010000043.1:21890967-21902591 GCA_032359435.1 Enteromius unitaeniatus
CGGGAACCTGGAGAAGGGCGGCGCTGAAGTACGGGGGAGGCGATGATTGGCCTACGAGGCCGGCTGCCTCGTCACAGCGCTCAGAGGTGCGTGTGTGCTGGTTGGCGGCAGGGGAAATTCTTCCAGCTGCAAGGTGTTGATCTTGTGAAGGCACAGGCTTCTTAGTCAGGACCAGCAAAGGCTTCATCGCTGAAGGAGAAGAACCTGAATCCGCTGGTGAAGCGGGCGCTATATATATATATGCACAGCCCCGCCCATTCAAGTGGGCTTCGGCGGGAGCCACGGCCATTGGTTGCCCTAGCACAGCGTCCTGCCGATTGGTTTATCAAAATACCACTGCAGCAACCGATGGCTGTTGCTGTTTTAATAAGTGATTTAATAAGGCTTCAGTTAGGAGTAAAAAATTTGTTTTTCCCATAGCGTCTTAGCAGACGCAGTACGAGTGAAGTGTCAACAGGGAACTTGTTTGTGTGTGTGTGTGTGTGAATGTGAACTACCCTGCATGCCTGTCTGTTTGCTCATCTAGGACATTAAAGGATTGCTGTTTTGTGAACCTGAATCAGCCTTCGTGCCTTCCTGCACCACACATCGTGACAGCTTGGCCCTAATGCTCTTCCATAGGGATTGAAGCTTTAAGAACACTTCTTCACTCATCATAGGCCTTAGTGTTCTTATATATTAGAAATCACACACTTCATTACTGCAGTTGATTTAGTTGCCCTTAATTTAAAATGTGTCAGTATTACAGTTCCGTTGAGTCAATCCATAAACTGTTCAAGCAGTTTTCTTCATAATACAAAGCTGTGACTGTGTCATGTTTTTTTTTGTTTTGTTTTTTTTAATGAAGTTAAGCCATGTTAAATCATCACATTTTGTATGCTGTAGTTCTTCTAAAAAACAAATGAAATACCAATAACAACAGCAAAGGAAGTTTTTTTGAAAGAAAGCAGTTTTATTTTTGCTGACAAAACCGAAGTGGTATTGGCTGTAATAGGTTTTTGTACGTCATTAGTCTGCATGGCATTTCACGCTAGCTTCTATAATGAAACAACATAAGGCCTGGAGACATAACTTAATCAGAACCAGACATGATAAATCGTTACCAATGTAAATCTCTGCCAACATTTGACAGGTGCACAAAAGAATGCACTTTGATGTATTGTATTTTCAACTACATACTGATCTCTAGTAAAAAAAGTAAAAAAGTAAAAACAAATATGCCTTTGGGCCTGACAGTTAATCAGCAACAGATGAGGGGAAATAATTTTATATTATTTCTTGGCATAGCTTACTCATCCATTCATTGCTTACTAATAATATTCATAGAAAAGGCAAAACCGTGAAGGTGCTGATTAGGGCAGAGCAGAAGTAGTTTAATGACATCTAGCTATAACTGTTACACAGTTTATAGTAAACAAAATGCAGCAATTAAAGCTTGTAATGATGACTATAAAAGCCAGGGCATGCTTTTCTCAACTGCCTCTGAGCTCAAGATGGATGTGAAGTGAAACTGCAAATTCAGCAATAGGCAGTGGGCCTAGCAGCTTTTTCCCACCAGATCCAATCATCCTTCCGGCTAGTTGACAGTCCGCAAGACATCCACCTACTCTGGAATGAATGTTATTAAGCTTTCGTCTTATTTGCTGTTGCAATGAAGCCAAAGAGAAAACTAAAGAATGCATTTCTTCATTACTTGGTGCTTAATAGCAGTAAAAAAAGACATAAAAGCATATATGTAGCCAAAACAATATACTTAGTGGTGAGCACTTTAAATTAAAAGTATTTTTATGCATTTTAGCTTGACTTGCTAAAATAAAGCAGAAGACAAATAATGGAGGATTTTCTCATTGCATGTCTTTCTCAAGGAGATTGAAAGCAGTTTTTTTCAGATATTGTTCCTTTGGGAAAGGTGGTGCTTTGAAGCCATTTTTAGATCTTCTGCTGCACCTGTGCATCCGATGTGCCAGCTCTCTCTCCCAGACTGAACTGAACCATCACACTGGCACGCTTGTTGAATATGACACAAATGGTGAACAGTATTGTTTGTGTGCAGGATAAGTAAACATTTAGACTACCATATTTTATTTATCTTTTTTTTCAGGTTGCCTTGATTTTAAGTATTATGCTGGCATAAATCCTTATTTGTGGTTCAGTTTTATTGGATCTCTGTTTGATAAATGAAATGATGTGATGGCATTCATCACGAGAGTTAGTACATGAATTAGTGCTTAAGCATTAGCTTAGATGCTGCATGGAAATGTGGGCATACTAGTTCAATCAAGGTACTCACTGATGTTTATTAATACAGAAGCTAACCTTAAATTAACCTTCATGATGCTCATAACCTCACTTCAAAATTCCTACTAGGCATTATACCAAATCAATTCTAAAATCAATTCACATAGGCATTTCTAGACCCATTAAAAACGTACTTTCTGAGCTTATTAAAATGTATGATAATGAAATACTTTTAAGTTTAATTGAAACAGTGGCTGCAGCAATATAACTGAGGTTATTTCACTATGAATCCCCCTCTTACCTTATGTTAAGTTTTACATTGATTATTATCCTTACCCAGTATCTCGGTTCCCATTAAATTGCTACATAAAATGCAGCTAAATAAGCCTGGTGAGCAAGAGTTTACAAACTCCTTTGACTTTAAAATAGCAGAATCGCTGGGTGGTGCTTACATATTTTGCCTTAATAGAACAACGTTATGACATGTTGATGTGACAATTTCACAGCAAAATGACCTTTCTTGTGATGTTATACAATATGCCCCACCAATCACTGATCTCCTTTCTCCTTTTTTTGTGTTCCTGTTTGTTTTATGAAAGTAGGAGAATCTTTAACGAATGGACGCTCATGTACAATAATCTGCTTTGCTTTTTTTTTCACATAATCTGATATTTGGATAACAGTACTTCATGCAGCGGTTTAACTAGAGGCTTCAGCATGCTAAGCAGCATTATGACTTTCAGAATTTCACCCCACATGGAATAAAGAAGATACTAAGGCTCAGTTTAATCAAATACATTTACCATGATTTTTTTAAATCTCTCACAGGGTGATTCTGGATCATCTGCTGCTGGAATCAAGGTAAGACAGGACCAATAATTTTGCCTCTATGTTTTTAATAAATCCTACTTGTTTTCTTTCATTTGGTATATGCAGATGAGCATAAACATTCTTATTGTTACAGGGTGAGCCTGGTGAGCCAGGCCGTGGAGGACAAAAGGTAAAATTGCAGAGCTCATATTGTACTTCAAGCCAGAGTATACATCTATGAAAGATATGGTTTGGAACAATGTGACAGCTGATTCATTCATGGAGAACACTGATGATTTATTTTAAAGTCCCCCTGTAGTAAAAATCAAGTTTATTAATGTTGTATATTTGCCTATGTGGTGTTTTTAATATGCTTTTACCCAAGCCACGTTCCAATCTATAAATCAACACCATTGCTGATGTCACTCTTTGGTTTTGGCATGTTGTCGCGCTCTCACTTCCTAGCAAGCAACAAAGGCACAGAGACAGGATTCAAAGATGATTGTGGACATTTGTTAAACAAACAGCAAAAATAAAGGAGACCACAGAGAGCTCTGCAAACAAACGCGATGAACCACGTAAACGTTTAAATGAATACACAAGACAACACACAAGACACCTGGAGAGCACAGCTGGAAGGGAATAAACACTGATGAGCGGGGAGCAGGGTTGGGCACTCCTGCCGTAAGACCTAATTAAGTTATTTTTGATGATATCAGTGAGCCATCCAACCCTCCATAGACAGCAAAACAACTGAAATTATCCCAGATCCAGAAACACCGGTAAACTGGAACAGTAAATACACCGGTAAAAACAGTCCATGTGACATCAGTGGCCCAACTTAAGTTTTGCGACACTAGGAGAATACTTGTTTTTTGCGCAATAAAAACAAAAATCACATAATTTAACTTCTACATTGCATCTGCAACCATTTTAGGCATTATCACAACACAGTGCGTTTGCAAGCTTTAACATATTTGACACAATCAGCCTTATTTACGTTCAGGGATAATCTCTAAAATTGCAGGAGACCTAAGTCACGAGAGAAGGTGGTAGTTAAATTATGAGTGGTAGAGTTAAATTATGTTATTTTTATTGTGCAAAAACTTATTCTTCTAGCATCACAAAACTTAAGTTGAGCCAATGATGTCACATGGACTGTCACATGATTGCTGTCTATTCAGGGTCTGATGGCTCTCTGAAATCATCATGAATTTTTGCATTCGCAATATGAACAAACCCAAATAGCACACATACGTCTGCAAGATGTCTGTTAAAGATATCTTGATCTGGAAAGCATCTACTGTCTACAAACATCTGACAGATGTCTTTCAGATATCAGTTTTACATACATTCTAAATCATAAACATCTTAAAGACAACTAATAGACAACTAATTTGACATCTAAAAGGAGACGTATCGCAGATGAGCAAACAACTTAAATAATACGCCTTGAACATGTAAATGCATTTGTCAAATAGATGTCTCCTAGATGTACGTGTGCTATCAGGGAAGGTCTTACGGGTCTGAAACAACATGAGGGTAATTAATTACAAAATTTTCAAATCCTTTAACTGTTAGAAGAGGCACCAGTGAGAAGGCAGCCACGTTAATTCGGTATATTTTTCTATAGATGTTTAACTAGCTGTTGATATTTTTCACTATTTTCATGATGGTATGTGCTGTTAGTGCTTATTTTTGTGTTTTTAGAACCACTATCTTAAATAATAACTAGCAGCAACAGTGTAAATATAGCCCAGAGTCAGACTCACCTCTCCCGCATTGGTGTCCGTTCTTTACTCGCATTTGCTCACGGGTGCGAACTGGAATTGCAAACTTGACTGCATTTGAGCTTACAAGGCATTTTTAATTCACAACATCATCAAGTAAACAAATTTTATGTATGTTACAGTATCCACTGTAGTTGGTAAAAACATGTTTTTATCAGCCATCGTTCAGAACAGGAGGCCTTGGCTGTCGTGACTGAAGCTATTTAAAATTTTCACAAGAGAAGAAAAAAAAACACTTATATACGTAATTTAGAAAAATAAATTGGACTTTTTTTAAGGGACCAGATTTTTTACTACAGGGGGAGTTTAATAAAACATGTTGTCATTAATGATTAACAAAAGAACATTAGCGTACTAACTTTTTTGCACCTTATTGCTAAAAAAGTGTTTTAAGCAAGGCCACTTTTTTGCCCATTCTCAAATTAACTGAGAACACAATTCATTTCCACCTGATAAAAAAAACATAAATATAGCCTATGTCATTGCAGTTTGTCTACTTTGTATTTTTTATTTTTTATGTGTGTTTGCATGACACTTTTATTACTTTTTAATACTTTAATTTATTGTTCTGTCCAGTAAAACACTGTTAGGCTTCTATTAATAATTAATCTGCTCCAAATCCCAGAAAACAGTTTGAGTTCTATTCTTGTAAACACATACAATCCTCAAACTGCAGTCTGGGATCTATTTAACCTCACCATTTGAGTACTATACTCACTTTTTACACTCTTTGTATTTATTTCAGCAGAGTATGTACGACTAACATGACTGTTAATGCTTCTGAAATTTGTTACCTTTGTATGTTGTATTGTGTACAAATATACTTTTATGCAGTAATATAATAATATGTTTAATGGTCTAATGGGATCCATATTATCTATCCACATGAGAGATAAGCAGAACCATCAAATATAACTGTACAGCCCTTTTTAGTAATTTTAGTAAGCTTCTAAATGTATTGTGCATGTCAGTACCATTAATTTTAAAAGTCTGATGGAAATAATCCAACAACAACACCAGATAGCCAATGTGTCTTAGCTTTAACTAGAATCTTGATGGTTTTCACCTAAGTGAACCAGGGCCAATCTTTTGATACTGTGGGTTTAGAGGAAACCAATTGTGGTTGAGCTGGGTTTCCAGGCACATCGCCAGAAGTGTTGGCTTGGTTTGGCTGTAATTTGTTGCACTTTTCCTACATAGGGCGAGCCAGGACTTCCAGGGCTGCCTGGACTCCCTGGGATTAAGGTAAATGTTGTGTCTTCATAAACTTAAAACCACTGATCCCTCATATCCAGCAGCCAATATAATGTCTAGAGACTCCAGAACAGTTGTTGAAGTGCGACTATATTGTGTTCATGTATCCTTCACGTTAACCTGCTTGACGTGGCTTCATTTAGTTTTAAACAGAGTATGCCCATTTATCCTAGTGTTCTTATAAATACCCAGGCTTGTGTTATGATATGAATTCACAACAGTCAAACATTGCATGAGTGTGTCAAATCATACAGAACGGTCTTCCACTTGTACCACTTTCTATATTGTAATGGAGCATTGTTTTCTTGCCTTCTGAGCTAAAATTACAGATGTTCACGTTACAATCTGGCAAAATATATTTTTTTAAAGTTATGAGTAAGTGAGTGGAAAACCACTAGAGGGGGAGGCATGTGCTAATGCTTGTTGCTGTTTTGGTTTGTTTGCCTGTGTACTTTTGTAAGCTTACAACCTGCTGGCCTTGTAAAAATCCCTCCTTTTTTATACAACCCTGGTTTCACTTAGAGGCCGAAGGCTCTGAATACTAACACTGTGCAAATGTGATGTTCTCATGTTCTCACAGTATTCATTGACTTAATGTTAGAATGGTTTAATTAATTAGCACTGAAAATATCAACGCATTCTCACTTGCAACATGTCACATACTGACTGGTCGTGGACCCCTTTGGCATTGCTTTTTTGTACAAGGTACCATTTAGCATTACTTTTTGAGATTCAGGGTGCTCCATTGTTTTCAGTTGTCTGTATTAATTTAAAGGTTTGCATGCATTTGAAAAAAAAAAAATAATAATTTGATATACACTTATGGTTTCGCTGGCACACAACCCCAACCTTACCCTAAACCTACCCACTTCTGAAAAATATAAAACACATACCCTAACAGGCAAATATATATTAAAAAAAAAATACTGACTGACCATAAACAAGCAATATAAAAGCATTACAAACAAGTTGTGTTGCATCCCAAGTCTTCTGAAGCCATACAATGTCTTTATGTGAGGTAACACATAAGGTTTTAATCGTTGAAAATGATCCCACTCTGTTAACGCACTCAAAACTGCCAATAGCATTTCGCAACCAAGGCTGAAGTAAGGCTTTTTCTGGCTGCATTTTTTGAATTTGCACATAGTACACAAGATGAGCTTTATGGATAATTGTATTATGACTTGTTTCCAATGAGAAAGATGGGTCAGTACAGTACGATTTGATTCAGGACAGAACACCCTGATCCAGCTTGCAATTCCACTGCCATCAGTACCCTTATTTGATAGACGTGGTGTATGCCAGAAATTAGTGAGCGACAGTAAAGCACTACAATAAGCACAACTCTGCCTCTTTTTTGTCAGTTTAAATGAACAATAATAGCCATTTTTAAAGTTCAAGTAAAAGTATAACAGGAGGAAATAAGACAAAACATGCTAAATCAGTGCTGTACTATTAAAGTTTAAAATAAATATCTAAAGTTAAACATCATTTTGTGCTTAGCCAAAACGATTTGACTAGCAACAAATCATTGATTCAGGAGACTTGAATGCCTGTTAAATATACCCTAAGCAAATTGTATCTCATTTAATCACTACAGAGACATTAGAACCAGTGTGTCTGAAGGACTAGCTGAGCTTAAGGCTTCTCTAAGCGGATACATTAGTACTGAGTGCCAGGTAATCGCCTGGAGCTACAGTCTTAAAAATGTACATCTTTAAGACTTTTCTGATGTATTTAATTATAAAACACTTTAAAATCTAAACTAACATTTATTAACAACTTATTTTAGATTTTCTTATAAATTTTTATTATAAATTAAATTTCACATTTTACAGGCTACACATAAGATATTGACAAAAGCTGTGCTTGCATGTAAATTTAGGCCGTTTACACTAGCGCGTTTTTCGCTTTAAATGAAAATAATCCTCGTTTACACTGGCGTTAAACCTACCCTGGAGTTTTTAAACTAAAAGGTTTTTCGAAAGTGTCCGTTTTCGAGGGTAGAAAACGCCGGATTAGTGTAAACGATAGGCGTAGCTGTAGCAAAACCAAAACCCACTGGCCTCTGAAAATCAACATATCTTTTAACTGAAAGTGCGGCTCCTTTCAGCCGTTCACGAAGCAGACACAGAGCTCGCGCTCCTGCGGCAGTAAGTATCAGATGCAGAATATTTTTGTTTGCTACAAGCAGGATGCACAAGAAGCATGTTCAGCTCGGACATGCAGATGATCAACGTAGTAATAAACATCGTAAATAGCAAATGTTTGCGTGTCCTCGCATAATGCGCATCTCGTGTATGATAAGCATTTCGGGAGGGCCCAGGGCAGTCACCTACCTTTGCCTAATGGGTAAGTCCGCATCTGCCATGAATGACAAAAACTTCAGTCTGCTTTCACGATCTGTGCTGTAAGAGCAGTGTTAGAGAAGCATTTCTTTTTATAGTAATCTGCAGGTTTTATGACAAAAAACAGCATTGCGCTGCCAGCCAACACAGTGTTACGCTGATGTGCAGAGAACTGGAATCACTTTCATAGTGTTTTGAATGGATAAAATATAGAAATCACTTTCATTTCCAAATAAGCCTAACCAGTTGTAAATAAAAGCAGTCGCCCATCAAAATTCACTCCCCAGATTCAACTGTCACTTTAAACAGTACTTATTCATCTACATTCAAGACAATGCATTTTGATTTCTCATAAGAACACCGGCATAACTGCAGGAACAAACAACCCAATACAGTTGAAAATAAAATACATCTGATAAGTGATAAGTTGAGATATTAACGTAATACTACATTTACTGAAATAATACATTTCTTCATATATATATATATATATATACCATATTATGCCTTCACATGCATTTAATAAAATAAGAGCTGTGCTATTTTTTTTGCTAACCACAAGTTAGCAGATATCATTTACCAATTTCTTCAACATACGATTTAATCTTATGATTCTTCTAACACATTCACCATCCTTTTCAACATTTTTCGTAGTAACAGCAATGAACAACTCAAAAGGATTTGGAGACAGACAGTTATTGCCTTGCTCGAGTGCAGGTTTAATGACCCGGATCTCCTTAATAACCCACTACAGCGCCACACTACCCTCTAAAGGTGTGGTGGTGAACTACATGTAAAATTTCATTAACTCTTATAACAATTCTGATAAGAAAAATATTAATAAAAATTTAAAAAATAAGTGATGGGGTACCCTTTTTTCTATAAAACGGAATTATTTTGCCTGCCCGTCACACTAACACTAGATATTCTCCAACATTACTCTTCTTGTGTACTACCATGAATGCTTTTACATCAGAATTTTATATTAATGTTGGTCACCATACTAGCACCATCATTAAGGTGAGAGAATCTTTAATGACAAATATATAGAATGTTTTTTGTTTTTTTTGCCTACAGTATTCCACCTTTTTTAATTTGAGTTCTAGTAATTGACAGACAGTACACAGTTGACAGTGTTGCTTCTGTATACAGGGTGAACCTGGATTCTTTGGGCCTCAAGGTGAGCCTGGGCTTCCAGGCCTGCCAGGAACTAAGGTGTGTTTGTAACATAGCTATTGTTGACATATATATGTATATATATATCACTGTTTAGTATTGTGATCATTGTGGTTTCATGCAGATGTGCCAGTGATAGCTGTGTTAAGGACTGAATGGTTAACAAACAACAAATTCAGTTTGTGTGGGAGCACTACCCTGCAATCTGCTGAGAGAAAAGTTAATTTAAACTATTTATACCAGACTTTTTTATTACGTACATTCTGAAGCATTTGTACAAATTTAATTAGTATTTGATTTATTTGAATAAGTAAGATTTATCGATGTCTTTCAAGATTCAGCATGTGCTTTCATACTGCCCTCTACAGGATGTTTCGGGAAAAAATAGGTACACATGGAGAAAAGAGTGATTTAATTCAGTTTAATTTAATTGGCTTCAAATTCACCTTTTTCCAAGACATCATTTAAATACATTTCCATCTAAGCTGACATTTACTTCTGGTAAGTCTGCTGTAATAAAAATATAAAAAAATATGATGGAGAATTATTATTATTATTATTATTATTATGTTAAATAAGATTGTTAATATATAACAAAATCATTTGAAAACTTATTGAGGACCAAGTTTACAGTGTGCCATGATCTCCTGTTTGAGAACCACTGATCTAATCACTTTTATTTACAAAATGTTTATGCTTTAAAGCATTTATATATATATATATATATAAATAAGTATTTATAATATATATAAATAAAATATTTTGTAGGGAGAGAGAGGAGAACAAGGACCGCCTGGCAAGGGTGAACGTGGTGAGACAGGTCAAGCAGGACACAAGGTAAGATGACCAATATAAAGGTGCAGTGGTCATCATTAGTCAAAAGTCATTATATGTCACAATAAGCAGAAAATGTCCAAAATGCCACACAGCTATGTATACACTTAAAAAAAAAAAAATGAATGGAAAACTTTTCACACTTTTCACAAATTTTCACACTTCACACAAAAATCACACATTTTCTTCCAGCAATACGATCGACTTGATTGCACAGATATTATTTAAACTGAATCAAGCTGACCATGACACCACTGAATTTAATAGTTGAAATGCCTCTAATTTGAAATATTGCATCTGAATGTGTTGATGAGTCTTTAACTGTTTTCAAATAACTATAAGGGAGAGCAGGGGGAACCAGGTGCACCGGGCCAGAAAGGTTCAAAGGTCAGTGTTTATTCTTTTGTAACCAACGTGCATTTAAATGCTAACACAATAAAAAAAACTTAAGATAAAGTATTAAAAACAAATAAAAATGGTTACATATTAATAAAGCAAAGAGCCAATATTATAAGTTCTCAAGATTCTTAAATATAATATTGGTCAATTACAGGGGGATTTAGGAGACAAAGGTGATGTAGGCCCAACAGGATCACAAGTGAGTAAAGTCTAAAATAATTTTTGGACAACTCTCACTAGCAAATATTACACTGGTCTGTACATTAGCTTTACATTAGCTTTCTTACATAATTGCATCGCTGTGTTATATTAAACTGTTTTTGTTTTTTTGGGGGGTTTTGCTGATGTAAATTGGTTAAGGTTGAACTTGACTGAATGAAACCAGAACTAAAATCAGGTTTTATTGATTGTTGGCAAATCTAGGTCATAATGTTGTGAAACAGCTGGTAAATAAGCAGACAGTAACAAGATACACTGACAATTTTGTATGAACAGCATTGGATGTACAGTCAATTGAAAGCAACTAACGATGCAGCGTATTGTTTTGGCGGATAACTATACATATATTTGTACTTTACTTGAATAAAGTTTTTGGATGCTCTACCCACCTCTGTAAATACCGGTCCTTCTCAAAAAATTAACCTAATCATCTGAATAAACTAATTAACTCTAAACACCTGCAAAAGATTTGCAAGAGATGACACCCTCAAGCAAGAGGGTAAGACACAGAAAGAAATTTCTGAACGAATAGGCTGTTCCTAGAGTGCTGTATCAA
>JAUMHI010000043.1:21911871-21923874 GCA_032359435.1 Enteromius unitaeniatus
AGTGCAAAAACATGGAAACTTAAACTTGTTATTTTTATGTAGGCCTCCATAATTTAATAATGGGCTATGTTTTTTTTCCCAAAGGATTAAGAACAGACTATTTACATATGACAAAAGGGCAGGCTTTTTTTGCGATACTCCAAAACTTAAGGGACAGTTCGTTTTTTTAAGGATGACGTCATCATGCACACCATTTTATCGGTAAAAGGCCAGTTGGATGAAAACAGGCTGGAGACCAAAAACTTTCGCAAAATTTTTTTCCCCGCTAATTCTCTTTGTTGTAACAAAACAGTGTAAAAACGGGATGGAAACTTGGCTAATGTCCTCCAGGTCTTCGGGTCGGATCTTACACTTCTTTAAGGTGTTCTTCATCTGATCTGACTTCTTCAGCCCCCCTCTTAAGGTTGAATATGATGTAGCTGGCCATTATAGCACTCTGCATGGCAGTCACTTCTTGACATCCCTTCGCAAAACTTGACTTAGAACTTGGGCCCAAAACCCCTGTTGACAATCACAGAGGTCAGTTCTCCTCTGAATCTGTAGCAGCTTCCCCTGCTACACCCTGAAGAGTTTCAGTTAGTTAGCCCTGCCCTGGAGGGTTTCTACTCTGCCTGCACCACAGTGTTCCTGTGTGCCTCTACCTCTGCGCCATAGTCCAGGTCCTCCACAGCTTCACTGTTTGTCTCTACTTCACGGACCTTGTCCCCTGTACATTCCCCAGTTCTGCCTCTGCGTAGACATTAGCTGCTCCTTAGGGAGAGGCTATGTATATACGATATCCATCTGGAGTCCCTCATTGTTTCCAGCCATATTCCGGCTCATAAACTGCATTACCCATCATGCTGCATCCCTGGGCCTGATCACACCCACACCTGCACCTCATTCACACCCACACACTGATTACACATGACTATAAAAGCCACGACCGAACACCCACTCACCACAAAGTATTGATTTGCCCTGGCTATCAATTCAGAGCATTCATTCCCGTGTTTGCGTTTTCCTGTTTTCTCCTTTGGAAAGTTTATCTGGATTTTAATTGTTTGCTGCCTCCCTGAAATCTGCCTGTGTACCTCTGCCTTGTCTCTATTGCTTTGTCTGGCAGTGTTTGATCTTGCCTGTCGACCCTGAATAAAGTAACTGCATATGGATCTGTCTCCTACGTTACAGCATCAGTAAATGTTTTTATCTTGTGTAATAGTTGTGTATCCCTCACTTGTTCTCAGTGTGAAAAAATGGATCTCAAAAACATATAGTACATTTTGGAAAACGTTCAAATATGCAGAAGATTCTGTAAAACCAAAGAAAAACAAGAGCTTTTTTCAGGTTTTTCTGAAGAACAGCAGGCAGTTTAATGGGCATGGCCAAGGACTCGTGATGAAAAAAAAAAAAAAAAGGATAATCCATGGCAACGACACATGGTATTAACATTAGTATTTAGGAGTATTTATTGAGAGTTATTATTTTGTCTTGTGAAGTATATGTAAACATCTGTTACATGAAAGCTTATTATGGATTATTTAAATGAAAAAATAACATGCAGTTTTCATGATATATATTTTCAGTTTCCATTTTGTTCAAATTAACAGATTATAGGGCCTTCTGGAGCACCTGGTCCACATGGACCACCTGGCCCTATGGTGAGTTAAAACTGAAAGTTTTTTTCTTTTAATGCTTTAATGATTTTCTTTTAATGATTTAATGATTTTTTTCTTACCCCACTAAGACATGCATATATAAATACAGTGTGGTTTATGCTTGAAACAAACACCTTTGCCAGTATTAAAATATTAAATTACATTAGGAACAATGCACATTTATTCAATTGTTATCTTAGTTGCAGTGGCAATTAGGTTGATCCACAGATGCCTCTCCATAGCCACCATCAAATAATAATTTGCTTGGAGGTACAGAGAACTTCACTGCCGTGCAAAGGCAAAAAACATTAGGTTTTTGAGTAATTAATGATAGATGGTATGGTAACACTTTACAATAAGGTGTCATTTGTTAACATTAATGTGATAACTAATATGAACAAACAGTGAACAGTGCATTTATTACACTATTTAAGCTTTGTTAATGTTAGTTAATGAAAATACAGTTGTTCATTGTTTATTCATGTAAGTTCACAGTGCATTAACTAATGATAGCAAACACAATTTGTCATTTTAATAATGCATTAGCAAATGCTGAAATTATCAGTAACTAAGATTAATAAATGCTGTAAACATATTGTTCAGTCGTAGTTCATATTAACTAATGTTGCTAACTAATGAACCTTATTGTAAAGTCTTACCGATAGAACATAGGTATATAGAATACACATATTACACAGGAATTACCGGTTCTTTAAACTTTGTAAGTACTATTGTGTAACACACGTAATACATATTTACCGTGTTTTGTTTATCATCACATAATAGGGTCATGGGTTTTGGTTACTTTGCTGTTGTAATAAATCATATGGCGAAGTGATATGGTCATGTAATGCAGTCAAGAGCTGCCTGGAACCACATTTGTGTGCATTTCCCTGAAAATAAGTGTTCGCTTCTGAAGCTTTGTTGCATAAAGAGTTTGTGTTAAGTTGGTCTTGTAATCATGTGAAACAAAACATGTGAAACAAATTTTATATAAATTCTGAATTAATTTATATCCTAGAAAGTGATTAAATAGCAGTACAATGCTGCCGCACGGAGGTTGCAATCAAGCCTGTCCCTCCAGCTGAGTTGAGGTTATGGTTTTACAGCCCTTCATTGTGCCGAGGAAAAAGCAGTGGTTTGGGACCCATCTACGAGCCTTGAACCGCCCCCTTCCCGAGAAGCTGCCGTTCAAAATGCTCACTTCGAAGCGCATGCTAAAGACAGGCTTGCAGAGCCAAGATGGGTTCACAGCCATAGACCTGAAGGATGCGTAATGTCATGTCTTGATTCTGCAAGGGTCAAGGACAGTACAATACCCTTTGGCCTGTCCCTCTCAGAAGATGTCTCTCCCCGCTGAAGAAAGAGTGCGGAGGGACATCTGCATCCCCAACTCTCTTGACGACTGGCTGATAATAGCTCACTTGCAGGATTTGTTGTGCGTGCACAGGAACACAGTGCATTGGCATCTCAGCCATCTGGGTCTTCAGCGGCTATTGTGTACATCAGAAAAACACTACGCTCCCGCTGCATGACACAACTCGCCTGCCATCTGCTCCTGTGGAGTCAAGCGGCTGAAAATCGCTGTGTGTCTTTCACATTCCAGGTATACTTAACCATGATCAGCTCACGGCTGATGTGGATATCACGGCTCCACCCCCAGCTAGACCAGCTTTTACCGAGCATTTCGGCTAGGCCAAGATTAAACCTACCCCGAGTCTACCCATTGCCTGTTGTTTTTTCCCTACACGAGTGTAAAAAAATCAGTCGGCGGGGATTCCCTCGCACTCAGCTGGCCTCTGGGGCTTAAGTACGCCTTTCCTTCCCAGTGAGCCTCCTTGCACAGACCCTGTGCAAGTCCAGGGAGGGAGGGCGAGGAGCAAATCCTGCTGATAAACAGCACACTTCTTGCGGCAGCCCCTCCCTGTAGATCCCGAGGGACAAGACCTTCTTCTCAGGGGATAGGACACCGTATGGCACCAGCGCCCTACGGGCATAGAGACTATCTCCCAAGCAAAGCTCCCTCTACGAGGCTGGCTTTCGCCCCAAGATGGGTCCGTTGTTGACACGGCTACAGATATGCATAATCGCAGTTGTGCTTTCTTCGTGCAGAAGAAGTTGGAGCGCAAGCTGTCCTAGGTGCATGTCTGGTTAATCCCCCTTCTCCACACCTCATACCCTCTTGGGACCGTGCTGTCGCCCTACATGACCTGCAGCAAGCTCCCTTCAAGCCTTAAGTCTAAAACAGGTCTAAAAGTATCTGCTGCTGAAGGACAGCACTCCTAAACATTGCGATGGTCTCCTTTAAGAGGGTAGGGGACCTACAAGCCTTCTCTGTCAACAAAAAGTGCCTAAAGCTCAGCCCGGCTGAAAACCCGGCCAGCTTGTGCCCAGGTTCCTACCACGCCTTTCCGCGATCAGGTAGTGAACCTGCAAGCTCTGCCCCGGGAAGGGGGCAGACCCAGCCTTAGAGTCGCTGTGTCCTGTGTGCACCCTGAAAGCGCCGCTATACTGACCGCACTCGAGCCTCAAACGCTCCAGCAGTTCTTATTTGCTATTGCAGACAGCAGAAAGGGAATACTGTCTCCAAACAGAGGTTGGCTATTGGGTGGTAGATGCCATCACCCTGGCTTATTTATACCAGGGAAGAGCATTGCCCCTTAGGAAACATCCTTTGCATTGGCACGGCACCTCTCTAGCAGATATCGGTAGGTTTTATGACCTCCGCGTAGAGGCCATGTCTTCTCGCGTCCTCACTGAGGACAGCAGGTGAGCGAGGCAACAAATCTCTATATTCCAGAGTCAGCCAGAAGGTTGTGTATCCCTTCAGTTATATCCATAATCTTATCGATATATTGTATTCTTTTATTCCACATGCAAGAACTGTGTGTTAAGTCATGTGCTCCGCCCTCAACCGCTGCTTCAGCACCACTGAAAGCAACACTCCTTGGGCCACAGAGGGTTGGGAAGGTTACGAGCAGATTCCTCTGCTGACGAACTTGAAAAGTATCTCGCCAGTCAGCAGGGGGTCTCCGCATAACACGGCCTTAGAGTCGTGGGGTGTTCCCATATGTAATGTCAAAGTGATTCGACTAAAAGGGTAACGTCTAGGTTACGGACGTAACCCACGTTCCCTGAAGGAGGGAACGAGACGTTACACTTTCGTCCCACGACTCTGAGGTCGCGCTGACAGTTTCTCCTAACGCAGGTTTACAAGACACTGTCTCCTGTGTCTTTCTGTCAATTTCTTGACTTTTCCTCCCTTATGAACAACAGATTTTCCTACAAAACCAACCCTCCTTGTATTTTCTCTAGGGGTGCACCGATAATTATTGGCCAATATGTTTGCACATTTTGCAAACATATTGGCCAGCAAACATATTCGCCAATAATTATCGGTGCATCCCTAGTTTTCTCAGTTTGACCAATTTGAGCATCCATAAACAATGCAACGCACAGGCATTTTTAGTTTCTGCAAGTGGAGAAAATCACTTCCTGCCCTCCAGCTGCATTTCACACTATAGCAATGACATTATGTGCAAACAACCTATTCTGAGTCTTTAAGCACCAAATTTAATACAAGTGATCTTTTATACTTCCGGGCACCCACCTAAGACATCACAGGCTATGCCAATAGGATTGGAGTTTTTTCACACATGCCTCAGACACAGGTTATGCAGGCAGTATTGCCCAGAGTGTCCACTAGAGGACACAGCAGGAGTGGGGGAGTTGAATTGTATAAGTATTTAAGTGGTATGTAGTTTTCAATATGAATTGTTATGCCAGTGAAAAAGATGACATTCTGTTTGGTCAAAATCTGAACAGACAATAAAGGTTAAAGTAAAGTAAAGATATCATTGTGTTGTGTCATATGATGTGTTGTGTTAAATATGCTGTGTTGTGTTGCAGGGTCCTCATGGATTCCCTGGACCAAAGGTACATCATTACAGGATGAAGCATATCTGAGCTATTGTTGATATCAATAACACAGCCATGCCTTAACATTGTTACTACAGGAATCAGTAGTTAATGAAGTTAATACAATTAATCCTGTTACACAAATGAATCCCAACTTAATACTGACATATGATGTTTAAGACATGCTGCAAACTTGCCTTCTGTTGTTCTGAGAACAAATCACTATTTTCAAAGATAAAAATAGTTAATTGAGCACTGTTATTGTACATACAAAATGCTGTGAGACGTGCAGCAGGTCTTTTTGCTGCAGCAGCACTCTTTGTACCCCTTTATCAAAATGTTCTTAGTCTCATTGTAGACTATCAGGTACAATTTATTTAGGAGGATTTAAACCTGTGCTATTTGTGCAGAATTCAAAAGACAAGATTGTTGCCTTCTGATTAAACATTACCTAGCATTTCCTGAACTGTCTGGCACTCCTCTCCTTAGGGGGAACCTGGGTTGCATGGTCTCAAGGGACTGCGAGGGGAACCTGGGCATAAGGGGGACAGAGGACCCCTGGGTCTCCCTGTAAGTATACAACAGCCATGCAGCCTGGGATCTTCATACTTCCTCCCTACTTATTTTGACTCAACATCATCTAACCATTACCACATACACAATTTTCCATTTGTTTGTTTCCATTGTTGTGACTCATGCAGTCAGCCAAGCCTGCTTTGTGTGCTGGATAAATGTCCATTTGTTTATGTACAGATGTTGACTTTTTATTTTTTGTCAGAGTGACTGTTCACCATGTACTAATCTCACTTTTCAAACCTCCACTCATACTTCCATAAATGCACAGGGGGCATCTGGCTTGGACGGCAAGCCAGGACTAAGGGTGAGTCTTACGCGGCCATGTTTCACCCCCATCAAGTACTACCCTACATCTTAAAAAATACCAGAATGTGTCATGTGACACAATTATGGTGAAGGGTGACACATTTATGATGAAGGGGGAATGTGGTTGGACTTTGGTAATATTTCATTAATGTTAAGCTCTCTGTGACTGTAAGAGACTAAACAACAACAGGAGATACTCCGTCTTTCTGCTGCTGAGCTTGATTAAACAGATTTAACACTTGCTCATCCATTAACATGCCATTTATTAAAAATGCTCCTCCGTGTATTTATTTGAGATTTGCATGATAGAGGCTGAAGATAAATATAGAAAGCAAATCTTAAAAAAAAAAAAAAAAAAGTAGCCTGATTTTCTTTATCAACAGATGCACATTTTTATGAAAGCACAACTTTATACACTCCTTTATTGACAGGGTATGGATGGACCAATTGGGACTGCTGGTCCAGCAGGTCCAAAGGGAGATAGAGTAAGTTTTATTATATTTTATATGATTTTATTTATTTTCATTTTTATTGTATTATATTATGTTTAAGGGTGTATTGTAATGCTATACACTAGATTTGTTTATATAAAAGGTGCTGTTCAATGTACCTGTCACAGGGTGAGAAGGGTGATGTTGGTGATCCTGGACCCAGAGGGCCATATGGGTTACCTGTAAGTATTCAAAGAATTGTTAATTAATTGGCCATTTAATAATGGTCACATTATTCAGTCTTGTAGTTCCAGAAGACATTTAGCTTTTTTGGTAACACTTTATTTCAGTAGTTCATTTTTGGACATTCTGCTAACTTTTCAATTAGTAGACTGTCTGCTTAATATCTTCTAACACTTTATTTTGATGGGTCAACATCATGCAACATACTGACTATGAGAAAGTTTGCAAGTATATGCAAACTTATTCTACTAACCCTGACAGTCTACTCTGATAGAAAGTACACATGTAGTTGCAAATTAATAAGAAATGGTTGACATAGTTACAGAGTTACTTATAGTTAATGTCTTATATTGATTATCAAAATAAAGTGTAAACTGCTTTTTTTCTTCTTTTTCTTTTTTTGAAGGGATCTGCTGGAACACCTGGAATGGATGTGAGTTGTCACTCATTTACTGCTTGTGTGTTGATCATTTATTGTCTCCTGGGTTGCTTCCTGCAACTGCCCTGCCCTCTAGTAGCTGCCAGCAATATCTATGAAGATCTTTACACCTGAACTGATGAGTATCCAGGCATTGTAATTACTTCAAGTTGTATTTTTGCAGGGGTTACCAGGCTTAAAGGGAGACAAGGGCAACATGGGGGAAAGAGGAGAAAAGGTGATTGTGACATAGATGTTGTGAAACAGGGAATGAAACTTTCCCTCTCTTTATTGATTAGATCTGATGTCAATGGACATTTACAAAGCAGTTTAGGCACAAAGCCTTCATATATTATTGATCAAATGTGGGCCATGGAGTTGAAGATCAGTGTGAAGATCTTACATTTAAGTAGTCTCTTCTACAATAGCAAACAGCAATAGCAAATATAAATATTTATAGTTGTGGGGAAAAGTTTATGAACTCTTTGATTTACTAAATAAATTATTGACACACACAATCTGATTTAATCTGATTTTTACTAAGGATTGGATTAAACAACAGACAAACATGGTTTCTTTATACATGTAAAATAATTTAGGGTGATCTAAGAGTGCACACATTTCCCCTTCCTACACTATGAATATTTAAGCAGTGTTTTGGCACTTTTACGTTTTAGTAAACTATGTTTGTCTATTGTTCTGGTTTAATTTACATTATATGTATAGTCATTTATAAGAGATAAATAATAATTATACTTCTGGTATAGTCAAAGGGTTCACATATTTTTTACTCCATCATTCAGAGTCATCATTCAGAGTTTCATTACTAACATAGCATTTTACCATCCCATAATCATTTTAGCCAAAAAAAAAATCATTCTTTGTTTAGTTTATACAAAAATTCTTGCTCCAGCAAGAAATACAGAGTAAGTCCATTGACAACAGGCTCTTGCTTTTATAATGGTCCTGTATTGGCTTCTCTTGCATGATTCCTTTCATTTCACCTGCCTGTTTCATAGACTTACACTGTGCCACGGTTTAACATTATAAACATTATCGGTTTTTAATGTTTTAAGATGTGCCATGCACTGCAGTATGTAGTAAGCAGGAAATTCAGGCTCATTTAAGTTTTTAAGTTTTTTAAAAATCTAAAACCAAGTCCTAACATTTGTAAATATACAGTTATTTAATTAAATTTCAGTCAGTGGTCATGAAAAGTAGTTCCCCTTCAGTCGAGTTCACTCCAATGTTACATGTGGGATCTCGCCTGAGAGACCAATCGTCTTCGAGTCTTTGGAAAAAGGACAATGAATATTGGCGTGCAATAATCACAGCCAGGTGCACCTTTTCACAGCGTGAGTATAAGAGGGCATGGCTGGATTGCACTTGCAGCTTTTCGCTTCGGAGCACTCATCTGAATGCATCGTATGCTGTTTGAGTCTGCTGAAGAACACGGATGCCGCTGTCCTACTGGCAAAGGATGCAATCGAGCCTGTCCCTCCAGCCGAGATGAGGTCAGGGTTTTATAGTCCTTACTTTATTGTGCCCAAAAAGAGTGGTGGGTTGAGACCCATCCTGGACCTCAGAGCCCTGAACCGGTCCCTTGTTAGGCTGCCGTTCAGCATGTTTACGCCGAAGCGCATACTAACATGCATTCGGCCCCAGGATTGGTTCGCAGCCATCGACCTGAAGGACGCGTACTTTCACGTCTTGATTTTGCCTCGCCACAGACTCCTTCTGCGATTTGCATTCGAGGGTCGAGCGTATCAGTACAAGGTTCTCCCAAACTCTGTCCAGTGCAGAGGATCTCTTATTTCGGCATGGAGATGGACTCGGTCGAAATGACTGCCTGCCTCATGGGGGAACTCTCCGGATTGGCGTTTCCCCGGAGTGTCGCCGCATGTTCAGCCTGTGGTCAGACCTTGCCTTCCTATGGGCTGGAGTACCTCTAGGACAAGTGTCCAGGCATGTTGTGGTGCACACCGATGCCTCCACCATGGGTTGGGGTGCTGTATGCAACGGGCATGCAGCCTCGGGCACCTGGACAGGTTTTCGACTGCTGTGGCATATCAATTGCGTGGCCTCAGGGTCGTGGCCTTTTCCACGGGTCACGGGTCATTCCCATATGTAAAGTCGGAGTGAACTCGACTGAAGGGGAACGTCTAGGTTTAGGTACATAGGTAACCCACATTCCCTGAAGGAGGGAACAGAGACATTACATCCCCTTTCACGACTCTGGGTCGCGCTGACGCTGACTCGGCTCCTCAGCGAAAACCTGCAAGTGCTGTGTTAAGGTGCACCTGGCTGTGATTATTGCACGCCAATATTAATTTTCCTTTTTCCAAAGATTTGAAGACAATTGGTCTCTCAGGCTAGATCCCATATGTAACGTCTCCGTTCCTCTCCTTCAGGGAACGTGGGTTACCTACGTTTCATTTAATCACACAAAATAATCTAGTTGTACAGTCGATGTATTAGC
This sequence comes from Enteromius unitaeniatus, assembly GCA_032359435.1. NCBI lineage: Eukaryota > Metazoa > Chordata > Actinopteri > Cypriniformes > Cyprinidae > Enteromius > Enteromius unitaeniatus. The sequence continues at coordinate 21,921,880 of JAUMHI010000043.1, forward strand.
ATGGCACTTATAACATATAGTAACAGAAATAACATATAGTAACCTTGACACATTTTTTTTACATTCTAAATTATGTAATAAACTGTGCAAAAAAGTAACATCCTTCAACAGTTTTTGGAGCAGGTTTCCCAGACATTTGATAAACATTAATAAAATAATGACCTTAAAAAAAGAAATACTTTCAAATAAACATCTGTAAGGCTTATTTGAATGTTACAATATTATCTGTTCCTACTATAGGGAATTTTTTTTTGTTTGTTTTTTGCTTTGTTCTTTTTTTGCTCTCTTGGACATTTTTGAAAAATTGTATACCACTAACTTTTTATTTCACTATTTCAATATTTTTAAAATCTAGCTATATAAGAAGGTTTGGCATTATGGCATCTATGTTTCATGTGCAATGTTAAAGAACACGACACACGTCTCCCAGAAATCCTGAATAATTTAACCAATCGGATGACGACTTTGACACTGCTGAAAGTGTTGCTAGCTAAGTGTGCCATATGCATCAAACTATTAACCTTCATGATATATTAAATTTGCTTCCCTTTAATAGGTTCATACTTTGCGTCATTAATCTGAACTAAGTAATCCTACTTCTGACTTCACTACAATCATAAATTTAGTGCAGCAGGGTATACCTAATTGCCAGCAGAAATGTTTGCTTACCATCTCTTACTGTAATCACCCTCTTAATAAATGTTGCGGCCTGCCTTAGACCCCATCTTGGAACTACAATGCTTACAGAAAAGCATATATTATAACAAAGATTTGACAAGGAGGTTGTTTTATCACAATTTATTTTATTTTGATTTACTTAGGGCGTCCATGTGCTGAACATTAAAGGTGATTTTAGAGCAAGACTTAGCATGTCAGCAATGAAAATCATTTCATAAGATGATTATGAAAGATGCCTCACTTGTAGGCTGAGGTGCAGTCTACAAAGTTCATCCAGCTTGCAGAGTCTGAAAGGCTGCAACTCTGATTGCACAGTCAATGCTATTACCAATTTTCTTCCAGATATTATGTAGTTTGTTACATAAATCAGGATGAGTTTACCTTCACTTTTATTAAATTAAATACTGCATATGGTATATGATTTTCATTTTGATAGCTATTGACAGCTTCCATAGGTCGACTGAACATATAAAAGGAATATGTAAACCTATATGTATGTAACCCTGGTTCCCTCAATAGAGAACAAGACTTTGCCTGTAGCATACTTATTTACTTCTGTTTTTTTGATGCATCAAAGTCTAAGGAATGTTCTGTGGGCACTTCATTACGAAGCTCTGATGACACAGGGGTTCTTCAGACCTTTGTCAAGACATTTGTTCAGACATTGGGGGTCAGTTCCTGACACAGTTTTTTACTCTTGATTGTGGGAACCAGGCTTGCATGCCTAACCAAATCCTAGATTTCTAGTTTGTCACTTCCACAGAAAACTGTATTGCTTTCCTTAAAATGTATGTGTGCATGCAGCATGACCCTTTTATCACGTTTGTTTTACCATGGATTCATTTTTCGTTAACTGTCATCATTTAAAATTCAAAATCATTCTCTTGATTGAATTTATCTTGATTGAATGTTAAAGCTGAACTGTTTATGTATAATGTCTAATTCATGCATAATGTTTAATTGACTGTTATAACCAAGAAGCAAAAAATGCAGAGAATTCACTTTTCTGATTTTGTCACAACAGGATGTAGATACAGTTTTTTTTTTCTGTGTGGTTTTTTGGGGTGGGCTTTTGTGGGGTGTTTCCCTGCTTCTCTTTCTCTTCCCTTGTGCCCTGTAAGACTGCTATCAGACTTGTTCCCTTTATCTGTAATTGACTGTCTCTCATTCAGTGTCTTCCTATCTGATATTCCCATCTAACTTTCTGTTTTCAAATCCTAGAAACACTTTTATATATATATATATATATATATATATACACTCAACAAAAATATAAATGCAACACCTTTGTTTCTGCTCCGATTTTTCATGAGATGG
>JAUMHI010000043.1:21924065-21936889 GCA_032359435.1 Enteromius unitaeniatus
GGTAATATTGTGTATCTGGAATGAATTTTAGATCTTTAAGTCCATCTCATGAAAAATCGGAGCAGAAACAAAGGTATCGCGTTTATATTTTTGTTGAGTGTATATATATATATATATATATATATATATATATATATATACTGACCACCAAAAGTTTGGAAACGCCCTAGCAGAGTGAGGTTTTGGACAATATTGATGAATGATGAATCCTTTTTAATTTGTGATAATTTTGGGAAACAGGAAAACAGAAACTATGGAAAATATTTTATTTGATAAACAGTTTATACATAAAATATATTTAGATTTTTAATTCATCAAAATATCAACGATTAAGTAATCTGGACATCCAAGCTGTCAGTTTATTCAAACATTGACTTGAGAAATTACTTAAATTAAATTAAAGCCTCCTGAAGGATTGTCCAAATATGATTCACACTGGTTGGACACTTCTTACGGACATCATGGTCCAGCTCCTCCCATAGAAACTCAACTTTGACATGGATATATTACTATTATTATGCAATCAAAATGAAAATAATTATTGCTAGTTACTTTAATGTACAGTATTTGCACCAAAGAAAAATTAAGGATTTATGCTGATATCATCCAAAACCACACCAGGGGTGTTTCCAAACTTTTGGAGAGAAATGTATGTAATATTTAATGTTTCCCCATATTAAATAATTTACCACTTCACTACTCCTCTTAGGAAATATTCTTCCAATATATATTTATGCAATAATGGTGCGTGGAGTGTTATTTTCTCATTAAAACCCCTAATTAAATTAATGGTACCTTTTAAAAATGTTTAAATTAATGTTCAAGACTTAGTCAGGTCACTTTATTTTTAGCACTTTATATAAAGCTTAACAGATTATTTAAAAACTAAACGCAATAGTGTCGTTATTTAGTACAGTTCAGCTCAATAACTGCTACTTGATATAGGCTCTAGATCATTGAGCATAAAGATTGGACCATAGATGATTGGTAGAAAGTGACCTGCTCTGACTAATCAAGATTCCTGGTGCATCACATCTGTGGTGAAGCATAGATATGGTTATAACCAACAACAGATATGCCACATGGATGCACTGTTGGACCTGTGGCCACAATTACTGACACCTGTCAGATATCTGAACATTATTGCAGACCAATGCACCCATTCATAATGTGCCATTCTGCACTGTCAGAATCATCAAGAAGTGATTTGACTGTTAATAGGTGATGAGCTATTGCATGATGCAGTAAACACTACATTTCAATCCAATCAATTCAAGCCTATCATATCAACCAATATAATATAAACAAATTAGGCTACTATGTGCATCTTTAAATACAAAATAAAAAAAATATATATAAAAAAATACACACATACTGGTCTTAAAGCATTATATAAAACTTCTCTGATCATGCATATTCTTACACTGACCAAGCTATTGTGTCCACAGGGAGAGAAGGGAAAGAAGGGCAAAAAGGGGCCTAAGGGAGAGAAAGGAGAACAGGGTGCCCCTGGATTAGATGCACCCTGTCCACTGGTATGTCCCAGCTGAGAGCTGGAAAACGGAAGAAAGCGGAGCCTTAAGAGAAGAGTAGTCACGTGGTCAAAATGGCAACCCACCTTATCCTTGATATCTGAAATATCTGCATTGATTTTCTAAAAAAAAGCAACAACATTAATTTCAAACAAATCTGGTATTTCTAAATATAGCAAAACAAGCCTGATGGACAAAAGCCAGGAACTTTTTCTACAAGTGAAGTAGTTAAAACACTGGTCATTTCAAGGAACAATGGTTTGCCAAGAAGCCACTGGACCACTCCTCTCTGCCCTGTGTCGTGCTCTCTCGTCTGGAGGCCGGAAGGGTGCTTGCAGCCTCTATCCTAGTAACACTCCCAGTTCCATTTCTATGACACAGGGTTTCCGGGGCTTTAAGGGTGAAAAGGGCGAGCCAGGTCAGCCTGGCCTGGATGGGCTGGATGCCCCGTGCCAATTGGTACAGTATCCTCTTTTCCTACCTCTCCTGTGCATGCTGCCAGCTTTGTACCAACATCGTTGAGCACCTCTCATGCATGCTTATGGTCAAGAAGCTTTAATTTGAACCTTTATGCATGACTTATAAATAGTAAACCAGTGCTTAATGTAGGTTATCCTATTGCGTTTTCATGTTTAACACATTTACAGCATGTATTGTCTGCTTTTTATTAGTAAAGTCACAATGCATTTTAACATAAATTTCCTAACTGTATCTTAGCATCAATAGCAGTTATTTATTCCCTTATAGTTTAATACACCCTTTGTATGCAATATATACTATCCACTTAGATGTGCATCCTGTTTTCTCCCCCCCGGCATAGCATTTAATCTTATTCTAGTTTTTCTAAGTGACAAAAATAACTGAATAGTATTTTCTCTCCTAAGATGAAATAACTTAACCTTGACTTAACCTTGGATCCCTTAAATAAACCACTCCTGAGAAGTTATTTAGTGCAGTGTCAGCATGAGTTGCTCTTTCCTAGCCTTTCCCCCCTCTTCTGTTCCCTCTCATATCTCTCATATCTGTTCCAATTGGGCACTCATCCTATAGAAGAGAAGAAATTAAGTCTTCAAGCCATGTCCTCAATCAACATGTTTAAAGACTTCAGTTAACTATACATTTGACTGTGTCATTTTGCATACATGAATGAATGTTTGTTATTAAACTAGAACATTAGGGCATGTATGTTTTAAAGTATGTATGCAATATAAAAGGCCTACTTAATTTTAGTAAAACTGTAAATTATAATGTGAATGAATCTTTAAGCTTGTGTTTTTCTTGTGCTTTTTACAAGGTTTGATCAAAGACTAAGTGTTTGTAGTGTGTTCAAACCTTACTTTCTTATATTTTTGAATCAACTAACATGTTCTCAATTACCATGTCTAGTTTGTTTTAAATTAATCAATTAAACCTTTTTTTATTATCATTATTATTATTGTATTAGTATTGTCTTTGCATGCCCCTTTGACTTCCACCATCACAGTCTAACGATTATATTAGTTATTTTCAGCACATCATGGTTAGCCATTTTGGGGTTTCAGCATGGTTAAACAATACCTCAAAAGCCTTGATAACCTTAAAATATTGATATATGAATATAATATTTATATACTATTAATATTTGATTAACATATAGTATTCCTGGTTTCTTGTTTCTCCACTATAGGGTCCAGATGGACTCCCAATGCCTGGGTGTTGGCAGAAGGTAAGTTTAAGAAGATCCCAAAAAATTTTAAGTGTGATTACTTGTTAGGTATTAATTCCACAGTTTTGTCGTATATATTTCTGTATATATACAGTGGTGGCCAAAATTTTTAGAACACTTGACAGGTCTGAAAATACGGACCTTTCGGTGATGTTTTAATTTCATAACGATCATGAAACATGCAGATACGAACAACAAATATTAACTGAAGGGAGTCGCACAGTTTTTATCCACTTAATATTTGGTATGTCCACCTTTTGCAGCGATTACATATTGTACATACTAGCATATTGTCAAAGCCAAAGGCTTTCCTATGAATATAAAATAAATCTGTCCAGTTTATTTTCTAATTCACCACAAATTTTCAAAAGGCAAGGCATTTCACTCTTATTTTTTCACTTAGTAATGGTTTCTTTGCTGTTCCACCAGTACTACTTCTCAGTTTCCGGGGCAAACTTCTTGAAGACACTATGTTTACATGCCCAATTTTTTATTCATTCAAAATTATGAATCTACAAATTGGCACATGAAAGGAAACCAATAGTGGCTGAAGGTTTCTTGCATGTTCAGTCTTTTCAATGCAAAAACTTATCTTGGTTAATCTTGGTTTTTAGACAGAGATAATACATTAGGGTCAGTCCTATGCTTGCTCATTCTGATTTTTAATTAGCCCCCATAGATTTGTACACACCACTGCTGACCAGCTGACCAACATTACCTGATAGCTTTGGTAAGGTAATGGGTTCTCCATGTACACTTAGTTAGAATAATATTACAATACACCGAGGTTAGGCTCATCCTATTTAGGTTGGTCAAACAACATCCAGTTGACCTAAACAAAAACATACTATTAGCCCTTACAGTCTAAGTACACTTGAATTAATACAGATCCCTAAAGATATAGTTGGTGTGCTCTATGCTCCATCTCAACTGAATTTGAGTCTGTTACTAGCCTGACACAGCAAATGTGGTCCATAATTACAAAGTAAAACAGAATAAAATCAAAACTATTTATTATCAATCAAGTAAATATGCACCATAGGTCATTATGTTATTCCTGCATCATTGCACATATGCAGTTCTTACATGCACTCTCGGTTTGATAAGTGTTCATCCTTTTGAATAAAATGTTGCATAAATGCTTGTACTGTCATTATATATAAGTCTTTTGAAGTGGTGCAGGATAATGTCCCACCAGGCTTTGTTTTGTATTCTCATCCACAGACAACCCATTTTGGGCACAGTGAGGGGCATTATTACTGCATGATAAATATGAGTAGCATGGCACTCAGGATTATATGTAGCCATAAATTGATAAAAATGTGTTCTGCTGTTAAAAACAGTGTAGAAGAGTGGTTGTTAGGTGCGTATGTGCAAAGCTAGTGACATATAAACACACATATCAACCTGATCACTTTATTTAATGTTCATGAAAACACTCAGATTCATCAGTCAGAATGAATTCAGTTGACTGAGCCGAAAAGTGTGCATGTATACATAGGCATTGTGCTAAACATAGTCATGTTGTTGCTCTCACACTCTCAGAAATAAAGGTACAAAAGCTGTCACTGGGGCACATGTTTGTACCATTTTGGTACATATTAGAACTTAAAGTGTGCCTTTTGAAAAGGTACCACCCCAGTGACAGCTTTTGTACCTTTATTTCAAAGAGTGCATCACAGAGTTCTCGTGAGGTCTTTCTTTGGCCTCTAAGACCAAATTTTTACATGCTTCACTTCACACGCTGTGTGAAAGTTTTTTTTTCTCTACTTCTCCCTTTTTAGTTCTGGTCAGAATTGTCGTCATGGTGGCCTAAAGTGTACTTTAGAGTGCTTGGTATGCATCTATGGGATTCAGTACTCTAGAGGTTTTGAATTTATACCAGTTGGTGGTGTGGCCTGATGTTACTGTTCGCTTAATGAGCAGGATAGTACATTCAAAAGAATCACAATTATTTCCTAAGACTCTCTAATCACCATCATTATCTACAATCACACTTGACAATTATTAGACAAGTATTTGGCTTCTTCTGTGAAGGAAAATGATTGTGCGACGCTGACAGTGTAATAGGCCTTGCTTGGAAAATGAGCTAAATCTACTTATAATGGCTTTATTAGATGGTTTATAGAGCATAATGATGACTTTGTGGATATTTTATTTGATTTATGTTTATTGTAGTTGCCAATTCAACAAAAACCCCTAATACCTTTTAAATATGCCAATTGTTCTATTAATTTGGGCCACTACTGTATCAATACACTGGTAGCTCGTATCCTTTGGCCTTTGAAACTCTTACTCTTTTTATATTAAAACATTTGTGTCTTTGTGTTTTCTTTGCAGTGATCAGTCTAACACAAAACGCATGGAGTTTGTAAATAAGGCTTCACTTTTTTGCACATGTTTTTTTTTTAATTCTGAGATCAACATCATGAAGCATTCACGTAGCTGCTCCTGTCATTTCAGTGTGTTACATTCACAGAAGCACTGTGGAATTTAAAGTCTTGACCAATAAAAGACTATTCACAAGGGGGGGTTTGCCCTGATTTGCATGGCCTAGAATGAGAGACCAAAACAGACTAACAGGGTTAACTGAAAATAAGGAGGAGGCGACTGAGGGATCAGCTTTGGGTCTTGAACAAGATCGTGTTCACACCAATGCATACTACCAGCTTAAAAGACTAAAGATCTTAGTGTGTCTGAACCAATCCATTCTACAAGCTTAAAAGACTGAAGACTCCATGCAGACACACTGAAACAAGCATGTACATATCACTTTGTAGTGTGGTCAAAGTATGTGGCTTCTGCAAATCACTAACTACCTGTCAGTCTTTGTCGATTTAAAACAAAAATATGTGTTACTCTAAAGGGGGTTAACTTTTTCTTTTTTTTTCACTTTGTGAAGGGTGTCACGCCTTGGCTGGTGGCTTGAGAAAGTAGGAATTGTGATTGATTGCTGGATTTCTTTATATCACAGAGGTCAGTGTGGCAAATAACACTCCTGCACCTCAGTTTTGCTGTTGTGTAAGTCTCACCTTGTGGTGAGAATGACAGCTAAAAGACTCAAAGTATGGAAATAGCAGGGCACATGATGCATCCACCATTTCTGGCCACTCAAGACTAAGCAGGCAACTGAATCTTTATTATTGAATGGTGTACGTGATGCATGGAATGTTGCTACCTTCATCCCTCCATCTGCAAACCTTTCTTTGTTCACTCTTCAGTGGGGTTCTTTTTGTAGCAGTGAGCTACACAGTCTGATCTACTGAAAACAGCAGGATGCCAACTCTTTCATTTTTTTTGCTCATTTTGTGTCTTTTATTACTCATTCCTTTGTTGGAAATAGTTTCTTCTCTGTGCTGTGGGTTGTAAATATGATATTTTAGTACATTCTTTTGCAGCTATATTAAGGTTAAAAATGCTGTTAATGTATTTTTGATGCTTAAAGTTTTACATTCTTAAAGACTTTCACAGGGTGTCAAAGGAAAATTTGACAAATGGGACATGCAATGGTTTTGTGGTATTGCTATTCTGGGTAACCATAACAATAGCATTCTAAAGCAATCAGTATTAATAAGCATCAAATACAGTGTTAATGTATAGTACAAGGTGCAAACATACATCAGTCATCAAAAGCCTTAATCCTAATTCAGCAGTGATTATCATCAGACAGCACTGCTACATTCCAGAGTACAAAAAAAGCATCATTGTTTTACAGCTTTAAAACCATTTTTCAGACACAATAGCTACATTAAAACATGTACATATGATCACAGCACTGCTAGTGTTATAATGGGTTTTCTGGCTGGAGGTGGCAGGATTGTGGTGTTGATTTTCTCAACCTATAATGGGCATTTAATATCATAAGAACAATGCAGACATAGTTATACTGAAAGTAGTTTTGTATGTACTGAATTTAATAGTTATTCTTGAGAAGGGGTAGGTGAATTTTTAGTGTTGTCTTTTCTTTTTACCCTTACCTGCCTTCTATATATATACATATAGTTATACTTTATGTATAGCTTACTTTTATTCTTAAAATAGGAAACTGGTTTATTAACAGGCATTCCTCATAATATGAAAGTGGAAAGACCTTTTGTTGTACTTCATGCTCAGGCGTATGATTATGTGATGATTATAGTTTTTTTTTTTTTAACAGAAGTTTCCTAACTGTATTTTAGCTGTATCTTAACTGTATATTGTGTTTTTTTGTTGTTGTTTTTATTTTATTTTTTTGTATGGTTTTTTGCACCAACGGTTCCTAAAATATATCACTAAAAACCAATTCAGATGACATGAATTTAGTGAAATATCGACTGGAAATTTGAGATCTTTCTGTCATCTCACTTTTTTTATTAAATGTAGGTTAATATGTGTATAGAGGAATATGGGTGTCCAGTTATTATGTTTTTCTTTTTCATTTGTTTAAAGTGCAATTTGTATTTATTTTTATGTATTGATTCAATGTGCACAGAGTACACAAATAATTCTTGATATCTGTAACTCCATAGCCATTTTGTAATATGTAATTATAGCTTGTATGTTGGCACTGGGGATACAGTTGTTTCAACTGTACAGAAAGCCGTAAGTATTTGTTTTCAAACTGATAAATGTCAATGTTCATGCATACTAGTAACATAATTTACTTTCCTTTTTAAGCCATTTGTAGGCTTTAATGTGTGTCCATTTGCAATATTGTTACTACTTAAACGTCACAAAACATTTCTTTACAAGAAGTTTGGCTTGTTTGTATAGAAGGCATGGGAGATGAATTTGTCTTTCAGCTTTTGTTAATTTGTTACTCTTCAGTGCCGTTTGGAATGAAAGTGTTCTTGTTTTGTTTTTATTTTCTTTGCCAAAGTGTGTTTATTGCAATTAAGAAAAAGAAAAAGAAAACCAGTAACGCTTTATTTTAGGGTCTCTTTATAGTTGCTTATAAGCATATAAGCGTTACTGAATATTATCCATTTATTAGTATATATAAGCAAATATTAATACCTTATTCTACATCCCTATTCCTACCCAATATCTAAAATTCATAACTACCTTACTAACTATAAGCAGCAAATTAGTGTTATATTGAGAGAAAAGATCGTAGTTAATAGTAAATAAGTGTCCCCTATTCTAAAGTGTTATCAAAAATTACATCGCTTTATTTTCTTTTTATATTGCTTTATGTTTGTGATTTGTGTCAATCTATAATTTTGGTGGCTATAAATTTGTTTATAAAGTGTTATTTGATTTACCTTGACAATTATTTTGTAGCCCATGATTAGCAAATTAGCTAATGTCATTTGATCTAAAATTATTTTTGTTGCTCAATTTTTCACTTTCTTTCTTTCTTTCTTTCTTTTTCTTATTGTTGTTGTTTTGCCTTGTTAACGACTAGGAATTTCAATTTGTTTGTTGTTGTAATGGCTCTTGATACTTCGTTTTAAACCCATGTTGTGTGATGTTCTGTTGGAGCCAAATAAATGAAGTTTCTCCATGTGTCTTTATTAATCTTAATTCACGGTGCAGCCAAAGGTCCACTTTTGAAATAGTTACCGAAATGACATTGACGTAATCTTCTTGGTCTGTCCCACCCACAACAGCCACCTCCTCTCCTCCCCTCTCTCTCTCTCTCTCTCTCTCTCTCTCTCTCACACACACACACACACACACACGTGTACATATACATTGATGGAGTGGATAGCTCTCTCTCTCGCGGCCGCACACATCTTCTCTTCTTTCTATATCTAGTAACAGTCAACACGTTTGTTTTGTGAGCACCCACAGGCAAAGAAATGGCAACGGAAAATTTAGATAAGCAGAAAACTATCGATCTCCGAAAGAAACATGTTGGGTAAGGACACATTATTGCAGTTATTAAAAATTAATATCTACTGTAAAGTGGCGATTTTGATCACCAGAACACCATATTCACTAAATTAATAACACTTTTTTACTTTATTAAATGTTGACTATGGAAAGTTTACGCTGTCATGATAAAAAATGATCTGGTTTTGTTTTTCTTTTTTTTTTTTTATCATTGTTCGTTGTTTTTCATTTAGATTTATTGCATTTTAAATTATATTTTCTTCTCTTTTCATTTCCTCTCCATATGTAGTCCGTCCTGCAAAGTGTTCTTCAGTCATGACCCTATCAAGATTGTGAGAGCAAGAGGACAGTACATGTACAACGAAAAAGATGAGAAATACCTGGATTGCATAAATAACGTTGCTCATGGTATGTTATTTTAAAGGGAGATTGCAGTTGTCAAAAAACTCAAAAAAAGATACTCAGGTAAAACCCCAGTTTGGGGATATATGACCTATATCTCAATAAACGGTTGATTGTATCTATTGATGTCATAAACCTTTTAAATAGCATTTGACATATTTTTTAAGCACTCGGCCATGTGTTATTATCAAATCTGAAACAGAACCACCACAAAACATATTGCACCTATTGCCTATTAGGTTACGAGACAACACAAAAACTACTGAATAACAAAAATGAAGCAATGTTGATAAACATGTCCCACTAGAATTCCTAGCCCTACCTCAAAAATAAAATAATAAAAATTTTACACATTCCATTGCATGTTCAGCAATTTTTACAGACAATATCAGAAATTCTATCCTCTGGTAATCAACAAGTTTAGTGTTAAAACTATATATATATATATTTTCATATTTCATGATGACCTGCAAAATATTTTAAATGTATTTTAATGCCTGAATTAAATTGTAAGTAAAGAGCAAATTTTTCCTTAAAAAAGTAAATGAGGTAAAGATAAAGTATTCTGTTACAGTAATTTAAGCAAGGTTTCCCAATAAAATACAGTGCTAAAATTAAGTATATTGACACAGTATATCAAGTATATTTTTTGCTGTCATTGCTGCTTTGATGATGTATGGGATTAAATATTCCCATTCATTCTGAATAAAGAAAATTTTACAAATATTTCTCTTAATTATTCATTTGATTTAAATTATTTATTTCATGTATAAAATTAGATACATTTTTCTCATATTACATGTACAACTAACTACCCATCATTTAAAATGATCTGGTTTAAGTTCATTATGATTGTTACATGCAAAACATCATTCTCACTGCAATTAACTGTACTAATACAATTCCCCCTGAAGTGTTTTTCCCTCTTTTTTTACTACTTCTGTGATGTTCTCCAGTGGGTCACTGCCATCCAGATGTGGTTGAAGCAGGAGCAAAACAAATGGAGCTTCTCAACACCAACTCTCGCTTCCTACATGACAATCTGGTTCTTTATGCTCAACGCCTCCAAGCCACTCTTCCTGAAAAGCTCTCTGTGTGCTACTTTGTCAACTCAGGGTAGGCCTGTGAGCTAATTCTCAGGCAGTCCATACAGAACATATACCACCTGTTTGCGCTAAAGGAATGCAGTTAGACAGTTACTGCTTTTTTGTGAACAGAAGAACCATTTATTTTTCTCTGGTCATGTAGACTACTACTTAATGCTGGCTAGGTAGCATATCTTGTGTTTTACTGAGTTTTTTAAGTCATTATATGGCACATGGCAATTCAAACCCAGGACTGACTATTATGTTTTGACATCTAGGTCTGAGGCAAATGATCTGGCCCTAAGGTTGGCCTGGCAGTACACTGGTCACAAAGACATCATCACACTAGAGAAGTAAGTCAACAGCACACTGTCTGTGTCTCCTCTTCCTCTGCACTGGGTTCTAAACAGTAACCAATTTCTTAGAAGGGTGAAGCTCACAGCTTAAATATTAACTAATGTTATATCTTGCATCTAGACATACTGTAGAGAAAACTCACCTTGTTTTGCCTATGCATATGCATAATCAGCATCTGCCCTGGTATGCAAAATATTGCTGTGCAAAAGAATGCATTGCCTGGTCTTTGGGTTTCTTTTAAATTAACACCATATCCCTTCAAATATATTGCATGTGATATTTTTCTGCTTCTTTTTTTCTGCACCACATTTTACACTGATAAGCAAAAGAATCATTAGAAGATTAGATAACTTAACATAGTGAAACTTCTGTTCTGTTGATTTTTGCAATTTTTTTCAATCAGTGTGCTTCCCCTGCAGTGCCTACCATGGTCATGTGTCATCGCTCATTGATATCAGTCCATATAAGTTTCATCAGATGGCTGGTGCAGAGCTAAGCCAACATGTGCATGTGGTGAGTGTTGCAACATGAGACGTTTGACATATTGGATTTGACATAAGGTCACATGCACAAAAGTGCTCAGACACTATTCTTGAAGTCAAAAACTCTTCAGAGGTGGACGACTAGTATTGTCCAATGTCTCTTTCTGTTTTATAGTATTTATTTGATCAAAAATACAGTGAAAATCAGTTCATCGTTCTTCAGAGCAATGCCATAGAATAACCATTTTTGGTTCTACAAAGAACCATTCAGTCAAAGGTTCTTTAAAAAAAACATATCTTTTGAACCTTTTTTTATAATCTGAAGGACCTTCTTTTGGCACAAAGAACCTTTTGTGAAACAGAACAAAAAGGTTTTCTGTACAGGAGTGTACAGTACGCAATGACGTGAATACACTACACTTCTTTCAAGGGCATGTATTTCATTTCTGAATTAAAATTACTTTTGATAATTTGAGGGGCATCAAATGTCATGTTTATATAAATGGCTTTATATTAAAATGAAGAAAAATGAAATTCTTAAAGAAAAAAAGTTACCTTTTACATCTACCATGACAGGGTAAGTAAAGGAGTAATTCACCTCAAAAAATTCTGTCATTACCCACCCTCATGTGATTCCAAACCTTCAAACCTTATATTGAACATAAAAAAAAAGGATTTTGAAGAATGCTGGTAATCAAACACCTACACTTTAAAATGTAATAAGTTGACTTTACTTAGAAAAAGTGAGGAATTTGATTGCCTTAAAATTTCCAAGTAAAGTATTAATGTTTAGTTGGTATAACTTAACACAATTTGTAGGGACAACTTGTTAATCAAGTATACTTAAGTACTGTTGACTTAAAATCATTATTTGAGTTAACTTTCTATTAGTGTTCACATTACTAGGAAAATATTAGGAAACCGATTGCCTTAAAAATCACAAGTAAGCTAAACTCAAAACAATAAGTTAAGACAAAAAGCAACAACTGAACTTAACTGAGTTTAACAGTTTATTATATATTAAATATCTTCAGGTACTACAGCGTACCAAACAAAGTCAGATGACTCAACTCGGTAAACAGCAATACCATTGCTCGAAAACTTTAGAACATCTTTTAAACATTCTCTAATGTTTAAAAACATTTTCAACAAAGTTTGACAGATAACAGTTGAAAAATGCAATTAAACTTCTGTGCAACCAGAAGATTAAAGAGATTCAACTATCCCTTTAAACAATCTCAAACAGACTCAACTTACATCAGCAGCAGTATTTGATAATCCAAATGTAGCAGTAATTCAAACGCAGCACAGTACAGTCCATAAGCAAGTGGTTGAGACAGATTCTTTGCAGTACTTTCCTGAACAATGATGGCAGAAGACACAGGGTCCAGGCAGAGAAGATCTGGAGAAGTACTTCATCTTCAGTGATAGTCAGAACCCCAAC
>JAUMHI010000043.1:21936989-21948059 GCA_032359435.1 Enteromius unitaeniatus
AAAGCTGATTTTCCCACATTTATGTATTTGTTTAAGATGTAACTAGGAGTACTTACAAAGGTTGGTTGTAGAAGTATATGAGGTAGTCATGAAGTAAATGGGTGAGCAGTTTTGTTAAATCTGGGTTCTAGAAGTAAAAAAAGATACAAGTGAGGTTTAAAACATAAAAAATACAGTGCAGATATTTGTCAAAGCTCCAATTAAGAAGTCATAATTGTTTATTTAAAAATATTGTATTTAATTAAAGTAGAAACATACATTTTAGCGGCTCCAAGATGTGAAATGTCCTCTTAAATCTGGAAAATAAAATTCAAGAAATGGTTAGAGGACTGCACTGTATCCGCAAGAAATTCTTTAAAATTGTAAATAAAGTGTAGCAGTGTTCATGAAGTACAAACTGCTGGGTATAACAGCTAATATAATAGCTCACCTCCAGTGTACTGAGGCCTGCGTGATGAGACACTGTTTAGAGAAGGCCATTGTCCTAAATATGAAAAAATAATTCTTCAGTTAAAAGTTCCACAAGTGACAATATTTATTTCTGAATATCTGCATGCTTTACAGAAAGAAAGAAAAGGGGCATTTCTATATACATCTATTTGAGGTCTTATCCATAAAACGAACTCAAAAGCAGCATTTTATATTATTTCTATTTCCAATTACTGAAAGACAAAGACTAATTAATCTTAAAAGTATAATCACGAAATGTACATTATTTTTATGTATTAAAATATATATTGTTATGTCTTAAAAATATATAACATTTTCAATAGAAAAAAACACTTGAACCCAAAAAGTGATTAAAGCATCACATTGTTATCAAATTATAACAGGAACACAGATTACTGTTTGTCTAAACAATTAACTCTTGGTAAATAAAAAATATCAGTGGCATCTAAATATCGGCTTTAAAACCTGCTGAAAGCATGTTCCTGAAATATACTTTGGAATTTCTACACACACACACATTTTTAAGCTTACCTTATTATTTTTGTGCAGAAACAATCAGTCTGGCAGAAGGTCTCCTTCTTCCCGGTTTCAGTAATCTCTGATTCAAATTCAAATGTTGCTTGCTCTCATGCGCTTCTCTGTTCTTTTTTTTTCATTCTGAAACTATTCCTTTAAGTTGATGTAACATGATGTTTTATATTTGTTAAAACAAATTACTTAGAAAAAATGTTTTTACAATTTGAATGCATGTTATCCATTAGTTTGGAATTCTTAGACTGAAACTTCTGTGGATTTTTGAATAAATGTGTGTGTGTGATGTAAACTAGCCTCTCAGTCATTACCCCATTCTACTCCGACTGTGGTGATCAGTCAGTATTGTGTTACGAGTTAGTGAGCCACATCAGCATACGTAAACACTTAGCATGTATTTTTAATGAAAAGTGCCTTTAAAGACACTTGGTCTTTCTTTTTTCTAATGTTGACATTATGCTCCATGCTACAGTGGACTATAGTACAATCCTGGGACCTTGAGACTTGAGTGTAATGCTTGCTATGGCACTGACCGTTCCAAAAAAGTGCCATAGCAAGACCACCAATGATAATGTTTTGTTAACAACCAGCATTTATATTAATAAACTATACCTATTCATAGTTTATCATTTTAATATATTATTTAATTTAGTATTTAAATAAAAATCTGCACAATAAAAGAGTTATTTAAATTAACTAACATAGTGAAAACATTCATTTATGCACTGTAAGTTTTGATTAAATATTCATAAATCTTATAATTCCTTAGGCTCTCAGTCCAGACATTTACAGAGGCAAATACTGTGAGGACCACCCTGACGTAGCCACTGCATATGCTGAAAATGTTAAAGATATAATCGAGCAGGCCCATGAAAAGGGACATAAGGTAAGTGAAGTTAAGATCCACAATAATCAGCATTCTTCACTGACTGTACTTTTAAACTTGTGATATTAAGGCAGGACACCAGACATCACTGTAGTTCCCCAACTGATTGATTAACAATTGCTTACTTGAATTTTTAATGCTTTTAATAAATGTCTTTAATCTTTTTGTTATAAAATGTCAAATAACCAATGATCTTAAAACTGACCAGTGCATGTAGTGCTGTAAATTAATTGACAGGACATTTCAGTTCTTTGGTTTCTTGTGTGATCTCTCAAATTCTCCATGATTAATTTATTTAAACTGTATCCTTTCCTTTTCCCTCCCCGTATTTCCTCTGCTCTCCACCTGTTGCTGTTTCTCCTTTCTCCAGGTTGAGCTAAGACGGGAATTACTCTTGCCTCCTCAAGGCCCAAAAGAAGCCCCTTAACCCTCTGTTGCAGGAAAAATAATTGGTCTTTACACATGAGAATTAATATGAATCTGTGAGGATCGATGAATAAACTGTCCAAACACCGTGGCAGATGTATCAAAATGATGTGATGTCTTCATATTTCGTTCTTCTCCCGAGGTTATCTGTGAACTTTTTTATGCTTCCTTCAGCTCTTGTTTTCTGCTCATGGCAGTGGCTGTCATCTAAAGCAGCTTTTAAAAAGAAAGCTTCCTCCTCACATGTATAACCACTTGGCTACAAGGGACTCATGGGATCTTTTTTTGTGTAGATTGCCGCTTTTATCGCTGAGTCACTGCAGAGTTGCGGAGGGCAGGTCATTCCTCCAGCGGGCTATTTTCAGAAAGTGGCACAGTATGTACTACTAAGTGCTTGGTTAAAGCATTTTAGTTACATGATTGCTGCTCCTCTCCTTCATTTACTTTTTTTAAGCTGACTTAAAGTTTCTGTCAGGTTCTGCCAAAACATTCAGGGCACATTCATAATAAATGTGCTTATTTATTGATTTTGTTCATGTTTTTACCGAAATCTAATTTTAATTTGACAGATGCAAAAGCCAAAAATATTTGAATGCAACAAAATATTATCCTTTAATCAATGTCAAATCAGTGTAATTTTAATATATTGTATTACCTACAATTGTTTGCCCATTTACAAACACCTCGGATCCGAGTGTCAAGATCCGAGATTTGTCAAACTATTCAAATGTCTTAAAATGCATGCATGATGTGAAATATTTTTATGAAATATAAATGCTTTCAGATTTGTGTATACCGCAACTTTTGCTGTACCACAGGCATGTGAGAGATGCAGGAGGCATTTTTATTGCTGATGAAGTCCAGGTGGGCTTTGGCAGGGTGGGCACCCACTTCTGGGGCTTCCAGCTACAGGGAGAAGACTTTGTACCAGATATTGTTACAATGGGCAAACCTATTGGAAATGGCCATCCAATGTCATGTGTGATCACCACCAGAGAGGTTGCCGAAAGCTTCATGTCATCTGGAATGGAGTACTTCAACACAGTGAGGAGAATTTTATATATATATATATATATATATATATATATATAAATTTATATACTGTGTATATGTTAAATGCAGCTTGACTGAAACATCAACTACCTGCTGAAGAATGTGTCTGTGTCCTCTAGTTTGGTGGTAACCCAGTATCATGTGCTATTGGACTGGCGGTGTTGGATGTAATTGAGAAAGAAGATCTCCAAGGCAATGCCCTGCACGTCGGAGGTTACCTGACTCAGCTTTTGAATGATCTGAAGAAAAGACACCCTTTAGTTGGTGACGTGAGGTTGGTTAACTCATTCTTAACTTCTAAAATAATAAAAATCAGTTGGATGACTATACAAATTTCGATCATAAAAGCTATCGTTTGTTTGTGCATACACCAACAAAATTTGCAGTGTGAATTAAGGCCATGTGAGGTGATAATATGCCATGGTGGAACCTTGAACCTATGTTTGCATAAGTTACCTGGCCTCTTTATGTTGCAAGTTGTGTAAATCATTTCCCTGGGGTTGTTTGTGACAGTAACATGAATGTAATAGCACTGATGAAGGTGTGCCAAGAACACACATTGCCAGGTTCAAACTCAAAGCTGAAGGTCATGTATGTTGTTTTTTTAGGGGTCGTGGCCTGTTTATTGGGTTGGACCTGGTAAGAAACCAGGATAAGAGGACACCTGCCACAGCTGAAGCTCAGGATGTTATTTACAGGTCAGAGCAAGTCATGCTATAGAGGAGGGGTTTTTTGTGACATCACTGGCGAACAGAATGAAGAAAGAATGAAGAATATGATGAATTTAAATGTGTTTATAATGGAAAAAGTACTAAACAAAATAACTTGCTTTATCAGTGCAGTCACAAGTGAAACATGTTAAGTTACAAAAGCTTACAGCATATAGTTGGAAATATACAGCAATATAGACTCAAACATGTAGTCATGTTGTCATTTTTAAAGCATTATCTATTGATTCTACAGCTTATGTATATTACATATGATCTGTATATATTAACTTTTGTTTAAAATAAATTTAATTTAATTTAATTTAAAATTTAATAACTTAAACTAAAATTGCTTGTGTGTAATGGATAATATAATTATATAAATAATATAAAATAACTCTAAGTAATTAAAGACAGACAAGCTTTTTTTGGAGCAAGTAAGACTGGGGGAGTGACTTTTTTCATGTCAGACACTTTGTTCACATCTGATTGGTCCAATTTTATTTTGAGATCTCTAACTCAGAATATATGTGAGTTACATTGGCAAGGAACACAACTAAAAGCCAAACTTTTTTTAGACTAAAAGAGCAGCGGATACTGCTCAGTGCTGATGGCCCACACCGCAATGTCCTGAAGTTCAAGCCTCCCATGTGCTTCTCCAGAGAGGATGCTGAACTCGTCGTGGAGAAGATTGACCATATTCTGACAGGTACTTCCGGTAACATAAAACTTAGTTTAAGGCAGTCACACTCATCATGGTAATTTGTGTTTACTTCTTTTATCTTAGACTTAGAAAATACTTTGGGTCTTCAAATGTCTGAAGCAGCAATCTCAGAGAATGGACACACTAAGAGAAAGGTAATATTGCAGGTTATGTAAAAGCTACATGAATCAAAAGAAATCAAACAACTAAGAAATTTTGTTCTTTACATTTTGGTCCCAAGGAATGCAGTGATGAAAATGGCCTCCTTCATCCTTCAAATAGCAGCAGCCACAAGCTACCTCATGACAAGAAAAACAAGAAGAGACTAAAAACCAAATGAAACATCAGGGGACAGACTAACTGTTTTTAATTACAGACTATTTAATTATATCTGTAACCATTTTTCCATGTTTTAATGGATCTAAAAATACACTGTATAAGGATTGTTTTGCCATATACTGTATTTTAGTGGTGCCAGTCAGAACTGTATCAGAGTTTTTGATTTATGAGTTTTGAAAAATTACCTCACGGTAAAATAAAACAATCCAAAATGATCATCAATAACTGTTTTAAATGCTTTTTAGAAAGCTATAAAGCACTAAAAAAGAAGGAGAACAAAAGCGGCATTATCTGTGTTGTGATCATTGAATTGAAAGAATTGCTGGGCTGGGTGGTTTTGAGGTAAATAAGGCACTTTAAGTGCACCTTCAACACTGCTTGTTTTGCAACAGCCTGCTCAACTGTGCATACTTGAGCAAATGCTCACTCAGCAGGTTCTGCTGCAGTAAAACAGCTGGAGAATTATTCCTGTCTGATAGTAATAGAAAACACCTTCTAGATAAAATAAAAGGCAACATAGTAGGGAGGGGGGTGAAACTGTGTAGAATCAAAGATCTTTTCTTACCATAATTAGAAAAAAAAATATTTCGAAAAATAATTATCAGTTTATATTATTCAACAAAAAAACAAAGACCAAGTACAGTCCTGTTCTTATTCAGACTTTTGATCTGCTGCAGTGATATCAGTATTTAGGCCAACCGAGAGCTTTGCATCACGCTTGTTCTACAAAACCTAATATGATGTTTCTATTGGCTTTTGGATCACTGAATGAAAAAAACCAACTACACCATGTACACCATTTAAACCTCCGACAACCATATTTAAAAACAAAAAAGAACAAATAAAATTCCCTTAAAAGGTGAGTCAAAATAATTTGCTAAAGCATTATTATAAATACAATGAAGACATAAAACGTCTATTGAGTAGAGAGACCTGGGCTGTATTCTAGAACAGTACTTCTCAACTCTAGTCCTTCTCTAGTATCTCTTATCTGAAACACGTTGTTCATGGCTCTCTCTATTAACAAGCTGATTATCTGAATCGGGTGCTTGGAATAAGGGAGACATACACAACTTACAAGTTGAGAACCACTGTTCTAGAAAGCAGGTTATGTGAAATACCCAGGTATGTTTGAGGATAAGCGAGCAGATAACCTTCGTTTTCAGTTCCAAAACTGGAGGCTACTTTCAGGGTATGTAGCAGGTTATGTTCCAGGGTTAGTTCACTTCAGCGCTATCAGCGCACACGTGATCTAACTTTACTGATTAACCTTCAGTGGACGTGACAGATAGCACACATTAAATATTATTACAATATAGTTATGTAATATAGGCTAAATATATTAATTATGAAGAGCTAATAAGATTAAAGTATACTAATATTATGTCTATTTTATTGGCATATAACACTATTATGACATGGTAATGTTTTATTTATTATATGTATTTATTATGTTTTGTATTATAATCTCACACATAGATCTCCATGTATTTATATAATAAAATACATATCTGATATGACTTAGTTTAATTATCATAAAATAAACAATATAAATCATATTCTAAAGGATTAGAGATTAGATTAAAAAAAAGAAGCTTGCACGACCATCAGTTAGGTGGCGATATGCACTAAGCATGTAAACTACCAAAAAACACCAACATGGCCACTAAACTATCATAGATAACCAATATTTACATATAGATCAGTGCATGGCATGCCTTATATCTTAACCAGAGCCGCTCTGCCAGGAACTGCCAGCGTTTTTGGAAATGGATACCTCGAGAAAGCAAGGATTGGGGTTAATCAACCGAAAGTTCAGGGTTGAGCTGACAGTAAGTTAACCGTGCTTTCAGGAATACACCCCACTCCATCCAATGCTGCTCCCTAGTGTTTCAACTTTTAAAAACATACCAGGTGACAGTCCCCTTGTCCAAATATTCACACTTGTGGTCTTTGCACTTCACCACATATATGACATATTACCTGCATTTGACCCAAGTGTCTTAAGTAAGGATGAGGACCACAAATGTGTAGAACCTTACCTGATGGGACACACATATAGTGTTGTAAAAATGCAAGTATTTATATAGCTTATAACTATATAAATACTTAGCTTTCAACAAGTTTTTCTAGCAAATTCTATATAATATGCCCCATCTAATTGTAATGTTAATATTTAACTTACATTTGAAATGTTTAATGTAAAAATGCTATGAAACATTTTAAATAGGATTTTATTGTAAATAATTCATTTTTGTTATAAAATAATTGAGCAAGTTTAGAATAAAAAAATTGAAAGGTTGAAAAGGTTTGAGTATTTGTTTATTATAGAAAAAAACTGCACATCAAGCAGCCACATTTATGAACAGCCTGTCTACAAAATAACTGTTATAAGGACATAAGCAAAATGCATAATATCAAAATAACATTGACCATAATGTGGGCTTTTTACAAGAAAAGTTTTATCTACAATGCTGAGAAGTAAACTTAGAACATTTTCACGCACCAGTAAGGTAAAAGTCCAACTAGACAAAAATGTGTGCAAAAAAAAAAAAAAATGATCAGATTGCAGTGAAAATAAAATGATCAGACTTCGAATGGGACTGATGTCCTTGGCACCCAAACATTGATTTCTGTAGATCTTTATTCATCTCTGCCTGTAGAATCTGTAAGACTGCAGTTTTAACCCATAAGATAACCACTGCAAGACAAAAAAACATTCGGATCACCATTAGAAATAGTTCATCAAAGACAAGACAAAAGAGACTGAGGTGTAAAACTATAATATGAAGATTTAAAGAAACCTGAGATCTCTCTGGATACTACTAGTAGTAGTGTGTCCACACCTAGGTCTGGTAGAGTATAATATACACTACAAACATAAATAATGTTTAAAAAGCTAATGTAAAGTTGATTGACTTACGGTAGTTTCATTCTCATGAAGACTCTTGCCATAAAAAAGCTCAGCAGCACACTGACAAAGCCAATGAAGAGCAAAAGGAAACGGTTGAGTTTGGGAATGTTGGGAGCATTAGACCGATCCAAGATTATGAAGCCAAGGCCTCCCATGGTGAAGAGAAAGCTGGAAGCCAACCCCTCCATAATGTACTGCCCATTCACTCTTTAAAACAGAACACAATTATTCAACACTACACTTCCACATTCACTGGGGTTTTAGCAGATATATCACACTTCCAATCTATTTCAGTTATAGTTTATTTTAAGAGAAAAATGCTGTTCAAGTATGATTCAAGTCCACTTTAAGCGCCACCAGCGGACAGATTTTATCATGACCAGCCTCTCAAAACACTTACCTGTACGCCAGAAAAGCCACAGGCCTCTGATGGCCGTGTTCATCTGTCATTGATCCCACACTTGGAGGTTCAACGATCACGTCATATATGATGCCTGAACGAATGAAAAGATGACATCACTGCTATTAATCACAATAGTCCAATCACTCAGAGACAGGATTATATCAAACTTCAAAACATTACAGAAAGTTACTAATAAACGTCTGTTATGTAGACAGGAGCATAAGAGTAGTTATTTTGTCTACAGTGAGCAATATCATTCGAGATTTATTAAAGATAACTGCACTGAACTCGTAAGATCACTTAAAACAGGAAAGTGTGCGTGTATTCAAATTAAATTAACCTGTAATACACAAAGACTCCGCAGGGAAATTAAACTAGTAGGTAAATGAAATGATTCACACACAGAGCAGGATAACGTTAAGGGTTAGCTTTCTGCTAGTTTAGCCTGATATGGCTTGAAACTCTTACCACCAGTAATGAGAAAATATGACACAATCACGACGGCATACACGGTCATTGCAGAAGGCATGTGTAGCCATGACGGTTTTTTAAGTTTGATGTTCGGACACTCCAGTACAGTAAACGGCAGGCTGAAGAGGGTCTCCATGGTTTATTTGAGCACTCTCTGTGGATCTCCGGCTAATGCCTACGTCACACCGGCCGTAGCGCGACGTGTACAGGAAGAGAGTTCCGGCAAGGGCTGCGTCTAGTTTTTATGCCCTTCACTTGCAAACTTCCCTCCGTCTTTTACTCTCCGTACTCAGATGTAACCATATGTCATTATTTTACATGAGTGATTAATTTCACTGCGTGCCCCTTGCAATGGGCTGAACTGGAGCTGCCTGCTGTAAATGTTAGAGGATGTTGGGGTGGGAATACTCCTTTCCAGCAGGTGGCGGGAATGCACCTTTAAGTTGCTTTGCCAACCGCCATTAAAGCCTACAAGAAGAAGCGGTTTTTACACGCAGATGTATAGACACAAGAGATAGGCCTTCGCCGGTCTGAATGACGCCTTCGCTAGTTTGCTTTAGCCCATCACTTTTAGATATAAATCAGGCTGAAAAACTTTTTTTTGCGACGTTTAGTCACGGACGCTGACGATTTGCTCAAACAATTTGGCGGTTAGAAGGAAGTTGCTTGTGCTCTTAATACATGTAAACATTTTCCCGTGTGTTTTGTGAAACTGTCGCAGCTATATAAAAAATATTAGTATGGTGTAACTGGGTTATTGTTGATAGCGTGCGAACTTTTTGTCCAGTAACGTGAATTGGTTTTTGTCGTGTGATGCCTGAAGCGTCTGCTGCTCTATTATGCGACATGTCTAAATTACAGAAAACAAACGGTAAATACTTATGGTGGTGTCTCCTGTGTCTCGAGTTCAGACCGGATACAGTTAGCAAAAACATGAAACATCTGAATCTAGGAATGTAAGTAGTATCCATCTTTTTTCTCTTAACTAGGTTCTTTATTAGCTTGCAAAAGTCTAGGAGTTCACGTTAACGTATTTACATGTAATATATATATATTATATTAAGTGATATATATATATATATTAACATGTATAACAAGTACGTCAGATATTTATAACAGTTGACATTATAATTCGTTTTATTTACACTGATCACCTTTTTTTTTATTCAGCATTTCTCAGTGTGCTGTGTTCTGATCAACTCGTTTGTCAATAGATACAACATTTTGTAGGTGATAAGGTTAATATTTTTAATATAAGTTCATCAATAACAGCAACAATAGCAATACTAATATAACTTATTATTGTTATTGTTATTACTACTATTATTAATCAATCAATCAGTTAATTATTTTAGGTATTCTCATTAGAAATCAGACATTTCCACCAGAGTATACTCTCTTATTTGGAAACACTTCAACAGTTTGCCCTGACTTCAAAAAACAAACAAAATAACACTGATTTAAAAGTTTAATTAATTACACAGAATTATTACAAGCAAAACCACAAAGAAGTGTCAATTGGTCAGAGGTAGAATGTGTTTAGTCTTCTGAACACAATAACACGTACCAGTCATTTTTAAAGGTCTGTATATTTTGTGTATATTAGTGTGTTAATTCACCTATTAGTAATTTAACACATACTTGTATTTTGTCTGGCTTCTGGAAAAAATAAAAAGTTATCTTTGTCGTCATCCTCATGCTGTCCCAGATGTATACGATATTAAGATGAAAGCAATCAAACGTTTGTAGTCCA
This sequence comes from Enteromius unitaeniatus, assembly GCA_032359435.1. Lineage (NCBI taxonomy): Eukaryota > Metazoa > Chordata > Actinopteri > Cypriniformes > Cyprinidae > Enteromius > Enteromius unitaeniatus. The sequence continues at coordinate 21,947,626 of JAUMHI010000043.1, forward strand.
TATAAGTCCACGTATACAGAACCGGTTTAAAACCACAAACAAAGCATAAAAGTAGATTGTATTGTTTGGTCAGAAGTACATGGATTCATCAGCTGGTGTGTATGGATTATAGACTTTGGACACTTTGTGGGTTTTTTTAAGCTGTCTTTGGACATTCTGCAAATTAAGATGAATAAGATTAATATGAAACAAGAATATCCTCTTTCTTATTTTTATGTTTTGTTGGGTTGCTTCCACTTTTTTAATACTTATGCTTTAATTTAAGTGTGTATTTGGCCAGATAACTGACCCTTTGTATTTGTTATTCTTACACACATCAGCAGAAAAATAATAATTATAATAATACTAAACTAGATAGTAAAGTTTGTAGGCAAACTTTAAGTTGGCTTGAAAAAGCCTAGCTAGAAAGTTTAAAACAGTTTATAAAATGATTA
>JAUMHI010000043.1:21948159-21961812 GCA_032359435.1 Enteromius unitaeniatus
TTGAATTTTGACAGTTGGAGCTGGCAGAGTCTTGGCTCATCTGAACATTCCGTGAATGGGAGTCTATGGGAGTTTTACGATTTTCCTAAAAATGAAATCATAAGTCGAATCAGTTAGAAATGATATAGCACACCCCGTGAGATCAGTCTGAAGATCTGGGCCGAGTTTGGAGAGTTAAAGCTCTAGGAGGAGTTGGTGTTAGAAATTTTTGTCTCAGAATAATAATATTGCTAATTATCCCAGCAACGTACTACAAACTTGCTAATCATTTTATAAACTGTTTTAAACTTTCTAGCTAGGCTTTTTCAAGCCAACTTAAAGTCTCTTAAAATCTATCTATCTATCTATCTATCTATCTATCATCTGACTATTTCTATCTATCTATCTATCTATCATCATCATCATCTGAGTATTTACTTAAACTTTTTTTACTTCTAATACTATTTCAAACTTTTTCAAACTTTCTGCTTCGACTTTCTCAAGCCAACTTAAAGTTTGTCTAGACAAACTTTTTCATCTAGTTTTAGTTAGTTATTTGTTTTTGTTTGTTTGACAGGAACATGTTTGATAAACCAAACAAAGAGGCATTCTACGTTGTCATTCACTTCTTATTTAATAAACTGAATCCCACACGTGCCCAAGATGTTTTCAGGTAGGATAATACAGAACCTTTTATTTATTTATTTTTTGTCATCTTTACTTGTTGTGATATTGAGTTGGGGATTTGAAAGTCTTATTGTTTTCTTAGACATTGCTTGCCAATTTGGGATCGGAAAGGTGACGCTGAGTTTCGAAAGGTGGCTTTTTCATGGCTCCAAGAGATAGCGGTATGTTCATTTGATGTGTTATATATATATATATATATATATATTGTTTTTGTTGCTACTGTGCCTTGAAAAAAAACAAATTAAAAACAAAAAGTGTATATACATATATTTTTTTTAAAGTGTATTTTAATTTTTTTTTTTTATAAACATATTTAGACCGAAGAAGGTAATGCTTTTCCTAAGGTGGCTGCATCACACTTACTCTCTGCGTTTGGACCAAGATTTATCAACTTGATGCTCCACTTATCTAGACATGTCATGCTGAAAACACTAAAGACATTTACCACAGGTATGCTATCGTTTTTCTAAATATTCCTAAAGAAACAAAACAATTATTTGAATGATTTTGAAGCGTTGCATGCAGTTGGCTGTAGTTAGGTTTATATAGCAGTTAAAAATAGTTCTATATGTCATACACACTTGAATGTACAAAATGCTGTATGCCTAGGGTGCTTTTCAAAAAAAACAAACGGATGATGCTTTGTTTCCTTGCACCTCCCTCCTCTTGTTGTTGACCCCAGGTTTCAATCAAAGTGAGCCATCTTGAAGGTCATATAATACCTAAGGAAGTGAGGACTGAGTAGTGAAAAAGCGTTCAGACTATCTGTGCAAACGTGAAAAACAGTAACAAATATATGTACAAAGCAAAACTTGAAGTGCAAACCGAAATGACAAAGCATAAAACAACATAACTAATGACTAAAAGCTATATAGTATAGCTATAGTATACCTCTATATTTCAGATGAGTTTAAAGGACTGATCAGTAGAATTGGTTAATGTCTAGTCACTTTTTTTCTTAAGATATAATTGTAATATTCTGAACGGCTTCTCAAAAAAAAAACCAAAAAACTTTTGTTATTATGTTAAACAGAGCCAAGAAGAATTTTCATTTTTTTTTATTTTTTAATATGATTAGAAGGTTCAGAACAACAGCATCATTTGTAACAATAATAAATGTCTTTATTATAAATAAAAGTTTTAATGACTATATACTGACTCCAAGCTGTAGAATGGTATAGTGTATATTGTTATACACTTGGAGTAAGAGTGGAGTAATGATGCTGAAAATTTAGCATTGATTACAGGAATAACATATATTCAAATAGAAAGCAGTTTTTTTTAAATAGTAAACATATTTTACTATTTTAGGCCTGCTTTAGCAAATAGAAAATCATGTATTTTGGATCTAATAAATGCATTGGTTTCATACAGATTACTTTATCAGATATTTGTTTTGGATGTGATTTCATTGAAAAGTAGATATTTCACACTTTCAATACAAATATTTTTCATGTATTTCATGTAATCGCTGAGATTCATGCTCTTTTGTGAAGAGAGGTGGCAGAGAAAGCACCCTGTTATTTTTAAAAGCACATTGTTTTGTTGTTATGACTATGCCCAAATAAAAGACCCTCTGCAGTTTCAAACGATACCTTAATCTTATCTGTACAAACAAAACTCTTCTTTTCGCGGTTTTAAAATGCTGGTGCATGGTCTGCAGCCTTTTGTCACAGCATCTTAAATAATTAAATGTATCAGTTTGATGGAGGATTGTAATCCAGAAAGGATTATGTGTTTATGAAACACATGGGAATGTAATTAAATTATAAAAAACATATTGTTTTAAATGTGTTTATGATTAAAGATATCCTGGGATTACAAAAGATTTGTATTTTAAAGAGGGGAACATGATTTGCTTTTTGAGTAAAAATAATTTCTTAGTATGAAATTCCAATGGCATGACAATTAGATTAGACTGTACAGAAATTTAAATGTGCACACTAATACACACTATAATCATGTTATTAACATAATCATTTGAATAATACTTTGCACAGTTTGATGTGATATGAGCTAACCAATCTTTACATTCAATTATAATTGGTAGTGCAATTTATTGTACTGCTTTTTATCAGTTGGTTAAAACAAACGTGGCAGACTTGTTACTTGTTCAGATGGTTTTAAAATAAAATTTCTTATTTGGATAATGTATTCAAAGACTAAGGCTAGAATCCGTGATTGCGAAGTACAGTGAATATTCACACCGGTGCGGTGACTGGCTGCACATACTCCTGAAATCATTCGATTTTTCTGTGCTGGAGTCGTGCTGAACCACACCCCATGCAATGACAGCTGCAATTCCAGGTATTCTGTGCATTTCAGACCAACTCATCTCTATCTACTTTATCTTCAGCTGGTGGCAGCTAAGTAATTAATGTGATCAGATTTATGGCAAAGCAGGTTAGAGTCCTGGTTATTTCCACTATGTGGGGCAACAAGATTTCAAGATTTTTGCAAAAGCTGCTTATGATTTTGCATGTATTATGCTTGACATAATGAAATGGCTTTTTAAGGATGTTCAGTGATAACTTGGAGACACAAGGAAGCACTGTAGAAGTTAGGATATAGCTCTTGCAGTCCGGAATTAAATGGAAGCCAAATTAAGTAAAGGCATTTCAGCATAGCCACAAGGTCTAAACACACACACACACACAGAAGTTTAGTGTAACTGACTGAACATTTGGTGTGACTCAACAGAATTTTACGTTTGCTGAAAAGATGGAAAGTTTAGCAATAAAAGTCCTTTTCGTTCATGTTGCTGACACTTCAGAAAGCACCCTATGACTGACAATTTTACCAGACGTACATAACCAGTCACCAGTTTCTTTACAAAACTATATTTGACATCTGAACATGCCTAGTAGTTAATGTCATGATGTGTAATCAAATCATCATAGTTTATACAACTTAACTGTTGAATGATGTATATTGTCCAATTGGAACCCTTAAAGGAATTGTCCCAAAAAATTCTCATCATTTACTCACCCTCAAGTAGTTCCAAACTTGTATGAATTTCTTTGTTCTACTAAACACAAAAGACATTTTGAAAATGTTTGTAACCAGGCTGTTTTGGGTAACCATTAACTCCCATAGTATTTTATTCCTACAGTGGTGACCCAAAACAGCCTGGTTACAAACTTGTTTTCAAAATATCTTCCCTCTGTGTTGTTAGGCAGAAAAAAGAAATTCATATTCAAGTTTGAAAATGAGGGTGAAAAAATGTTCAACTTTTGAGAACTATTCCTTTAAGCAATTTATAGGATCTCCATCTCCAGAAAGCCAAACCAGTACTTATTCTGTTCTTATTCATCCCTTTGTCTAATGCTTTTGTTGTTGTTGTCTTCCTTTTCTTTTGAAATTTGCCAGAAAGAGCTATCTAACTTTTACAGATTACTGTGAGAGGTCACTCTCAGTCTCCTAAAAGTATCCAAAAGGAATATTTAATTTCACATTAAATATGTTCTAATTGATCTAATTGTGTTTTATATTTGCCACTTGATCATTTAGATGACACTTGGGTCCCTGAGGGTGCCTCAGTGCCAGTGAGTTCAAAGGAGCTCGAGATGAAAAGATTTCACCTGGTGAAGAGACATTTCCAGAGAGTGACTGTGGAGCAGGACTTTTTCATTCAAGACTACCAGAAAAGAGCAAAGTGAGTGGCTGCAATTCTTCTTACTGTTTTCAGACTCTTTCAGTTACATTATATAAAGTATTATTTGCATCTTACATTTACTTTATTTACTTCCCCATCCCCATGTTTGGTGATTTGTCTGCAGCTCGTATAGATGCACAGCATTTCATTGGCTGATGGTACTGATGCCACCTCTAAAAGCATTGTGTGCAAATTTCTAACTTTTCAGAAAGCAATTTTTTATATATATATATTTTTTTGTGGGCTACAGTGGGTAAGGGATGCAGTTTCTCATTGACGTTAAAGAATTAGCAGAATCCTTATTATAACACCAATGACACACCTTGAGAGACTTGATTTAGCTTTTTTCTATATTCAAACAATTGTCACACCTGGGGGTGTTCCTATACTGTCAGCTACTGTTGCAATATCTTCTCTACTCTACTCTTCTCTACTCAGGAAAGGGTTACATATCTATGCATTATTATTATTATTTATTTTACATTTCAGAAGTTTGGAGACATTTTTGAGGGACCTTGATGCAGAAGATGCCAAATACGATCACTTGCTTAAGTAAATCTCAAATATATTTTATTTGATAGCTCTGTTGAGTAAATTGAAATCACACAGACTATTGGTTTTATTTCACTTCACTTAAAACATTATTTGTTTTTGCTTTGTTTGTTTTTTTGTAGAGAACATGACAGTAACACAGATTTGAAGGAAGACATTCTTGCAAAAAAACAAAAGGTTTGCACAAAGTTTACTTTAGGTTTTTCTACAATTTATTATTTTGTTACATTTCAGATCATTTACATTCTCAGGTGCGGGGCTTTTGGACTGAGATAGATAGACACTTATCCCCTCTTGAAGTAGATCGAAAAGTGGTGGAGAGTGTGATACATAGACAGGTAGACCTGTACATCTTGGGTGCACAGGACTTGAGCGTGAAGATACCTGCAGTTCTGCATGAGAGGATGGAGAGGCTATCCCACCAGGTGAGATCTATTGGCACAAAGAGTAAGAAAAACTTTTGTAACATGTTACAAAAGCTATGGATTTTAATGAACATGTATTTTTTTATAAGTTTGATAGGTCAGAATTATATTTTGATGTTGAAACATCTGACAAAGGGTTCTGTCTGTGTCCGTAGTCCAGTGTTGGTAGCTTGTATAAGGGAGGGAATCCTGTCCTTTTGTGTTTGCTGGAGCTTCTAAATGAGGGATTACACATCCTAAGCAAGGAGAGAGAGAGAATTGTAGGCCCCAGTGTACAGCTTCAACACCAAGACCTCCAAGAGCATGCCTTGCTCTTCGGCCGCTTAAAAGAAAACCTGAAGTTTAAAAGGTACCATAAATGTGATCTTATTAACATTAAATTGTGTCCTTCACATTTAGAACTTTTAAGTGTAATTTAATAAAGCTGGTTGTTAAATACTACAGTAAAATGAAAAACAAACAAACAAAACATCCTGGTTACTAATCATACTAATAATTAGGACTTTCACTTTTTTGTCACTTGTGAGTTAGACTGATGATTAATCAGCGTCTGATTTAATTCATGTGTTGGCAATTTCAATCTGTGGCCACACCCTCTGGGTTCATGCTCACCTGAAGTATAAAGCCATGTGAAGAAGTGAATGGACACAACGAATATGGGGATTTATATTTGTCGTTTACCTTTTGTATACAATATTACAGTGTTTCAGTTTAACACTTAAACTCAAGTGTTCAGAAATTATGATTTGTGACATTTTTCCAGGCAGAAACTAATCAAAGAGAAAGCATCGGAGTTGAAGGTCTCCATTAGGAGGCTGGAGGAGGACTGGGAGAACAAGTGGGCAGAATGTTTGAAAAAAACACCTCTGATCTCTTGTCTTAAAGAAGATCCTGTAAGTGGAGTCATGACAGCTTTTGTTTGGTATTAAATGGATAGTTAAGCCATAAAAATTACATTCTGTGATCATATACTAGTTCCAAGTAGTCCAATGAAGTAGTTCCAAACCTGTATGCTTCTGTCTTTTTTGCTGAAGTGAAGATATTTTGAAGAATGTGGGTAACTAGACATTTGATGGTAGTCACTGAACTTCATAATATGAAAAAATTACTTTGGAAAGTCAATGGCTACTGTCAAACATTGCAGTGTCCAAATCGTACAAAACAGTGTCTATATATATTACACATTTAGTTTGACGCGCATGTTATTGTTCTGATTTAGTTTGTATGATTGATCTGTTCTCTCTAACCTTTAACAGGTTTTTGACTTTGTCTCCCCAATGGCTTCTCTCTCATTTGAGCCAGCTTCTAAGTCTAGCTTTGAGGCTAGCATCATATTACAATATCCATATAAACTACATGGTAAGTTAGCAGTTCAGATGATTGCACTATGTAATTTTTTTTTTCTTTTGTAAATGCAGATTTTCATTTTGGTTTCTCTTTCTTTTAAGACCTGCTAGAGCAGCCGTCACAAAGACAACCGGAGAGAATGGAGGCAGACATCCATTTGAAACCAGAAGTCCATGCGGAGCCAGAAATCAAGATGTACAGCACAATTTAAGTTCTAAATGGAGAGGCTGGGAAGATAACATATTTTCCGTGTTCATAGAAATGAATAAAAGGATCTAACCACTTTATTTTTTATTTTTCAACAGCCTTTTTGGGGAAGTAGAGTGTAAGGATCCTCTGCTGTCCTCTGATAGCTGCTTTTCTCCAAAACCAGTGACTTGTGACATACCACCATGTGAAACTCCTTTGCCTTACCCGGTTAAAATTAAGTCTGCGACTCAGACACCCAGTCCAATACAGGTAGTTTAGGATTGCTATACTTGAGACTCTCCTGCGTGTACCTCTTCATATTAGCCACATCCACGCTGGCACAAACACTTAATCTCAGGTTGTAAATCTCAGAGGGAGCAATAAGTATGTTAATGGGTAGCAACATCATGGGTTGTTCCAGAAGGATAGTTATGCTACATCTAGTTAAGTGTGTGGATATTTAAACCTCGGAAACTTCAGAGGAATTCAGTGTATGCATGTCCTGTTGAAGAGGCTTTCGTCATAGTTGGTGATATGTCCAAAGAATGTAAATGACTACTTTAGTATGAGGCGTTTCTTAGCCTCGGTTTCCATGGTGACTCGCAGTCTTCACTGTGAACATGCCCTGTGCTATAGGGTTACTCCTTGCATTAAGGGGTTAGTGATGTTAAGTTAACCCTGCTCTTTCAAATATCCCCTGAAGTTCATGCAAATAATGTAAGGTATGCTTGCATTGTACGTCATCTGAAAATGTAGCATAGAAGATAAGGGCAAGTTTGTAAACTGGCCGTGGATATTTCAGCCTCTGCTTGCCCTCTGGAAGGTAGTTAATTCTATCTTGATTCCATCCTTATTTCTATGCATTTTTCTTTTCTTTGGCAGGCTTCCCACAGGAGAACTCTGCACTCTAATATGAAGGCCTCTGTCTTAAAGAACAAGGCTGAAATTCTAGATCTGGAGTGTGACAACTTGGCAAGTCAAGTATGTGGAATATTTATCACATATTAAACTTGCTGTGATTTTGGTTTTAGTGCTTTGTGCAGTTTGCTCTGGGAAACTGATACATGGGCAGTCCTGAGCAGTGCTCTACCCATCACAAGTTTTCCCTATATCAATCCTGCTCTCTGATGACCGGTGCGAATTGAGTGAAATCGCCACGGACAGATACGGGGCAGACAGTTCCCTATTAAAGGTTATAAAAAAATACATGTGCAATGTTAAAGGGTTAATTTGCTCTCATTTTTGGTTTAGTTTGCAGAGGCAGTGATTATGAGTCCAGTCAATGGAAAGAGTGATGTGGACCTGGGACAGTTATTAAATGTCATATCTGATCCCTTTTCATCGAAGAAACAGCTGTGCCGCACCCCTGAGAGTCTAAGTAAAAATCTTTTAATGACCGCTACACATTAGTAATTTATAAATGTTTAGGTCACTTTCACTGGAAATGTTGTTTGTGAATCTGTATTTAAATTAAATGTACTCTTCTCTAGTCAAAGATGTGAGAAGTTCATGGAGAAAAGCTGTTGAGGAAGGGATGGCCGAGAAGAAACAAGCTACTTGGAATCAGCAAGACAGCCTTTCTTGGCTTAAGACGCCTATGGCTGAGGTGAACGGCCCTGGCACCAGACAAAGTCCAGAACCTTCTTTATTATTTTCAGCTACTCTTGCCCATTGCACTCCTCCTCCTGTCCAGCAGGGGTCATCCCTCAACTCAACTGTGGCATGGGACTCCTCACAATTGGAGGCTCTTAACAGCCAAACGTCAAGTGATGTTATTAAATTCAGCATTGCTCAGGAGGAGCTCCCAGACCTTTTTGAGGATGACTTGTCATTTAATAGCGACGGCTCAGCAGAGATCCATAGTAACAAGGAACGAGAGAAGGAACTCTTCTGGTCACCAGTTAAAGCTGATTTTCTTGATGGCAAAAGTCCCCTACTGACAGCACAGGTGTGCTATGAGGCCTCTTTAGATACATCTCCTTTCAATGACTCTGATATTGAGAAAACCTCCGCACATTCAAGGAAGAACTCAGGCCAGTGGACTACTGATGAGAGGCTTTTCTCTCTTGATTTGGACAAGCTTAAGAGTTTTTCCCCTCCTCCTTCAGAGAAACTCACCCTGCCCAGTTTAGTGAATTTGACTCTTGATGAATACTAACATATCTTAAACATGTAGTTTTTTACATGCTAGTATGATATACAAAATGTGTCTGCCATGAATTTAACTCGCAGCTTGATGTGCTTTTTTTTTCATCAGCCTAATTAACCAAACATTTTAATGCCGCCCATTTTGTCGGAACCATGTCAATTCTAATGACTTCAGTATATAAACCTTTAGTATGTACAAACTAATTATTAAGGGTAAATATTTGCCAGAAATACTGTTTGTGTTCGTGTTTTGTAATAAAGAGTTTTATTTGCAAACCCTCTTTTATATTTGTTTTTTCGCTTTTCTGTCTTATGCAAATGTACAATCCGGACCCACAAACATTGATTGATGAGAAAGTATAATCGTAGGTGTTGTGGGCTATAGAAAGAAAGAAAAACTAGCAACCACCTGTGAAGCACGGAGCGCTGTAGCCTGTAGATACGGGGCGTAACGATGTGCGGAGGGGAAATGTGGAGCAGCGAGTCATTCATGGGCGGGTCCATCCGCCTCCAGCAGTCAGCCCGAGAAACCCGAGAGCGCACCAAAGTAACAAAACACAAACATGGCGCCTACTTACCGCCGTACAGACTAGCGCTGGCCACAAAGTTTCCAGGAATAAACCAAACGTGCTCTGAGTGGACGTTTATTTCTGCTCGAGACAGAGTGGACGGGTTGGAAGTTGCAGTTGGCCTTCATGTCAGCGCGTTTCCTCGGAGTGCTTTGAACAGCTGGTATGTGTTGCTGCGTTTGAAGTTGTTTAATGTAGACAGACGCTTCGAGTTGTTGCATTATCTCCGACTTGTCGTCTCGGAATGTAGTATTTTCGCAGTGGTTCTATTTAACGCGTGTTTTGTTTTCACGAGCCGGTCGACATTTGTTGATAAAACAGGAATTGTCGTTTGCTTTGAAAAAGTGCTGTGGTCGAGCTGTGTGTGAAGTTGCTCGAGCTCGCAAAGATGCAACAGATGCAGCGAAGCTCGTTCGCAGGCCACAGCAGGAGGGATACTGGCTGTGTGTCTAATATAAAGTGCTGTATACCTAGACATTTGGGCTGAAAGTACACGCACATGGCGTTTAATAGGTTGTTCGTGTGTTGTGGAACAGCAGTGGTGTTGTGTTTGTGTTGTTTGTTGGGTGTGTCTCGTGCAGGTAAATCCGCCTGTTTGAACTTAATAACTAAGAGAAGTGAGTGTTCAGCTATAGAGAGAGTGCTGAAACAACTCTTAATGTTCCGTGTTCAAACATTTATAATGTAGGATCAAGTGTCAAGGCCATTTTAACGCTTTCGGTGTTAAGGTTTGCCTTGAGCAAGGTGTACTGACGTGTTTTTTTATATATATATATTTGTTGATATCGGTTTAAAGGTGCTCTCATGGTTTGCTATTCAGTCCTCTGTAGCAGTGGAAATCAGTGTTAATGTAGCCTGTATGTTGCTGAATGCCTGTAAATAATTATATGTGCAACACAGGTTTTCAAAACGTGTAAAAAAATGTTTTTATTATGCTTGCGGTTTTTTTTTTTGTATTCATGGAAAATTAATATTTGTATGCCATGCAGGTATCAGAGTTTATAACAACATGAAACAATTTGGTTATGATTGAATCATGCTGTGTAGATATGTTATGTATATTTATATGGAACCCCTTTTTTAAAGAAAGAAAAGTAGGCCTACATGTCCATTTCTTGCTAACAGACTATATGCAAATTCAAAGATATGTTTGTTATGGTTAGAGAGAAAGAGATTATATATATATATATATTATATATCTATATAAGAAGCTTGTGAAGGCCGGATATTTCACATTTGGGTGACTGATCAATATTTGTAGTGACCTTGAGGATGTCTAGATTTACCTTGTGTCTGTGCATTATACTGAATTCTGATCACTAGGTTAAAGGTTTTGTGTATGTTTGTGTGCATGTGCACTGACCTTGTGGCACATTACATTTACTCTACTGCACTTCAAGGTTGCGTCAGGTGACTGTGCAATCATAAAAGGAGCCGTCCTCAGGAGTGGCGTAAAGGTAACCGTGAGGCATTGTGGGTATGACAAAAGGCAGGCCATGTGGCAAGAGGGCAGGGCTGCTCAAGTAAAAGAGAAACCCAAAACCACATGATAATACTTTTGGTGTTCTCTTTCTCCCTGTAGCTTGAAAATGTTTAACCTATGTTGTATTTGAAAAGTGAAATCAATAGTCGTTTAGTGTTTTCTAAACTTAAAACAAACAAAATAAGAAGAAGCCTGCAGTGTATTAATGTTTGTGACATTTATTGCCATGACAGTTTATTACAAAAAAAAAATAATTAAAAAGTAAAAATTAATTAACAGTTTACTGTTAAAATGGTCCTGTCCTGACGTAGTGTATATGCAGAGGGGTTTGAAAGTCATGCTCAGCCTTTTTCAATGTTTAATGTAATATTGAAACCAACAAAATTCACTCAGCTGACAAATAGAAACCTTTAAGAAAAAAAAAGGGTTGCACATCCTTTTATAAGGGAGCATGGTACTCTGTTTTAAATTAAATAATCACATTACAACTCTTACTGAAAGTTAATCACAATTTTCCAGTCATCATTTAAGTAATGTTGATTAACGCCTGAATAAAAACCCTCTTGATAGCATGTTATTGCTGATCTCACTGGCCCTGTTTTTACAATCCATTTTCATTGATCCGATCCCAAGAGATTAGCCTTAGAAGCGTTACTATGTACACCTGCTTAAATGTGTTTTAAATGATTCTGCTATGACCACATAGAGTTCAATTTACATCTAGACAATTTCCCTTTATTCTATCTGAATCTGATTTTATTTTACTTTTACATTTTGTATGTCTCTCTTGTCTGACATACCCAACTGATTTTCTGGAGCTGTAACTGATTGAGCTGGTGACCTGAATCAGGTTGCATGAAAGAGAGTTCACCCAAAAATGAACATTCTCTAATAAATTACTCACCTTCATGTCGTTTCAAACCAGTAAGATCTTTGTTCAACTTCAGTTTTTAGAGATTTGATGATGGCGTGGTACTGAAGACTGACATGGAAGATAAGAAAGTATTGGATATACTTATTTATGTTTTCTTAGTACACAAAAAATACTCTAGTTGTTTCATAGCATTATGGTTGAACCACTGATGTCAGTTGGACTATTTTAATCTTAGAAAGCTGTCAAAAATATCTTAATTTGTGTTCTGAAGATGAACAAAGGTTTGTGTGTTTGGAACAACGTGAGGATGAGTAATTAATGACAGAATTTACATTTTTAGGTGAACTATCCCTTTAAATAAGGTAAATATGTGGAGTGTTGGGCTCTCAGGACCACTGCACTTTAGTGGCTGTGCTAATTACATAGTGCAGTTTTTCTATATAATCAATAAAAAAAACCATTGCTTTAAAGGTAGTGTAAGCAATTTCTGTAAGCCAATGTTGATATTTGAAATCACCAAAACAAACCCGTTCGTACCCCAGAAGCATCTTTTATTTTGATAGCTCCGCCCCACACATACATAGCCTACGCAACCCAGGCAACGATTAGTTCTGTGAAACAAAGCAGAACAAGGCACAGCAAAAAAACAATAGAAAACATTATAAGAACAAAAGCAACCACAGCATCTGATCTGAGCCTTCTACCCTAGGGTCCTACTGAATGAAATTCAGAAATGCATGACAAACTAGTGTAAGGAAACTGAACTTTGCACACCTCCGCCGATTGCAGTATTTAGATTTGACTTTCTTCTCATAATAGTTTGTGTGAGGCAATTTCTATGGCTTTATTTTAATGAGTGTCCAGAGTGTCCAGAATTTGGTTGTTTACTAGTGTTAAAATAGGCCTTTTTATCGCTGTACAAATTGCCATTTATGATATAGCCTACTATTATTATGGAAAAATCCAAATCTCAAAAAAATCTCATACAAACCATATCCTATCGTAATCATGGGCTTATTATCTTATATAATCTATAGTGGTTGTTGTCATGGTTATTTCTGTCGTGTAAACACCTGAATGTGTCTCTGCTTCAGTGATTGTGTGATAATATATTGCTTGGCAATCCTGCAGTGATGCATCATGTTTAGCAATGAAGCATGCATCTGTATTATGGCTTTAAGTAACATGGAGAATGTATGAGTGGGGTTGAAGTTATATTTTTAAAAAAGGAAATGTAGTTTCACGTTCAAATTCATTACTCTGTGTGAGTGTGTTCTGTTTTATTTTTTGTTTGTTTGTTTGTTTTTTTCTTCTTTTCAAATCTTTTAAATTTCAAGACATTTTCAAGGAGGTTCATGAATGTTTGACCACTTGCTGTGTGTGACAACTATATCCTTTATTTTTCATATGTCTGAGCTATGGGGTAGGGTGGCCAGATGGAAACCATTATGAAAACCAAGCATGCCTAAATTTTGCTAAAATGATGTGGCAAAATATTTTATGGTCTTATAAAACCAAACTGAACTTTTGGGCTCTCATTTGAAAATATAAGGCATAATAAAACTTGACATTATTGTCCATTCTTGGTTTGAATATTGCATTGTAAACTTTTTAGCAAATGCCCTGTGTGTGTATATATATATATATATGTATGTGTGTGTGTGTGTGTGTGTGTGTGTGTGTGTGTGTGTATATATATATATATATATATATACACACACACACACAAAAACATAAAACTCTGT
>JAUMHI010000043.1:21984558-22004674 GCA_032359435.1 Enteromius unitaeniatus
AAAAATATATTTGGAATATGGACCAATGCATTTCATTTAGGATATATGTAGCTAGGCTTTTCTCTGTTTGCACAAGCTCTGCCCGTGAGTGATGTGAATCCTTGCGTTATGCCGCTTTTTTTTTTCTTTTTTTAAGGTTGATGTGCTGTTGACATGTTATTTTAAATTTTATAAATTAATTTTCTAAAAAGTCATCTATATTATTTTTAAGGGTGTTATATTGTAATGTTGTTATTGTTTTTTTTGTTTTTTTTATCTCTATTTAACAAAACAAAATTGTAGTCAGTTTGGAAACTTTGCGCCACCTGGCGATATTTTCATGAACGACTTTTAACACGCGACTGAATTAAATTTAAATCCGGTACTTTGCCGCGGCGGTAGTAGTCATTTTGGTTGTCCACCTACTGTAGGTTTGATCTAATAATATAGACAAAATTGTTTCTTGTACCTGAAAGCAGTTTAGAGAATGTCCTTCAATACCCCTTTGTGGTCTCTGAACCTGAAGCATTACTTTTTTGTTCCACACAGGAAATCAAAATGGCCTACAAGCTGGCAAAGCGTTTCTATTCCAATCCACCCCAGTGGGCAAAGTGTCTGTTTAGTCACTGCTTCAGTCTGTGGTTCATCTGTCTTCCTGCCAGCATGCGTACAGCCCAATCCAAATCCCGCACCATGCAGCAGGCCTTCAATGTTCTGCTCAAGATGAGGAGCTCTGAGGTGGAGGTGTTCGATGAGGTGTGTAGATAACATCAGTTTTGTTATCTATTATTGGAGTGTTCATTCATTTTTTTATTGACAATAACTTGTCAGTGCATTTAGATCGCTTATTGCTTGTTAGTTGCAATTCACTTTACTGCTGCACTATAAAATATAGTCAGCTAAAATATTTGTAATTAAGCAAATGTGAAGTAAATACTGTTTCATTAATTAAACACATCCCTGACCACCACCACAGATGGTTAGTGATCAGATTACAACCTCCAGCTATAATGTATGTATTTAGCACTGTCTATTTATATTCAGATCTCGAAACAGATGTTAATACCAAGTTAAAATGGGATCATAATGATCTGAAACTATAGTTCTGTCCTTGCACATTTGTTTCAGAAAATGTTGCATAAATTGCCTCACATGACTTGCATTCATGTACTTATGTACTTAAAAAAAAAACTGTTGACAATGTCTGTAGACCTTGGTGTGACCCTACAGCACAACCGTTGTGTTTAACAGGTGTGTTACCGTGTGGTGATGCAGTTGTGTGGTTTGTGGGAGATGCCTGTCCTGGCTGTGCGTGTCTTAATGGAGATGAAAAAGGCTGGTGTTGAACCTAATGCTATTACTTACGGATACTACAACAAGGTAATGAGTACTCCTTAACTTAACATACACAATAGCACTGCACAACACAGCAATGCAGACCTGAGAAGACCACTGTACCTTGACATTTTGATATTGTGGTTTTATTTGTTCCTGGAATACAAAAGCAGTCATAAGTAGCACAGGTATATCTGTAGCAATAGCCAACAATACAATGTATGTGTCAAAAGTATAGATCTTTTATTACAACATCATTAGGATGTTAATTAAAGATCATGTTCCATGAACACATGTATTTTGTTTTACTGCAACTATAGAAAAACTTAATTTTAAATTAGTAACATGCTTTACTAAGAACTTCATCTCAGCCAAATATTGTAATATGCTTTCCATTGATGTATAGTTTGTTAGAATATTTATTCAGCTTTCATGTTATATATGAAAATAACCCTTATGGCTTGTTATCTAGAATTTTGGATTAGTTAGATTACCTGTCAAACAATTGTTTCATCGTTTTGTTTTGTTTTTCCCCACATGCTCAGATGCCTTAGTCATGAGAGAGACAAACTCATTGATGTGTTAAATCCTAATAGTTTTGTCTATTAACATATCATTTGTAACAGTTTGTTGTCATGGTCTCAAGATGATGCTGAATGAGTTGCAAATAATTGGAGATGGAAATACATTTTGCGAATAATTTCCTCCAAGCACATCAAAAAAGTCACTTTAAGTCTCCCAAAGTTTTTTTTTTCTGCATTCTCTCATGGATGGGATTTTGGTTCCTTGCCGCTGTCGCATCTGGCTTTCTTAGTTGGGGTCACCTGATTTCTAGTGATTATCGTCGTTCTGATTACAGAGACCGTCCCTGCATTTGATAAATAAATAGTTTAATTCTCGTCATTATACATTACCATCACTCTGTTGTTCTACTTGATAATGTTCAGTGCTTTGCTACAATCTGTATTGTTAAAAGCGCTATATAAATAAAAGTGATTGATTGATGTGACTTTCTACTGTGGGACGGCAAATGCTGAATAACCAGTGGATGGATCTTGTTCCACAGCATCTTCTAGCATTTAGCATTAGCTATTAGCATTTTTTGAAAATACATGGTGCCAATGACACACACATACTTTTTGTGATAATACAAAATACCACATTTTCCTACAAAGTTCAAAATGACAGACACACAAAATGGTTGACATTATTTTGGGCCATTAAAAAAGCACCATTCAATTCAAATTCTGCATCGAATGTAAGAAGTTCCTTTTTTTAATCATTGAGACCAAAATCCACTGTTCAGAAGTTATAAGCATGTCCACAGGTCAATACACACACCAAGTATGGTATGAATACTCTAAAGTTTTGCGAATAGATTGCTGCTTATCTATTTTGACATGATCTTTCTCAAATTAATTCACTCATTTTTTGAGAACGGTTTAAATTTCATACATTTTTGCTATTCCTGTAAGTTAATTGATCTGTAGACAACAAACTTAAAAGGTATATTTTAAACAAGGTCTTTACTGACAGATGAGATTTTCATTTAAGAGTTTAGCAGTCACGATTGTCTTCTACTTTATAGTTAGATTTATTTGTACATAACTGATGAATTTTGCAACATCTTTTGTAACTTAAACTTATTAACAACACTCCTGTCTTCAGTAGAGCTGATTATTAAGCTTGTTTCCTGGTGAACAAACTTTAGACACTTACAGTATTGAACTGAACTGAAGCAACACTGAATAATGATGCCATCATTGTCTTGTTGTTTTTGTCTGAATGTGTTACCTTCCTGTTTAATGCTCTGAAGCTGCTTTGAAACAGGAGCAAAATCAGAGTTCAGGAGCATTACAAATGTCAATATTTTATCACAATGAAACAAATTTTCATGGTTACTGGTGACATGTAAATGCTGTGCTGTGTTCCAGGCTGTCCTTGAAAGTCCTTGGCCAAGTCGTAACCGTAGTGGACTCTTCATGTGGACCAAAATGCGCAATCTGGTGCGAGGAGTGGTGCAGTTTAAACAAGCATTGCGTGGAACTACTCTTAAAGGAGGACCTTCTCTGATAACTACAGGTTTGAGTTCCTTCCTTCCTATTCTCATGCATTTGAAATGTTTTATACAGGAAGAGTTCAGATGCTAAAGCCATTTTGGTTAAAAAGATATAATGAGACTGAGTGAATGCTCTCCACCTTATCTATGTTTAGGAAGTGCTTTCACTTCAAACGTGCCAAATCCAAGTCTCAACTTATTTGGAAGTACCAGTACATAGAAACCTATACATAGTAGACAGAAAGAAATACAAATTAGAAAAAAAAAGTCAGATACCCTAAGAGACTTTTGCATCTAAACCCTTCACATATTAGCTCTTTGTGGTATTTAGATATGGTTAGATACAGGGTAAAGTTTGGTAGTTGACTGCTTTTAATATTACCCACTCTCAATCACAATCTGGCTATATGTACACTATATTAGTATGATCTGGGCAATAGGTGTTTTGGAAGACCTGTGCACCCATAGTCTGGCAAATCTCTAGCAAGCTGTTTATTTAGCTTGCATTATTTATTTAGCAAATTCAACTTTGAAATTAAAAATAAAGAAACAGGTAAATGTAGGACTAATTTTATTTAGATGTGTGATAGAAAAGATTCAGTAACATAAAAAGTACTGATATTTAGTTATATTTAGATATTCAGTTTTTACCATTTATAAAATTAATTTGTGAAATGGTGTTTTTGTATAGAGCTTTCAACAGGTACAGAAGCAGCTGCTGATGGAGACAGACTGAGTCATGGCAGTATAGACAGCTCAAATGAGCCTATTGTAGAGCACATTCTCTTCCCTCACAGCCTTGAGGATGCTACTGAGAGTCACTATAGTACAGGTACTGTAGGTGTGACATTAAATATAATTTTACTTATGTTTCTGTTTTGTATTGTTGACTGATTATGTTTTGTATTTATGATTTTATAAGCCGGTCAGTCTGATCAGGGTTATGGATCTAAGGACGAGCTACCCCAGGACCTTACTGATGGACCTGTAACCTCTCCACCTCTCTCCACCAACCACACTAGCAGTAGCAAAGCAACCAAGATCCAAAGTGGTACTGTATTGAATTGTTGAACTTAATATAAGTTTAAAATGCAGAGGAAATGCATTGAAGGTTATAATTTTTTTTAATAATATAACGACAATAGTCCTAAACTTTATGGACTGTATAAATTGCAGTAGTACTGTAGCAAGGACATTTTAGTTACACATGACAAATGACATTGTATTGTGGGTGATATTTCATTATTTTATTAAACCACTGAAATGGAACATGTCAAAAAATTTTATATGTCAAAATGAATAAATGAATTACCGTCATTTTAAAAGATTTGATCTTTAAAAATCTTTAATCCCATACATGAATGTATTATTATTTACAGCCCTGAATTGTCTATTAAACACTGCTATCAGGATTGTTTATTTAATTTAGTGTCATTTCTTTGTTTCTTTAAAGGGGATGATATTGCTGGCTCTGTGGACAGTGTTGTAGCTGTGACAGAGTCCCCCAGCCCTGCTGAGATAGCATCTTCTGTAGCCAGCATTGTTAAACTATCTACTGAGATCCCTGTTCCCTATGACAGCACTGCAGACAGGGGAGAAACTGGTCAGTCACTGAAAATGTACTCTTTGATTAACAAAAAAACTAGGTACTAATTATTTTTAATGCTTTTTATTTCCACAGAACAGAAACCTAAAACCTAAACTTACTTAAAACTATAGCATTGTTATTTTTGTTGCGTCCCCAGCACTGTATTTTCCTTTTGGACTTTAAAACTAGTATTTATTTAGAGCTTTGTCTCCAGCAGGTGTATGCACAGCTAAGCTCTTCATTCCCCATAAGAAAAGTGAAGATGTGTCCCTGCCTCTAGAGGATGACTCTGTAATACCAGTTTTGCAACTCTCTCAGCCCGGACAGCAGCAGAGGGTGAAAGCCTTTGTGGAGCGCAGCTGCAGTTTCAGCGCAGAGAGCAAAGCTGGCATGCTACAAAAGAAGGGCAGTCTGGAGCTCAGTGCTGATCACATGGGCGCAGATGCAAAAATCCTTGCATCTGCCTTCTCGGGCAGTCTGACCCCTCCTCCATTTACAACCATCTCTCCCTTTAAAGAGTGTAAGATGGAGGAAACAACAAGCTCTTCCTTCCAGCAGGAACATGAAGATATTCCGAAGGAACATAAAGGGTTTAGTTCTGCTGAAGGGAAAATGGGGAAAAGTAGAGAGCAGAAAGATTCAGTAGACACACCCCAGGGGAGCGAAGTTGTTGGCCGAAGCATAAGCAGCGGCTCTTCCTCCTCTAAAGCTGTGGAAAGGGAGGATGTTGAAGTGGGGGCGGATCCTCTTTCACTCTTTGCATCAGAAACTGAGGATGTAACTTCCATTCAGAGCCAGGAGTCTACACGGCCCTTTCCACCTGTGGTGTCAAGGAATCTTGCAGATGAGATTGAGATGTACATGAGCCTCCAGAGCCCCTTGAATGGTAAATCTTCCAGCATGGAGTTGCAGCAGGGATTAAACCACAAATCCGTTAACTGTCCAGACTCTCCTGAAATAAAGCAGTCTTTGGAAAGAAGATCGAGCCTTCCGATCGGCCCAGTCAAAATAGCTAGTTTAATAGAGACTCCGAAGCGTAGCCCTGCTGTCACGCGATCAAAGACATTTGCAGTCAAGTCCCCCAAGACCCCAGGCTCTTCTGGTCAAAGGTCATCATCGCTAACTGCACTTGTAAAAACATCTCATAGCAGTTCACTGGGATCGGTCATTAACTCCATATCAGGCATCAAGATGGACTCTCTGCTGGTAGGGCCTAAAGTAGATATGCTTAAGTCTGGCATGAAGCAAGCAGCCAATGTGGCCAGCAAAATGTGGGATGCAGTGGCCTCAGCATACTCCTACTCAGATGATGAGGTGAGAGACTGTAAGAAATAAATGGAAATACAGGGAGGTTTCTTAAAGCATCTTCATGATAGGAGATCATGATGCACACAAACTAAAATATGAGTTACACCAACCTCTCTAGAGAATAAAGATATATTTAAAGATATAAATTTATTCCCTGATTTTGTTTAAAATATTCCACTAGTTTCCATACCAAAGCTCCTTGTGTGTTTAGTACAGAAGCCAGTTTTTCCTCATTGTAAATGTTAGCCATATGTTTAGTCTGAACTGTATTTTAATGTCTGTGATTAAGGAGGACAGCTCACAGCCCAGAGAAAGTTTTCCTGCTAGGCTGGAAGAGCAGTTGCTGTCTGCAGAAGGAGCTACAGAGAACACATTACCCAGAGGCCTGATGCTCAGCCTGGCCTCAAACGGGCTCACACACAGCAACACCAGCCTGGGCAGCAGCAGTGAAAGCAGTGATACCAGCCGTGTACAGCTGTCGACACGTAAGACTCATATATGCATATCATGTTGAATGTCCACTCCAAAACACAAACATAGCATGAGGCCAACGAAGACTAGTTTCATCAGTTGTTTTATTTCTAATTTTAAGATAATGTGTTGTTATTGCATTTTTTATTTTTTTTTATTTGATTTTTTTTTTCTTTCTTTTTCCTGCCATTCCTTACAGCTTTGACTCCAGGCCGCTCAATGAGAGGTGCAGACTCTGAGAGGTCTGAACATAGTTCCTCTCATCATGCCAGCACCTCCAGCATTTACCAGAATTGTGCTTTAGAAGTGAGAGCATCGCCTTCTGCTGATACTTAAATACAGTATTACTTCAGAATTAAGTGGTAAAGTTAAACTTCATGTTTCTTTTGGGCAGGTTCTAATGTCCAGCTGCTCTCAGTGTCTATCTTGTGAAGCTCTGGTGTATGACGAGGAGATCATGGTAGGCTGGACAGCTGATGACTCTAATCTCAACTGCACCTGTCCTTTCTGTCAAATCTCGTTTCTCCCTCTACTCCATGTTGAGTTCCACGACCTGCGCTCTACACCAGGGTACGTTACTGAACCATGTGATGCTGAATTATACCCTGCAAGTGCATTTTACTTACTTTTAGTATGTTGAAGAAAATTAAGAAACAGTTCAAATGCATTTTTGTAATATTTAGAAAATGTTTTTTGTAAGTATTTTTATGACACACAACTAGGAAATTAAACTCAACTGTGCTTGTTCATATGGTTCACATAAGTATCTTTGTTTAGTGTTTTCAGTCAGATGCTATTTTGAGTAATAGAGAGTAATAATAAACTGCTGTTTATTTTTGGTTTACAGCTTTTACTTGAAGACAAGCACATCAGGAGACAGTATTAACAGCTCCAGCACACATCCAGTCACCTCTAGCTCCTCTGAAGTGAAAGTGGGTTCTTCTAGTGACCGACCAGACCTCATGAGCTTCCCAGAATCTCCCGAGGACAGCAAGGGTTCTGTTGAAATGCCTGTCAGTCAAACTGGAACCCCAAAGATGTATGTGACCACATTCTTGAAATGTAACAAAACAACCCTTTTGTTGTTACTCATATTTATGAGTAAATATTGAAAGCTTTTTGAAATTAGTAGATAAGTGATATTTTTGTGATAAGCAAAATAGAGCAGTAGATAAGTTTTTTTTTGTTTTTGTTAAATGACAACTAAAAAATATTGTTGCTGAAATTTTGAATTAATTTTCCAATTAGTAGGTTAAATGGTAATGTTTTTGGCTCACTGATGATGTTTGTGTCATAAATCTCAGATCCCATTATGATTTCTGACTTTGCACCATAGCCTTGTACCAGAGCCAGTACATTCAGACCCCCTGGGTCTAATGGAAAAACAAGCTGAGAAACGCAACACTTTAACTCGGAGTAACAGCGTGGGAGGCCCACTGCAGAGTTTGGACTCGATCCAAAGACCCAATCATGGCATTTCCACTACCAGCCTGCCCAACAGTTTGCAAGAGGTAGCGGTGAGTGAGAAATGCCCCGTTTTAATATTCTGTGAGCTTTATGAATTCTACTTATTGCTCACACGTGATTAATTCTTTATTTTGATGTTTCAGGACACCCTGAGTCAAAAGAGACCAAACCCAAAACCAGTTTCTGTGCCGTATCTCAGTCCACTGGTCCTTCGCAAAGAGTTGGAATCGCTGTTAGAGAATGAGGGGGATCAGGTATTTAAGCTTAACTACAACCTTTTAAGTAAATATATTTGTTGTTATTTCTTTAGCTACCCTGAGTCTGAGGCCAAGAACTCACACTGTGAACCCTCTGTTTGTGTTAGTCTCAAGTTGGGATAAGAATCGATAGATTCAGCCCATTGCCTTGTATTGTGTTTTTAGCTTTGTGTATGTACAGTATGGTCTTTAATTCATCCATATCCATTATCTCAGGTAATCTATACTCATAAGTTCCTCAGTCAGCACCCCATCATCTTCTGGAACCTAGTGTGGTATTTTCGACGTTTAGACCTGCCCAGCATTCTGCCAGGACTCATTCTCACATCTGAACACTGCAACAATGGAGTGCAGGTACTTCACATTTATTTACGCTGTTGATGCTTTTTCTGACTAAATCAGAAAATGTCTATTTTCCAGTTTCCTTCAGCTCTTTATACATTTTTGTGTACCTCAAATTGCGTGCACTGTCATTTCAGCCCAGTAATTGTTTGCTAAACGTTGGTTGAACTGAACTCTCTCCCACTCCTGTAGCTTCCACAGACATCTCTGTCTCAGGACAGTAAGCTGGTGTATGTGCAGCTGCTGTGGGACAATGTCAACTTACACCAGGAGCCCACAGAGCCCCTCTATCAGCTTTGGAGGACCTTCTGTGAGTACAGCAAGGGCACTTGTTTTATCTGTTTGTTATAAATGATGGTACTTTATAAATAGTGTAGAGAAACGTCATGAATGGATTGCCACCATACTGAATTTGAGTGTCGTTGTGCAGTGCAAAAAAAGGGCACTCTAGCCCCCACTGACCATCAGGAGACTCGGACTCTGCTGAACACCATTGTACGCAGCATTCAGACGAACGATGTATACGGCCCCATCAACATGCTCCTCAGGGAGATCAAAAAACGCCCAGAGGTTAAACGCCAGAGGTTAGACATGCATGCAACATCTTGTATATATTTCTAGTTCAGGCATAGATCTCTAAATGCCACAGGCTTACAGATCATATACATGGAATCTTAAAGCAATCACATTGTTTACTACATGACACAAGCTAATTTGCCTCTGTTGCTTCTGCAGTTAATGAGCTTGCTTGCTTGCTTTCCTAAACAAAAGGCCTGATTCCATAACTTTTCTTTTTTTTCTTCGCTTATCACTAGGTTAGTTTCATTATATACATGTATACATTTCATTATATTTTATGTTTAATTTCCTTAATCATAAAATTTCTGTCCTAAACATTGTGGGGGGCTTGAAAATTTCTTGCAAGGAAGGACAAAATTGTTACATTGTTGACTAGCAATTTAATGTTTTATTCATTTCAAATTATGAATAGATAAAATGTATTAATCAGCTCTCTACATTTTTTGATTATTTATTAATTAGAGAATTGTGAAATGTGATCAAATTGCCCAGACAACAAACTATGTTTTATTTATTATTTCCTTCATTTCAGTTCCATTGTTTTAGTTGTATTATAAAAAGAGGACTTTTTTTCTGCATGTCATGTGCAGAGCTCTGTAGTAGGGGTGCAATTGTGTCAAAAAGAACAGAGTAACATTGTCATATTCTTTAACAAACCATTTTAAAATGATTGGGTAAGTGAGGTTGTTGCAGTGGCACTCACTTTGTAATATTGATCTTTTTCTTCACGTCAAGGAGTATCTACAGGGAAATTTTGTTTCTGTCACTTGTTGCCTTAGGAAAGGAGAACATTGATATTGGTAAGTGAATGCTGTTCTCCAATTTTACATGAAAGGGCTGTTATTACATTAATGAAATGCCTATAGGGTGGATGTCACAAAACAAGTCAAGAGCATTTTTTTTTCTTAAACATACATAACATAAGTGTAATTTTTTTGCACTGCCATGTAATTTGTTTTATGACATTGCTAAAATGTCATTCTCATTGTATAAAAAAATAATTTTTTAATGATAATGTTTTAATATTTAGAAGTGTTTTTTAAACTCCTCTGGCAAATGTAATTATTATTTCTTTAGATTTTGGGGTAAAACCGTTTTCTTTGTGAGATTTCCTTTTTAACTATCTTCATTTTTCCTCCACAGAGGCCTTTAATCGTGAATACCAGCTTGCATACAATGAGCTTAGCACAGAACAGCGGAAAGTCCTATCCTCCATTGACAGACCACCTAACAACGGCGTGCAGTGGTGCCTCAAGTGCTTCGGAGCCCCATTCATCTGATCTCAGTGACTGTAAAAGTCAGGGAGAGAATTGTAAAGTCTTTTCATTCATTTGCACCATCACCCACCAGAATAAAAACTGGCTTCTTTGTTCTGAAATTCCTGAAAGTGTCATGGCACCAACCGTAAAGCAGTTAGACACTGTATTTTAGTGGTTTTCAGATGTTGAACGCTGCCTCTTGTGTGTGAGCCCATTTTAAACTGCAGTGAAAGTAAACGAAAGACTGAAGAATCTATTCACTGTGAGATGTTTCTCTACACTGCCTTCACTCCGGCCTGTCTCTTCAACTGACCTGTGGAAGGATTTTGTGGATATTGAGTGTGTGTTCTGGAGAGGTGTCAGTGACAATGGTCTTATTTGATGTGCACTATTAGAAATGGTTACTTTATCGTTCTCCATTGCTGTCATGTATTTTTATATATATATATTTTTCTATATTGGGATATTTGTTTTTCTCAACTTGAGCGATCCTTGGCTAGATTTTTGTGGAGTCTTAACCCTTTAAGGTTAATGTGGGCTTTGAGTGTTACAGTGCAAGGTGAGAGGTTTGTGTATGTGTGAGAGAGTGTGTATGAGCATGTATATTAGATAGACCACACCTTAAAGTGATACACTGTGAGAGAAGACAATCAGATGAATTTCAGAACATTCCAGAAACCATCTCTAATGTCTTAAACAGGAAACAATACAAGTGATGGTATAATGATAAACTGTTATTTCTTAAAAGGGGATACTTTTATCCTAAATGTAGGATTTTGATGTATTGTGGGAAATATTGTGACATACATCCAGAAAGGAGGAAATGATTTATGAAGTGAAATAACTCACTTAATGCATTCATGCAGTTATTATTATTAAGTACACACTCATGATTAATTTGTAATCTCATAATATGTATGCAGAAAAAAAGTCTTTAACAGAGAATGAAAAACGTCCGTAGAATCTCAAACAGGAAATACATAGACATTTTTTAAACTTGCTTTTTAATCTACTAGGTGACTTTAGTTATAACAAACTAGCGTCTATTCATTTTATTGAAATCTTGATCCACTGTACATGCGATTCCAAAGGATGTAAAAACCTTTCATTTCCTGTCGTTAGCGAATGAATCATTGAAGAAATCGAAATAGTTCTTGTGCCTTGTTATCAAGTGAAGGTAGAACTTGTAAAAGAGTTGTAAAATATGCGATTAATTTACTACTAATAAATTAACATAATGGAGTGAAATTGGTCTGATTTTATTTATCATTTTCATGTATACATATTACTTTTTATTTCATTTGAATTTGTGAGTTTTTAACAGTCAGCGTAAAAGAAACATCCTGTTGTTTCTGGAAGAAATCAGGTTGAAATGAAGCATATTTAGTTGTATCTATTTCTGAGGGGGGTTCTGAGAACAAGACAACAGAAGTTTAGTATATCATGGTAATGTTCATGTTTTTAGAAGGTGGATATACTGTACAGGCATATTATCTCATTGTTTTTTTTCTCAACAATTTGTTTATTTGTCTTTTAATGGCATACAACAGAACATCCACAAAGTAGAATTTTACCATATATAACATCGATAGTGCCCTTTGACACAAGATATCAGGTATCATCCAACTCATATGGAGCTGGTCAGGGAATGGGTAATATTTCCTAACCATCTTCCTGCTCTTGATCTTCAGTTAAGTCTGTGCCTTCTGCAAAAAGCATGAAAGGTCTCGAAATACTTTCAAACAAGTACTTTTTTCCTTTTAACAAGTATGTAATGCGTTCCACTGGAAAAGTAGCCAACATCTGTTTAACCCACTGTCCAATACTTGGTAGTCTTATACATTTCCAATGCAGTGCAATCAACATTTTAGCTTGTAATAAACAAATATCAATAAACAGCTTCTTATTTTTTGCATATCCTGTGTGCTTAGGGTATAGACATATTATCTCATTGTTAGTCTTGAATGCTTGCATTGCATGATCACTTTAAAGAGGTAAAACTCTGATGCACCAAAGTTTGTTTGAGATTTAGAACCACCTGAACTGTATACTTTAACTGTTCATCTCCGCAATGTTTCAGTTGTTTCATGCTGAAAAGATCTGACCTATAAACAGCAGTATCATTCAGCATTAAGTTTCATGTTATATACAGGTTAAAACATGGCCTTGATGTGTCTATAAATTCTTAATTGACATTAAATGAAAATTCACCCATATCTTAATTTCTCTGACCACATATGCTGGACTCATCTTTAAACCCTGCCCTGTATGCTTACTTTGACGTGACATGTGGCCAAGTATGGTTTCCCATACTAGGAATTTGTGCTCTGCGTTTAACCCATTCAAGTGCACAAACACAGCAGTGAGAAGTGAACAACCACACACACCCGGAGCAGTGGGTCCAGTGGAAGCAATTGCAAGAACAGTGCCTTGCTCAAGGAACTTTGGGTCAACCTTTGGATTACAAGTCCAACTCTCTTTCTATTAGGACACGACTGCCCTTTTATCTTCATCCACTTTTGAATGCAACACCCACAACTCAAAATTCAATCAATCGCCGAACCAAGTCACACCCTTTTTTTTCTTTTGAAAACATTATTACTTCAGTTGTGTTGTATTATCCTATTGTAGAATTCCTAATCTCAGATATTCACAATGATATCATTGCACTCATTACAACATCTACACACATGTATGTAGTTTTCACCCATGGTACCAAAATATACTCAAAATATAGTGAGTGTGAAAGTGTCCATCCTTCTTTAATTGCAGGGTGCCTGCTGAGTTTTGCCTTAACATTAATGTACAATATAAGGAGGATTACTAAATAAATAAAATAAAAAATGGAGAGAATTTGTCAGCTGTTCAATCTATAGGATTTGTGAGTTATTGGTACTATAGGGTAACCTCCCAAATATCTGCACATGTGAAGTGTACACCGCAAATATATACATGAACATTTTATGCAATATCACAATTATCCTATAGAGGATGTATACCCAGTTAACTGCATCATTTCAGATGGATAAGCAAATTAAAACCGTACACGTAAGGACAGTGTAAGATAACACTGATTTTTACTATGGTTTCTAAATTTAAATGCTTGCACTATTCACTTACTTTGAGTAAAACTTTAGTTTCATTAATCATTTAGGTTGTAAGCTCACCTTATTGAAGATATAAAAACCATAAATGTGTGTGATTACTGGTGGTAATATGCAAGCACTGGGGAGTTTTGCTTGTTTTTGTGCTGGTTTATTATTCAGAAATCCAGTCAGTTAGAATGTATGCTTTTAATCAATATTTTGTATGATTGTCAGAACTTTTTTGGCCATCATGCATGTGGTTACAAATGCAAAAAAAGTTGAAAATAGATATTTTAGAATAGGACGTCACACAGTAAGATGTCTTTATATGATTAATAAGCATACATATTTTATTTATGTTTAACATGCACTTGTGAATATTTCATACAGTTGATGTAATGTTAATGCTGTATCAGTATTTTACCTCTATTTGAAAAAACAGCCTACTGTTCATGAAGAAAAGATTAGAGGTGGATAATGAAACTGCAGATCGGTTTTTATTGCATGCAGATTCTGCATGATTGATCCATAGTTTAATGATAAACAACCAGTGATCTGTGATCTATATGGTTTCCTTCCTTTTATAAGTACTTAGGTTTAATACCTGCGACAAAAACAAAACCAATCAACACAAGTACTATAAGGTGCTTAAAATACAAGGTATTATTATGGGTGTTGCTATGGCAAAGTTATGCTATCTTATGGAATTTTTTTTTTTCTCTGAGAATAATAAAGTGACGAAGGGTATCTGAGAGTGACTGAAGGTCTAACCCAAGGAATGAAGTACCAGTGTTTATTCATTATGTATTTGTGTTGTAATAATTCAGAATCCTTAAAGAATCAAATTTGTTATTTTATTGTAAAAATGATTACTTTAAACTTGTTTATTTTATTCCACGGTTCCTATGATTACTGTATGAGACATGTTAAAATCGACTGTGCCTAGTGGCAAGAAGGCGATTAATGCACAGCATGTATGCCCTAACTCTTATTTGTACTGTTAGCCTTAAATGTTCATCCTTATGACTATAAGTGACTATAGAATATTTAAATATTCAATAATATGAATATAAATGACTATAGTCTGAGGCTGGCTCCTCTACTCATTTTCAATGGCTTTTGAAAGCGTGGAGAACTCTGTTATCAGTAAACTCTTCATCAAGCATACTGGTCTCTCTGTGGGGTTTAACTATACAGTGGGAAAATAGTATCAAACACGTCACCATTTTAAGTAAAGTAAAAATATATATCTAAAGGTGCTGTTGCTGTTGACTCTAAATTATCACCAGGGGCCTGTTCCATAAAACAAGTTTACCAAATAAGCCAGGCTTGGTTTAAATAGTCTGACTTATTTTGAACCAAATCAACTGACAATAAGTCAGATTATCTGAAATAAACCTGCCTTATTTGTTAAACTTGTTTTACGGAACAGGCCCCAGATGTAACAACTTAAGTAAGCCCTAGAGGGAAAACAAAACAAATAATTTGAGAAATTAAGGTATGTGTAATACAATAGAATTGCAAAGCATTTGTCAAAAATGAAAAATATTAACTGCATGAATAAAGGGAGGTGCAAAAGACACCATCTGAAATCTATCAGTAACTAGAATGCAATCATGCCACTAGTTAGAAGTTAGCAGAGGTGTTCATCCCAACACCTACAGTACCAGAATGATGACGATGAAACAAGAGTGGAAATCTCAAGACAGGAAACTCTCAATTGGTTTCAGAAAAGGAAAATAAAGCCACTAGAATTAATCTGTTGAATTCAAATCCAATAGAAAATAAGAACTAAACATTAGAGTTCACATAATAAGCAACACAGAACCTTCAACATTTGAAGATCACTGAACAATGCATACGAGCAATTTACCTGAGCAATGCTTGTGACGAGTTTCTTCATACAGGAGGCGTCTTGAAGCTGTCATTACCAACAAGGCTTTTGTACAAAGTATTAACTAAACTTCAGTAGTTCAGCACACAAGACTTAATTTCTGAACTTATTTTAGTTTTATTCACACTGTATGTATGGATTATTTGGGAAAATGTCACCTGTAGTAAAGATCTCCTGTATGCACACTATACACTTTTCACACATACACACACATTTAATATGTTTGCATGCTCATGCACTACAAATCATCTTGCACTGTTGCCCAATCAGTTACGCTTGACTTACAACAGGCTATTTCTCTTCACATGTACAGTATTTATGTGAAGCATTTGTATAGTTTGCATACTTTGTGTTTTCTAGTTTAGGTAAACATTTATGTATAGTATACTAGAACACAAAGGAATTAAAAAAAAAAAAACGGATTGTAAACAGGCTGTTTAGGGTCACCACTGATTTCCTTAGTATTTTTCCTACTAGTAAATGAAGACAGAATTTCCATTTTTGGGTGAACTCTTTCTGAACATCATAGATTTGTTTAATTAATATAGCCTAATGACACAATAAAATATGAAACTGACCCGAGAATAATTTTTCAACACAGTACACACGGTTTACTTGGAGACCAACGCCTCCTAGTGGCAGCCATAGGAGTTTCAAAACAGTAATGACGTAACGAAGCCTCATTTGCTCAAATCACGTGGTTTGCCCAATTTGATACGCGCTCCGAACCACTGATTCAAAAACAAAATATTCATAATGTTTTCGAAGCTGCGTGAAGCACTGTTTCAAAAAGTACTAGGACGTGACACCTTGCTTGCCTTTCTGCCTTTTCAGCGTTGGGCGATTGGACTTGGCCTGTAGGAATCCCCCTTCTAGACGTCATGACGTCGTTACTTCCGGATAGTTTTTGTAGGCTGTGTTTTTGTTGTCGGGCGGAGGTTGAGATACTGTTTTCTTCTTTATTTTGGATTATTTCGCTTGTTAATTTACAATAGTGTCGACATGAATCGTATCTTCGGACGAGGGAAACCCAAAGCACCGCCACCAAACTTGACGGACTGTATATCGGGTGTATGTATTCGGGTCTACATAACTTTAAAGAATTTGAAACAAAAGAACGCTGTGCTTGGAGCTGAAATGGCTTCACTGTTGGTTTAATTTTTATACTGAATTATGCTTTTTCATATTATCAGCCGGACGCTACGAAGCTTTCGTGTTCGTGTTTTGTCATAAATGGTTGAAATATGTTCTGTTGTGTCGTGTAACTTAAAGCACTCTTTCCTTAAAGCACGTTAACCTTACCGTATGAGTTTATTAATTGATCTCTTGGTTTGCTTGTGTTAAAGAAGTGGCATGTTTGGTGTTTTTGTGTTGTCGTGTATGACAAAACGTTTGTGTAGGTTGTGTGAATTTAAACCAGTCTTGCTGGTTTCTTCAGAGTTTGTGACTTCTCACTGGGTGTCATTTTGTCCGCATTTACAATTACTTTTCATTTTCTAAGTAAATGGAGCAGGTGTATGGTTGAATAAATGTCGTATCTTATATATCTTTCTTTTCCTTGATGAATTCCAGGTTGACTCACGAGCAGAGTCTATCGATAAGAAGATAGCCAGACTTGATGCTGAACTGATGAAATACAAAGATCAAATGAAGAAAATGAGAGATGGCCCATCAAAGGTACATTTTGACTCAAACTTTGAGTTACATTACACAGTTTAGGTCAAATAATCAGATAACTTTTGTTCCATCCCTTTTTTCCACATTGATTTAAATAGAATAATTATGTTTCATATTGGTATAAATATATTTATTTTGTTGCTACTAACAACATAATTTGCATTAAATATTACATCAGGGTTTCCAAAATTGAGTTTGTAAAGAAACTGCAGGGGACTTATAAGTTCAATGAAAAGATAAAGTAATTAAATCATTAAAAAATTAAAACGAATCACTTTAAAAATAATCCAAATTAATCAAAACAGTTACTGAAACTTAATCTCATTGTTACTTAATCTATAAATATATAAATTATATAAAACATACAGCTTTGGTCTGTAATGACCAAAAAGATGATATAGCCTGTGGTGAGAGCTTTCCTATAGCTCTAAAAATTCCATACTTCATATTCTAACCTGGTGAGTAACACTTGTAGATGTCACAGTGGTGTCACAATTGCTAGAAGAAAAAAAACAATAGTGTTTTGTGTTGGTTGATGGTGTGACACTGTTACACAATGCTAAGCTTGAATATCTCCAAGTGTGAATGAAAAAAGGTATGTATATATATTTTTTTGGTCGTTCATAAAAAGCTCTCAGTTTTCTGTTACTTGATTTAATTTTTTTCTTATTCAACAGTACAGCCATATATCTGAGAGCGTAGCGTTACACATACAAATATACATAGTGTATGAAGATCTGTTTCTTGAAGATCTGTGTATTGAAGATCTGAAAAAACTATTTCTGCTTCTATTCTAGAACATGGTGAAGCAGAAAGCCATGAGAGTCCTCAAACAGAAGAGAATGTAAGTACTTTTTTTTAAGTAAGTTTTTTTCTTTTTTTACATATTTATGCATATTTATGCATATAATCTGTTCAATAAATAAAAATTTCAAAGCAGCATTGAACAGGCATTTTCACAATGGTGCACTCTCGGTGTGCTGGTGTGTTAAAGATGTTCAAATATATCAGTGCCTTTGTTTTGTCTCAAGATGCACACCAGTAAGGCATGTTTATAAAAATTCCTTAAAATGTCCTAATTGAACTACAGTATGGCCTAATCATGGCTTATTCTAATCCCTGTCTGTAAAACCAGGGGCTTGTTTCAGAAAAAGTCGATCAAATAATCCAGGTTTATTTCTTTTATTTATTACTATCTGCCATAAGCCTGGTTTATTTGGTAAACTTGTTTTTTAAAACAAGCCCCAGGTCTTAAAGTTCTGAAACCCATTTTTGAGTAAATCATAGAGACTCCAAACTTTACAGGACGGTCCTAAACATGAAACACTGCTCTGGCATACAGAAAATTATTTTGTTCTTCTGAATCTTTAAGTTGTGTTTTTTAAATTCCAAAAATCTTCTGCCATTACATTTCTTAATCTAACTTTACTAACTCCTCCTAGGCTGGTTCAATCTTCGTCAAATTTTGCAAACAGAAGCTAGGGACTGATAAATTCACATTTTGAAGATGTATGCTAGTTTTGAACTGAATGAAGCATATGGTTTTAAAGTTATACTGGGTTTATAATTGCAGTTTTTTTTTTACAAAACTTTGCTCATTGTTTTCAGCATATATAATTCAGCTCATAAAAATGGGTATTGCATGTCCATTCAATTTATATTCTAACTTGCATCTCCACAATACTTTGAGTCAAATTAATTGGACCAGTTTTTAGCTTTTTCATAAGTCTCTAGGGATGTTATATATAATATACTGTTGTACTATATTTATTTGTTTTGTGACAATGCTAATATGTTAAAATTCTTGAATGCTGTGTTTTCCTTTTGCAAGTAACTTTGGTTAAAAAAGTTAGCCAAATGAAATTGTACATAAATGTGTTTAACACGGCGTACAATCCTGCTCCTGGAGGGCCACCTCAATTAAACTTCAAGGCAGGTGTTGAGGCATATTGGAGCTCTAGGACAGTGGCCCTTTTAGAACTAAGTTTGGACACCCCTGTTTTACCAAGTGGTTCATACACGTTATATCTCCAGGTATGAAGGGCAGAGAGATCAGTTGATGCAGCAGTCATTTAACATGGAACAAGCAAACTACACGATCCAGACACTAAAAGACACCAAGACCACTGTAAGAACAGTCATAAGAAAAGAAAAAATATATAATGTGACTTATTCTGCATTTGTTTGTTTTTTTCAACATTAGCAATATGATGCAAGCATACTTCTTTTTTTGTGTGTGCATGTTAATATTTTAAACATAGGTGGACGCAATGAAAATTGGTGCCAAAGAAATGAAAAAAGCATACAAGAATGTTAAAATTGATCAGATTGAGGTAAGATTCCTTTCATTTCATACTAAATTGTCTGAATGGATTAAATAATTGATGCCTGTATTAGAATTAGTTTTGCTATTCATGCTGCAGGATCTACAAGACCAGTTGGAGGACATGATGGAAGATGCTAATGAAGTGCAAGATGCTCTGAGCCGCAGCTATGGAACACCAGACATTGATGAAGATGACCTGGAGGCAGGTTAGTTAAAACAGGTGCTAAGGTGCTTAAGAAATTGTCATTTTTGATTAGTAATTAGTTTTGATATTACTAATGTGTGTATTTATATTGTTCACTATAAAATGTTGGTATCGCATGCATGATTTTTGTTTGTATCATAAGAGCTGGATGCACTTGGTGATGAACTACTTTTGGACGATGACAATTCCTATCTGGATGAGGCTTCTACTGCTCCAGCTATACCCGAAGGAATACCAGGAGACAGAACCACGAACCGGGTAAATACACCCATTCATTAAAAAAC
>JAUMHI010000043.1:22011763-22023276 GCA_032359435.1 Enteromius unitaeniatus
TTACTATAATTTATTATAATATTATTAGCATTTTTCAGTCCATCTCAATGGATGCGCAGTGTAGCTGTATTTGACGTGCCATAAACTCTGTGAAGACGCACAGGTTTTCTTAAAACGATAAAGTGCAAGAGAGTCTTTCATAACATGCAGACTTGACGCGCTACATGTGAACGATATTCTTTGTTTTGTTTTCCTGTCAAAATAACAGATTTCATTTGGAATTCCTCAACTTTTAACAATGTATTAAAGTTACAATTTAATACATTGTTGCACGAACAGTGATTTGATTACTTTTAAATTAAGTGACTTGTGGCCAAGTATGGTGACCCATACTCGGAATTTGTACTCTGGATCCAATTGCACACACAAACAGCAGTGAACACACACACACATTGTAACACAGACTTTGAGCAGCCTGGGGAGCAGTTAGAAGTTCGGCACCTCAAAGGTCTCACCTCAGTCATGGTATTGAGGGTGGATATTCACACCCCCCACCAACAATCCCTGCCGGACCTGAGACCTGCAACCATTAGGCCATGACTGCCTGCAAGTAGTAAGTAATCTGTAATAATTAGGACTGGGACAGTCCTCTTCACTAATTGTAAAGTTTCACAGATTTAGGAACTAGTTTTAGTGCCAAAAAGCTTTGTAAAATACTGTGTTAAATCCTATGAATTGTACATCTGGAAGTGTCTCTTTTTGGTGCATGTGCTTTATTTGCTTGTTGTTGTGTCAGGGAGTTTGCGCATACCTGACCTAAAAGGCACAGGAGACAAGCGTGTATGTTTTTACTGCCTTGATGCAGGCCATTTAATTAGTGTAGGTCTTGGAAGCAGAAAAAAATTCTGCAAAAGCTAAAAGTGTTGCTTTTGTAAAGACTTCCGACACTAAGTTAGACTCTGCATCTGTGTACCAGCCTTTTCTCATGTCTGGTTGTGTGTCTTTATCTGCTGATTCAGATGGAAGACTGATTACAATTCTCAGGGGCACGTGGTCTGCCCAGTCCATCATTTTGGAGAGTGTCCTGCCTGTTCTCTACTGCTTCGTATACTGGTTCTTATGTCATAGAACTTGGTTGTGTGAAGTTACCATTGCACACTGTTTCTTTAACCTCTGATTTAGACTCTGGGTTCAGAACTGCCTGTGGAAGGAGTTAGTCTTGTGTTGGGTAATGATTTGGCGAGTGGTAAGGTTTTCCTAGCCCAGTTGTAGTTGAGAAACCTGAATCCCCAATAAAGTTTGATGTCGCTACCTTGTTTCCCTCAGTTTTCCCTGCCTGTGCAGTAACTCATAAATTCAAAGACGTAGTTTATCTGTCTGAATCATTTATGAGTCACCCTGCAGAAGCGGTGGAATGTTCCCTCAAGTAATTCTGCAACAGAGTCTGGCGGCATAAATGAAACCAGTGAATTATATTCTCTTAAAGTTGGTAGAGAGCAGTTAGCAGCTGCCCAACAATCAGATCCAAGTTTGAGGAACTGTGTTGATGCAGCATTTGACCCAGTAGAGAAATCTAATGCAAGAGTTAGTTTTTTTTGTGAAGATGGTATCCTGATGCGTCGGTGGAAGTCTAGTCCTTTCCATGGTGAGAATAGCTGGAATACCTATGTTGGAGAGACCTTTGACTGTCAGGCTCTGATTTGCATATGGATGTGTGAACCCCCCTGGGTGCCGGTTAGAGCACAATGTAATTTAAGGTGGAGGAGACAGTAGAATGGGTTTCAATATTATATTGAAGGGTTATGGTCGGTTTACAGGCAGTACAGGCATTAGTCGGCGGCGGGCATGTCCAGACATGCGCGAGTGATACAGTTATAAATAACTCAATACCGATCTTATTTAAACACTCAAAACATAAACACATAAACAAACAGGCTTACTTGTAGGGCAATGACTAACACTTTAAAGTAACTGAAACAAACAAATAAATGTCCATTTACTGATCGGCTCGGCAGCGCACAGTTCAGTGGGCAGCAGTGGCTCAATGTGAAAAGAAATGACGCACATCATAATAAACGCGCTCTCTTAAAGGAGCCTTCACAACAACCTAATTTCAGATTTGGTTACCGAGCCCAAGTCTTAAAATTCATGAGAATGTGCTTGCAGGTCATAAGGGTATTACTGAATCTTTTAAAAAGGTTTCTAAGTACTTTTTTTGGCCAGGTATGAAATGTAGTATTTCAAGTTTTTGTCTGTCTTGTCATGTACGGTGGCAGGGAAGGCTAAAACCATGATTCCCCAAGCACCATTACAACCAATTCCAGGGATGAGAGAACCCTTTGAAAGATTCATTCTTGATCGTGTCTGTCATGTCAATATGTTGAAGGCCTATGTTGCCAGGGAGAAGTTAAATCTAAGTGGGCTGCGTTCTCCAATAATGTTGTCTCTTAGCGTGCTACGAAGACTCTAAAGGTACACCTTAACTACAGTTATACCTTTCCCACGTGTGTTCGCCGAACTATACCTTAGGATATTACTTAAACTAAACCTTCTAAAGCGTGACCTTAGCAGGTGCTGTTCATTGATATCAATGCCTCCATGATCGTGCGCTCTTTCCTTCACAACGGTATAGGAAAAGTACTGAGAAAACAATGTTCTTTGTAAAGAAGCGTTTTAGAAATAGCACAAACTGCATCGGGGCTAATTTAAATATGGACATGCAGAAATAAATACGTTTATGTGTTTATAATTTTGCAAGTTCGCAATCCCACACACTCACGGCCATAAGTGTGTTAATGTTATACTCAACAACGTATGCCGATCGAAGAGCATTTTAAAACAGAATGCAACTTATTGAGTGTAAATATTTATACATTTTTTAATTCACACCATTAAATAGATGGCATGGTTTACACCTTTATTGGGAAAACAAAGTCCTCCCTAACCTCTCCCAATGCATTATTTTCAACTTTTAAATTATTTCTTTAATTTTTATTCAAAATAAATGTTTTTCTGATGTCATTTGTGTTATTTGAAATTTTAAAAGAGAGAAAAAGGGGTTGGGTTCTAAGAGGGGGTCTCGCCCCGGGGGTTATTCAATGTAGAACCGCCGCTGCGAGTGTCCGCATAACAGTCTCCAAAAAATGGCACGATTTTGCAAGAGCTGCCATAGCTATAAAGTTTGTGTAAACTCATCTTTCTTCAAATAGACTCTTAAGCCTTGTCTGTCAAGTGGTTTATCAGCTGATGTGCTTTAGGATAGTAATTTAAAAAGCTATCAACCAGTAGTGTATGGAAACGTTATTAATGAAAACACTTCCATTCACTGGGTGTAGGCTATAACAACAAGTATTTTATGTGTAAAAATGTAAAAAACTAAAAATGTAAATTTAATACTAAATCAGTATTTTTTATATTAAATGTTCATTTAAACTGTTATGTTAAACTGCAATGTAAAAAAGCTTTTTGCTTATTGATGGTCCCGTCAGCAGCAATAAGGTATAGACACCAGACTAACCTTATGAATGAATGACTTACAGAAGGTATACTTAACTAAGAAGGTTTTAAAATAATTGTTCCCAAACATGCATTCCAGAAACATGAATCACTGAAAAATATTTGTCAATCATAAAATCAGCTAAAAAAACGATTAGCTTATTTTTTTAAAACAGCTTATTTTTTGGCCCGACAGTGTATATTCATATTTAGCCACAGTGTGATTAAAATTTAAATGCAGAGTGTAGAAACATTTACCTCTTTAGGTGATAATACAGAAACGTAGTCCTCATATATTTGTTTCACAGTTTGTTCTACCATGGTTTTGTTGGTCTCTTTCTTTAGATCCTCGCAGGCAAGCCAGAACATGAGGTTTTCTTCACTAAACTCAGTCTTAAGAAACTGTCGGAGGTGCACACGACCTTGTGCATTTTTTAATAACCGCTCAAATGACTCTCCCCATGCGTGTACCTCCTCCAGAGTGAGCTGAGGCCTATAAAAGAAGTGATGTTGGAAAATAACATTTTAATTTATTTTTAAA
This sequence comes from Enteromius unitaeniatus, assembly GCA_032359435.1. Lineage (NCBI taxonomy): Eukaryota > Metazoa > Chordata > Actinopteri > Cypriniformes > Cyprinidae > Enteromius > Enteromius unitaeniatus. The sequence continues at coordinate 22,015,740 of JAUMHI010000043.1, forward strand.
GCACTGAATAAAATAACAATGTTGATTGTTAATGTAAAATATAATATAAAATAAAATATAAGAATATTAATAAATTAATGTATAAAGATTTAAATACAAAAATATATACTGTATAAATACTGTGTATTTATATATAATAAATAGTGGTGGGCTGTTATCAGCGTTAACATGCTGTGTTAACGTGAGACTTATATCGCGTAATAAAAAATAATATCGCCGTTAATCTATTTACAAAGTTGGGTTGGGTCTATTATACGCAAGCTATCTTCTCATTTTAGCGCAAATGTATACAGTACATAGCCGAATTGTACTATAGCCCTATTCGGACAGGACTAGTTTTCTAAACTACTGTACCTGTGAGCTTCGATTCTTATAACCTGTTGTCCGTGATTTTCATTTACCATTTAGGACGGGATTAACACCTCTGTGTTTTTTACAGAGGTGAGAGGGTCTGTTTTGTACATCTTTTAGTATTGCAATTAGTATAATCACAAATACCATGGTGAACCTAAATGGCTAGTATAGCAAAACCAGGTTAATGTGGGGTTACTTTAGTTTAACCATCATGTTTTTTATTTTGCATGGGTAAAACACACAAGGAAACCCGTGATGAAAATCACGATATCACATAATATCACAGACATCGCATTCGGACTCTAGAATTATCACAGAGGTTGTGAGAGAAAAACACAGACATGGCAGATTTGGATGGGATTAAAAATCACCAAGTACATCTGTGAAACAAAACATTCTCTAACGACCCCTGTAAAACTAGTCCTGTTTCAAAAGGGCTTTACTTTTAGCCATTACTTAGGTAGCACACATATTCTGAATGCCTTTGGCAGAATTCAAATGAGCCATTTTAATCTAGATTAATTTCAAAATTTCTAAATTAATCTAGATTAAAAAAAAATCTATCTATGCCCACCCCTAATAATAAATATACACTGTACACATACATTATATAAAAAAGTTTTTGGGTGTGATTAATTTTTTATCACAATTTTTTACAAAACTGAGATGTATACATCACATGAAAGCTCAATAAATTAGCTTAAAAAATTAAAAATACTGAGCAAATCACCTTTAAAGTTGTCCAAATTAATATCTTATCAATGCATTTTACTAATCAAAAATGATATTTTGATATGTTTACAGTATGAATTTTACAAAAAATCGTCATGGAACATGATCTTTACTTAATTTCCTAATGATTTTTGCCATAAAAAAAAATTTTTTTAGGCCCATGCTATGTATTTTTGGATATTGCTACAAATAAACCCCAGCGACTTAAGACTTAAGATATATATATCACATACATTCAGTCACAGCCAAAAATATTGGCAGCCTTCACTCTGGACATTTTTCCAATTGCAAATGTTTTGCTATTCACATGCATATTGTTTTTCATTTGCAGTGCAACAATACACACACACAAAAGTCAAACTTCATAAAATTTCACACAGAGCTCAAAAATGGACTGGACAATATTTGTCTGTTATATTTATGGGCCTTTGTTTGATATGGCAGTTGAGAACAGACAGAAAAGCACTGGGTAAAGAGAGGGAGAGGGATCGCAAAGAACCTCGAGTCGGTAATCAAACTAAGGTAGCATATAGCGAAATGTGCTATATGTTGGCACACTAACCACTAGATTATAAGTGATACACAGATTTTTTACTTGATGTTTTCAGAGGACCTGTCCTAGCTAAATTTTAATTGTGTCAGAAGGTTCAGACATATGATAAAGATGCTGAAGCTAATGTTCACTCGTCAATACAAACAGATACATTTAAAGAGATCCCACCTTATGTTTTAAGATAGGAGATAAGAATATTATGGTCTATTGTGTCGAATGCTGCAATAAGATCAGAGAGAAGATATATGGGGGGTTATGTCAAAATGATTGATTACCTTGACCTCCTAAAAATAGTAAATGATATCCATATGTGCCCTTTTGATCTTACAATAAAACCCGGAAGCATAAATCATCATGCATGAAATCATGGTGTCATCTTAAACTGTCCGTATCGATGAAATATGTTGTTTGTATGTGTCAGTAAGGTGTTTATGTTATAAATGAAGCTTTGATGATTGTTTTGAAGTTTTTATCTTTAAGGAATGTTCAGCGCATCTGCGAACCTCATGCAGCGCGTGCTCTCTCTCTCTCTCTCTCTCCCCTGAATGTGTGAAAAGGACAAACATTAACTTATAACTTATCTAGGTTTTATCATTTTAACATATCACAATATGTACCTCATAGTTCAATAAGATGGATGTATAAATCATTTCTCTAAGCAATATAAAGAATGCTTTAAATAAAAATCCTTTTGAATGCTTTTAAATATAGATAATACAACGAGTCTTTCAATAATCGGGTTGCCCCTTACCTTTTAAACGGATCATCATTCATCATCCACCATTTTAAAAAAGGAATTCAACATTTAAGTTCACTGAAATGATAAAACATAATTCTCTATAATATACTCTATACTCTCTCTCTCTCTCTCTCTCTCTCTCTATATATATAGCTAAAGAAAGACTTATATCTATTTTAAAGAATATGGTTATGAAAATATAAAAATTATATGGGACAGCATAGTAACAAACATCTTTAAAAAACCATTAAATATCTAACCCTGACACCAAATTTGGGGTCATTCCATATGCATAATTGTTGCATAACAGGAAACTAGTACAATCGTAACAGTGTGTTATCATGTTCTTCTTTAAGAAAACATTCAGTGAACAGGTTTTTTTTTTCACAAATTTTCACAATTGTAAACGTTTGTTTATCTTAAATATTAGTTTTTAGCAAAACCGTCAGGCATGAAGTTTATATGCAATTTTAAATAATTGCGATAGAGCAGTCTGACATCATGAGTAAAAAACAGTAAAACATCTGACAGTAAGTGTGTCAGAGACGAGTTAGGCCTTGCGCTTGCTCAAACAGTCCACAGTGCTATCTTTTAATAAAATACTGCATTTAATGTCATTAAGACAAATTCTGCAGCAGTGTTCATTAAAACTTTGAAATGAAAATATAGAGAGTCTAGGGAAGGTATTTCAACCTTCGAGAGGACTGCTTCAGATCCTCGTATTTGTTGTTACAGTTTGGCGGAACGAAGGGGAAGTGAGCCTTCCGAGGAAGGGCGCTACAGAGGCCACATCCTACCCGCAGGGAGGTGATATGTGGAAACTAATATGGACTGGCCCAGATCTGGGGCAGTGCGCATACGAAGTAGGTCTCTGGGTCAGGATTCGCCCAAGGAAAGGGGGAAACAGCTAGACAGCAAAGACAGGCCGAGGGAAGACGCCAGTTTACCGAGGGAAACTTTACTGTGGAGTATTACTACACATGAGATTACCCACGGGGAATCAGGCATGTGGACACCTAGCCCAGTACAGGGGCTGACCAACCGGGCAAGCTGGCACCTGGGCCTGACGTCAGACTGCTCCGCCACGTCTGACTGCCGATGGTGCTGGAGGAGGCTCAAACAAGGTTCGCACTAGAAACACGACTGGGAAAATATAAGCGCTCGCATCCCCATGTGAGGGGGAATGGCGCAGCAAGCAGGACACCGGCAAGAGTCACCTAACGGTTTTGCAACACAGAGGAAGAGACTGGCACAACCTCAAGGTTGTAATACCGTGCAAAGGTGTTCGGTGTCGCCCAGCGTGCAGCTCGACCTAGGGGGGTTCTGAGCCATAAGTAGTGCTCTTGGGCCACCAGAGCGGACATCGCCTTCCAGAGGGACTGCAACATGACCTTCATCGCCCGGAGAGTGAAGTCAGTCGCCGTGCGCAGCTCCTGCATTAACCTTTCATGAAATCCCTTCCCTAGAGTCTCTCTCTATTTCAGGAACGAAAAGTTGGCTTCTCCGGTCACAAAGTACTCACCTGTAGACCCTACGGGCACCAAGGGAAGTTAATTTGCGCTGGGGCATTGGGAAGGTTATGACCTTGCACAGGAAAATGTTGACATGCTCAGCTTGCCGAACTTTTGCAGTGCTGTTGGTTGTGACGGGGTTCAGGTTGTGGTACTTTCCATATGGACCCCAGTCTGTCGTCACAACATAACTCGTAGTGACTGACAGACAGGTAACATCTCGATTACTTATGTAACCCTCGTTCTCTGATGGAGGGAATGCAGACGTTATGTCCCCTTGCCACAATCAGAAGCAAATACGTATGCCATGTTTTCCATTTATGCGTTGTAAGCTGTATGTTGGTGTTTGTGATAGTGGGTTACCACGTAACTTTCCCGTGAGCATGTTATTGGGTGAATGAAGTGTAATAGGGATCCTATGTATTAATTATAGGCGAGTTTAGTACGTAACGAGTGTGCAGAATATTTTGAATCTAATTTCACTTATGGGTATTCGATATCTTTAATCAGGAAGAAGTTATAACGCTTCATAAAAGCGTTTACATTCTGGGTGTCAAATCTATGTTAATGTATGTGAAATAGGCATCGCAGGGAACCAGTGAGGAAAGGAGGACCGAATTCAACATGTTAAAAACTAAAACACTAAACTTTTGATTTGATTCACTGATCACGAGTCAGGCAAACTGTTTAAAATATGCTTATTGTGCTAAACGCTGGACGTATTGGTCAATAGTATATTTCATATTTAAAAATTCAGGATAACTATATCTGGAGATTCATTTACGTAGATAATCCAAAGAGCTAATTAAACAAAGAAATGAAATGTAAGGTTATTCCCTAAAGTTGATTATTAAATTTATTTATTAATACCTTAACTTGCCTTACATAACTCCCTCAATATTTCCTATAGTATATATCAAACCTATTTGTTTGTTGATCGTTCGCTTTCATGCTAAAAAAATGCAAGTGCAGCTCATTAGTGTTCATTTGCCGGTTAGCTTGTCATTCGCGTCTTTCAATCGCATTACACTCGCAGATATTATTGTTCTCTATCATCATCTCCTTTTATTTAATTTTTTTCTCTCGCTCCATTTAACTCGTTCGCTCTGTCGCTATCAAACAACAGTGGTAACTGAATAATCCATCAATCATGGTGAGCATGGCTTCTCCTTATCTTGTTGTTTGCACATCATGCCACATGTATAGTTTATCTCTCTCTGTCGCCGAGGAGGGTTTCACATGTGATAAACGCAGGGATATAGTTAGGCTGAGGGAGAAGATTTTTAGCATCAGAGACACGCATCTAAATTTTAACAGAGAACAGTCAGAATGTGAGGGCTGTAAATACGCTTTGGATGTGGGTAGTTCAGCTCATGTATGTTGTTCGGTTCCAGCAGCGCCCGCGCAGCAGCAGGGCAAGTAGGTGACTGTGAGACGGCATAGTCGCGGGTTAAAACACCACTCTTCTGTTCCGTTCAGAACATCAAACTGGTTCTCTCCACTCAGTAACGTACCCACTGGAAAACCTGATAAAAGAGCTCTAGTAATTGGTGATTCTATAACATGAAAATAGAGACACCAGCCATCATAGTCCAATGTGTTTCAGGAGCCAGAGCGCCTGACATCTTGGCAAATTTGAAAGTGCTGACTAATGCTAAACGTAAATTCAGTAAGACTGTCGTCGCTAAACACACTATAAGTCCTAACACAATCTGACATGTGTTTAAAATTTAACTGGAAATTAGGTGCTGGGCGTCTGGCCAGAAGAGAACTGGCCCCAACTAAGCCTGGTTCTCCCTCCATTCACTTATGTTTTGGTTCCTTGCCGCTGCCGCCTCTGGCTTGCTTAGTTGGGGACACATAATTTATAGTGACTATCGTTGTCTTGACTACAGAGACCGTCTCTGCATTTGATAAATAAATAGTTTAATTCTCGTCTTATACATTACCATCACTCTGTTCTCCCACTTGATAATGTTCAGGGCTTTGCTACAATCTGTATTGTTAAAAGCACTACATAAATAAAAGTGATTGATTGATTGAGAAGGGGTTTCCGATCCTCCAGTGCCTGCTGTTTCAGAGTGCCCTCCAGTGCCTGCACTTCCAGAGTGCCCATCAGTGCCCATGGCTCATAGGCGCCATCCAGTGCCTGCTCCTCCACCATGACTTTTCCCTCCATGGGCTCCACCATGGGCCGCCATCATGGCTGTGGCCTGGGTCTTGCTTGGCTCCTCCTGCTCCAAGTCCCTCCTCTCTGGCTCCTGGCTCCTCCCTCCATCTGCGCCACCCTGGACTCTGTGCCGCAGCATCCGCTATACCACTGTCCACTTGGACAGCAATGCTGCCGTCCTGCATGCAGAGGTTGCTGTCCTACTGGCGAAGGAAGCAATCGAGCCTCCAGCCGAGATGAGGTCAGGGTTTTACAGTCCTTACTTCATCGTGCCTAAAAAGAGCGGTGGGCTGAGACCCATCCTGGATCTGAGAGCTTTGAATCGGTCCCTTCTCAGGCTGGCATTCGAAATGCTCACTTCGAAGCGCATAATAACATGCATCCAGAACCAGTATTAGTTCGCAGCCATCGACCTGAAGGACGCGTACTTTCATGTCTCGATTCTGCCTCGACACAGCCCCCTTTTTCAGTTTGCGTTCGAGAGTCAAGTATATCAGTACAGAGTATTACCCTTTGGCCTGTCCCTCTCTCTCTGCGCCTTCACGAAAGTCCCGGAGGGTGCCCTCTCCCCGCTGTGGCAGATGGGCATCGACATCCTCAACTATCTTGATGACTGGCTAATAACAGCTCACTCTGTTGTGCATGCACAGGTACATAGTGCTATGGCACCTCAGCCATCTGGGTGTTCAGGTCAACCGAGAGAAGAGCAAACTCTCCCCGGTGCAGAGGATCTCTTAACTCGGTATGGAGCTGGACTCGGTCGAAATGACTGCCCGCCTCACCAGCAAGCACGCACAGGCCACGCTGAACTGCCTAGATACATTCAGGCACAAGACAGCGGTTGCTCTCAAAACTTTTCAGAGGCTCCTGGGGAATATGGCAGCTGCAGCCGCAGTCACACCGCTGGGCTCGCTTCATATGACACCACTTCAGCGTTGGTTACACGATCGGGTCCAGAGATGGGCATAGCACCGTGGCACACTCCGGATTGGCGTTTCCCAGCTCGCAGTATCGCCGCCTATTCAGTCGTGGACCAACCCTGCTTTCCTCCGGGTCGGAGTACCCCTGGGACAGGTGTCCAGGCATGTTGTGGTCAACACAGATGCCTCCTCCATGTGCTGGGCTGCTGTATGCAATGGGCAGGCAGCTTTGGGCCCCTGGACAGGCGTCCAACTGCTTTGGCATATCAATTGCCTCGAGTTGTTAGCAGTACTTCTGGCCCTGCGTCGTTTTCTCCCGATGCTGCGCCACAAGCACGTGCTGGTCCGGATGGACAACACAGCGGTCATTGTGTGCATTGAAAACAATGAGGTCTACGCTCCTGCCTCATGTCACTACTTGCCCACCATTTGCTCCTGTGGAGTCACAAGCGGCTGAAATCGCTCCACGCTGTTCACATTCCAAGGATACTCAACCATGCAGCCGATTTGCTCTCACGGCACTCTACCCACCCTGGAGAATGGCGGCTCCACCCCCAG
>JAUMHI010000043.1:22048896-22071832 GCA_032359435.1 Enteromius unitaeniatus
CTGATAATCCATGTTATCTGAGCATCATGATTAATCAGTGAAAAACAAATACACTTCAATGTAATTGAATTACATTTGCTTAGTATACTGCAAATAAATTTTCATATTAATATGCTGAAATGTGCATAAAATGCCTTGCAATTGTACGTTTAGTATACTGAATTGGTATACTTCAAGTCTAAATTGGAAGCACTAATTTGTACCTAATGCACTTTAATTGTGCGGAAGCAGTGCTGAAGTCCAATTAAAAACACACTTAGTATATTTGATTGTGCTGAAGTGGAACTATTGCAAGTATACTTTAGGTACACTTTACATATTTTGCATTTAAAGGGCAATATTACACAATCCTCATTTAAGGTTTTAGGCTTATTAATACGAAATATGAATTGTGAACAATACTCCAAATAAGTTTTAGTTTGAGTTATCTGTTAGTAAATATTTTAATAGAGTTGAACTATACTTAGTATGAAATAAATATATTTCAAATATATTATTTTTTACTAAGGTATGTCTATCTGTCTGTTTATTTATGCATGCATGTGCAACATTGTTACTAAACTGTGGAGCTTTGACTTTTGTTGCTAATTTGAATGGCGATGCTTCCTGTTTTAAGTGTCAGTTTATGGCCTTTCATTTTTAACAAGAAATGTGCACACTGATTTTCTGATGTTCATTTAGGTGTCCATGTATTATTCCCTTGTCTCTTGAAATGTGTACGTTTTAAATCATTGTAGTGACACATGTAAGGTTAAAAAAACCATCTGTATTCTGTTTTAAATTGAATACCATTAATTTTTGATCTCAATACAGTTTACACATGCTTTAGTCTGTGAACCGGATCTCGCTTAGGGTGTGCAATGTCTGTGAATGTTTGGCAAACCTCCTCCAGAATAAATCACCTTTTTGTCCTGTTGATTGCTTATCACTGATAATTCGAGAAAGAATCCAGCATCATTGCCGAAACTTTGTTGCATGTGTCTGTAAAAAAATTATTATAGCCTAGAAAACACACAAAGTGGTGCATTCCTTTTATTATCACTAAAAGCATCACTCCTCAAAGTTAATCGCCATCTCAGAAAGGTTCATTATAATCAAACCTTCTAAGCTGCACAAAACTGAAAATTGGCATTTAGATATCTTCAGGCCATCTTTCATATATTTAAGTCAATGTAAAACAAGTCAGGCCACATTAGTTCATAAAGTGCTTTTAAAAAATTGTAATGTAAGTTGGAGTTCCACTCACGGACAGCCTAAACTGAAAACGTTTGACTAAATGCCTTTTTTTTTTTTTCTTAAACCGACTGTGCTATCCCCTCTTACTGCACTTCACATTTACAAACTGGCTCAATACAGAATATATATATATATATATGTGTGTGTGTGTTTGTGTAGCTGAACCCCTGGGGGCCGTTTGAGAAACTCTAAGTATGTTATGTATGCAACCTCTGTAAGTAATCAGCATTTCCTTCTAGATTTCCAGTGTGGTTGGATGCATTAATGACAAGCATATCCCCACCATCGCACCTTTTGAAAATGAAACTTGAGATTCCGTAACCACCACCACCACAGTTGTTAAATAAACATAAATTATTCACATTTTATTTGGTCATCCTTATTTCCTACAAAAGCAACAGTTATTGAAATTCTTCCAATACTTCTAATACTAATATCTGTCATCTGTCAGTGTTGCTGGTGCAGTAATTAGAAAATCACCGTTAAAGTTGTACAACTTCGTAACCTTAAAGTCCTTGAACATGCATTACTAATCCAAAGATGTGGTATGGTATTGGTATTTGGTATTTGGGTAAGACATATACTGTTTTCATGGAACATGATATTTACCAGCTCTTACGGCAGTCCACCCACGCTGGAGAATAGCGACTTCACACCCAGGTAGTCTCACCAGGGATGCAATAGCTCACAGCTGACCTCCGGGGCCCAGGTACGCCTTTTCCCCCAGTGACCTTCCTTGCACAGACCCTGTGCAAGATCAGGGAGGATGAGAAGCAGGTTCTGCCGGTAGCGGCATACTGACCCTCCCAGACCTGGTCTGCCGAGACCTTCTCTCTCAGGGGATGGGCACGATTTGGCACCCGCGACCCGATCTTTGGAAGGTCTGGCTCCTGGACGAGACGTGGCAGACCTCTCCGGCCTCCCAGCAGCCGTGAGTAACACCATCTCTCAGTCTAGGGCCCCCTCAACGAGTTAGGCCTATGCTCTGAGATGGTATCTGTTCATCGACTGGTGTTCCTCTCACGGAGAGGACCCACAGAGATGCCCAATCGCAGTGGTGCTTTCCTTCCTGCAGGAGAAGTTGGAGCGCAGGCTGTCCCCTTCAACTCTCAAAGTTTATGTTGCAGATGCATACCACGATGCAGTGGAGGGTGCGTCCCTCAGGATGTAAGGTACCTCAGAGGTGCTCTTGGGACCTTGCCGTTACCGTACAGGGCCGGCGGCAAGCTCCTTTTGAGCCCTTAGCATGAGATACAATATCTGTCACTTAAGACAGCACTTTTGTTTTGGCCTCCATTAAGAGGGTAGGGGACCTACAGGCTTTCTATGTCGACGAAGAGTGCCTAGAGTTCGGCCCTGTTGATTCTCACGTTATCCTGAGACCGTGCCCGACTATATGCACAAGGTTCCTACTACACCCTTCCAATATCAGGTAGTGGACCTGCAAGCTCTGCCCCAGGAGGAGGCAGACCCAGCCTTAGAGTTGCTGATTCCAGTACGAGCTTTGCACCTCTACGTTGATTGCACTTCAGACGCTCTCAGCAGCTCTTCATCTGCTATGGAGGTCAGCAGAAAGGGAATGCTGCCTCCAAACAGAGGTTGGCCCATTGGGTGGTTGATGCCATCTCCCTGTCTTATTTATACCAGGGAGAGCCGTGGCCCCTAGGTCTGAGAGCCCACTCCACAAGGAGTGTTTTCTCCACCTATGCGTTGGCTCATGGCGCCTCTATAGCAGATATCTGTACGGATGCAGGCTGGGTGACACCCAACACCTTCGCCAGGTTCTACAACCTTTGCGAAGAGGCTGTGTCCTCCCGTGTCTTCAATCAGACAAGTAGGTAGCGGGAGGCTGGCTGGTGTCAGCTTGCTGCACCATTCCCATGGGATCCATGCGCTTTGTCAGTGGTTTCCCCATGCCAAGGCAAACCCGAGTCCTCCTGCCCTCCAGTCGGACATAGAGCGAAGTAGCTCAGACTGTGCTCCTACTGGGTCTCCTTCACCCAGTAGGTTGTGGCTACAAAAACTTTTTATTCCACAGTCAGCCAGAAGGCTGTGTTTCACTTATATCCATATCTTATCGATATAGTGTATTCCTTGAAATTCCACATGTAATAACTGTGTATACGGTTCATGTCTTGGCCCCCCCAACCCATGCTTCAGTAAAAAAAGCTGGAATCCCGGGTCCCTACTTAGCCCCCTTGGCATTGGGAAGGTAATGTGCAGACTCTCCTGCTGACACGCTTGCCTGTCGGCACCGGGGTCTCTGCGTAACGCGGCCTCAGGGTCGTGGTTTTTTCCACGGGTCTGTTCCCATATGTAACATCAGAGTGACTCGACTGAAGGGAAACATCTAAGGTTACGAAGGTAACCCACGTTCCCTGAAGGAGGGAACAGAGACGTTACATCCCCATGCCACAACCCTGGGTCACGCTGATGCCAACTCAGCTCCTCAGCAAAAACTTGCAAGAGCATTACATCCGTGCCCTCTTATACTCACGTAGTGATAAGGTGCACCTGGCTGTAAATATATATTCATTGGCCTTTTATAAATACACAAAGGCGATTGGTCTCTTATGCGAGTTCCCATATGTAATGTCTCCGTTACCTCCTTCAGGGAACATGGGTTACTCTCGTATTTATTTTGTATAATTGCAATTTACAAAATGTTTTATTCATTTCAAGTCACACTGTATTCTGAACAAATGTGTCAAGTATTGCTTTTCCCCCGATTTTTTACATAAATTAACACAAAATAAATAATGTTGCACCAAATAGGTTGATGAAATGTTTGTGGAATGTATTGTATTTTACAACATCTGACATCATTTTCTCTATGTGCAGACACCAACTCCTTCCTAATCTACAATGAGGATCACAACAAATGTGTGAATGTTGTGAGTGCTACTGTAGTACAGACAGCACCATGTGATGTATCTTCTGATGCTCAGCGTTTTCGATGGATTTCTTCTTCACAAATTATCAGCCTCTCTTTTAAACTGTGCTTGGGAGCCCAGAACATCAAAGACTGGGTCAAAATTCTCCTTGTGCCCTGCAATGAACTCAGTCCTTTACAAATTTGGGAATGTAAGAATGAGACATTATTTGGCATAAAGGGACAGTCACTGCACCTGAATTATGGAAATCGAAATGAGCCAAATATGATGTTGTATAAGGGATCAGGTGTTTGGAGTCACTGGCAGATTTATGGGACCAAAGAAGACTTATGCTCTCGTGGATATCAAGGTATGAACAAAAGTTAATCTTATAGATAGGGAATATCTATACAATAGAGAAAATACAATAGAGACAGAGCATATTCAGAGTATATTCAGAGCATATTAAGAGTATATACCCACACTATCCATTGCAAAGAACGTAGTGTACATAGTAGAAATACTAAGGGCACCCCATTGCAAATATCACTAGAGCATCTCTATAAGAATTAATGAAGAGCATGAATTACATAAACTCATCATAAATTCAGAAACATCTCAATTCATTTGTTATTTCTGCCAGAGTAATTCCTTCTTGAGGTCTGACTCCACCTAATGCATACATGTTTTGAACTACAGTATTACAATAGCAAGGGTGGTTGTCCTGTTTTGTTGTTTGCTAAAGTATCTGAGGCATGAGCTAGACCCCTTAATATCAAATATGTATCTCATTTTCTCACTATTGTCTAATTTTATTTCTTAATATTCTGTAGCATTATATACAATAGGTGGAAATTCATTTGGGAAACCATGCCAGTTCCCATTTAAATTTGATGGCAAGTGGCATGCTGAATGCATTGTGGAGGGCAGAGCAGATGGTCAGTTATGGTGTTCTACAGAGCCTGACTACGACACAGACAAAAAGTGGGGCTTCTGCCCAAATAAAAGTAAGACAACACAGCACTATTGATTACTACTATATATATATGTGTGTGTGTGTATATGTATGTGTATATATATATATATATATATTACATTATAAACAATGCACTATAGTGTAACACCTAATACTAATGCCTAAAAATGTATTACCAATACCAAATTTATATATATATATATATATATATATATAATTTTTAGGTTTTTTATATTTTATATATATATATTTTTCCTGCCCGTGAAAAACAAAACGCAAGGATGATATTTTCACTTAATCTGTTAATTGCTATGAAATCAGTTGCAAATCTCCAGAGCTTGCTCATTCTAATGTGATAACTTGTCATATAAATATTTGTATTTCGCTGTTTAAGCACAAGTCAGCACTCACAACTTCTTAGATCTGGTAGTACAAAACTTTAAATCCTGTCACTTTGACTTTTGCTACACATTTTGTGATATTCCTGTTGCAAAACTCACTTGTGGGCTTTTAAATGCAGGAGTGAGAGAGAGCAGAGCTGGGGGCGGGGTAAGGTTAAAGACATTTTATTGGTTGATGTCTTACCAATGAACAACGCTAACCAGTAGCGGTTCTAAATTGAATTACTCCCTTGGCGAGCGCCCCCCTCCCTTTTAAAATTAAACGTCAGAAAAGCATTTATTTTGTATAAAAATTAAAAAAGTAAACATTTTTTTAAATAAAGTATTGGATAGTGTTAGGGAGGGCTTTATTTTCCCAGTAAAGGTGTCAACAATGGCATCTGCTTAATAATCTGAATTAAAATTAATATTTATACTCAATAGGTTGTATTCTGTTTTATAATGCACTTCAATACTGAGGTACAGATAATTTTCACTTGCAATAAGTGGTAATGTTTTGCAATAACATGGTTTTGAGAGGATCGCTGAACGAGTAATCACACACAGCGGACAGCCCGTTTACATAATCATTGCTTGTTTATTCGCCCCAATTAAATCTCTCCCCTTTACTATAAATTCACCCAGCCTTCATTTCCCCCACTTCCTGCTTTTCGTATATGGCTTTCGTGCATGATCTCGCCGCCAGACAAGCTGCCTAAAATGCTGATTGCTTGTCCGAGCTCGATCAAAAGAGGAGTTGGCCACTCTCCTAGCCCCAGCCAGCCTTCAGCCAGTCTGCCTGAATTCCCACGGGAGCCCGCGGCTCGCACGCCCTCAGATCTCTTTTTACGCCAAAAGCAAAACCACAGAGAAGAATCCACGCAACTCACCACATGCCGGCTTTCTCCTCCATTTTCCTGCTCCCGGACGCAAAATCTAAGCCCAGCGTTGTAACTTCCCAATCGCAAGCAACAAAGCAGCGCAGAACTGGCCGGTGCCCCCAGATGACGTCATATGCAAGTCGTGTATCCATGACGCCAGCACGGCATTTCCTTTCACTTCTCCACGGTCACGTATCTTTTTCTACGCACCCATTCACCCTTTTTCGGTTCATTGATTTATTTAGCCATCGATTTATTTAACCAACTGTTCATGTTGTCTATAATACGCATAAATATGTATAAAAATATGGGAGTGGCACTCCCATTCCCACCCAGCCTCCACTAGAGGCACTCCCATTCCCACCTCATCTCGTCATCTTTCATTACCATCACTCCATTGTCCTACTATTCTCCTTTGTCCAGCATCCTCTGTCGTTGCATTTTTTGGGCGCTCAAATTTGGCTGCTGTCCTCCCATAGCCTTTTTGGGGGGCAGTCGGTGAACGAGACGAACGCCAAACTCTTGCCCACGCTAGGGATCAAACCATTAGGGTTCGGGGTTCACCGTTCTCCCGGCTTGCTCCCCAGACAACACGCCAAATTCGCAATTATTATTATTACAAGGAAGAGTAAACTCTTGATGGTAATTTTTTGCAATAACATGGTTTCGAGAGGATGAACAAGATCACACACAGCCGGCAGCCCGTTTACTTAATCATTCCTTCTTTATTCACGTCCAATTAAATCTCTCCTCCTCAATATAAATTATCCCAGCCTTCATTTCCCTGCTTCTTGCTTTTCGTGCATCCCTCCTCCTCCCCTTCTCCACCATTTCCTTTGAAAAATTCATGCACTTCCAGTCAGTGAACGAGCCTAACGCCGAACTCTTGCCAACGCTAGGGTTCAAACCATTAGGGTCCCGGGTTCACCGTTCTCCCGGCTCGCTCCCCAGACAGCACACCAAATTTGCTATTATTATTATTACAAGGAAGCGTGAACTCTTCGAATGCTATGTGCACTTGGTGTAAATAAAAAATAATGATCCCAAAACTTGTGGAATTGTCAGATATGAAAATTATGCAGCAAAAATGTATTGATGTTTAACGCCATGAAGGCAGATAGTGTACGCCGTTATGTTTTTTAAAAGATCGGCTTAAATGTGTTATATGTAGAAATAATGTCAAAAACAGATTTATTCTAAATTGATTCTCAATTATAGAAATGATTAGACTATTCATTATGTTTCATGTTTTATACCTAATTTTATATTGCACTGCAAATATGTATTGGTGTTGCATTGTTTTTCATGCATGACTAATGCATGACCAATTCTTAATTAAAAAAAGAAAAGAAAAAAAAAACCCGCCTGCACACTATACCTAAAAAGGGTGGAGCGAGCACTAGCACCTTTCTCACAAGAACGCAGTGCAGAAATGCTCCCTCACGAGAATGGTTTTCCATGCACGGATACTGATGCACGTCTTGTTTTTAAGTGCGCTAGATTGAATCTATTTAAACGCAATAGTGACGGGTATGATAATAGAAAACTGCATAGGGGGGCAGATTATTTGCAATTTGTTTCCCCAAGTGTTTGTGCCGCCCCAGACGGTTGCCCCGTTCGCCCATGCCTTAAACCGCCACTGTGTATAGCAGTATAACACTGACTGCTATACCAGAGTCATGCCTGTTTTGCTGTCCGGCTGTGCGTTGCAGATGCGGTACGTTTGCAGCAGTGCAGCGATTATTTCGGCACAGAGTCTATTTTTGCTGTGCTGGAATCTGGAACTGCAGATTGTTTGTGGGCAAAATGAACATGGATTGGCATTAAATTTTAATAAATTCAAAATTTATGCACAATTAATGTGTGATACTTTGTACACAGTAAATTAGAAAAATAAATACAATAAAGAAATAAAAAAGGAAAATACATAAATGAGCACAGTACTTTTATAAAATTTGCATAATGCGATCAGATATGTTTTTTCCCCTACAAAAATTACTTTTTATATCTTTGGAGGAAGAGGGGGAGTTTAATCACATCAGCCAATCATTCTGAAGTATTTCATTTGCCGGTCACTGTCAAGACGAAGTTCTGAGACAAGGTGGTGATATGCTCCAAGTTGTCTTCTCCGCTGGTTAAGTGGGTGATAATATAATGCTAATAAAGCTGTCTCAAGACATCTAAGCATTAACATTTACAAAACACAGAATGGGAAACTATTGTTGTATTATTTTTGCATAAAATTGAGAATTGAACTGGCGTCAGCGTAGCGCACTGCAAACGTGTCCTGTGTGAAAGCACAATGACCGTTTCCTGCTTCTGCAACGCATACGTAACGCACACGGACTGCATACGCACTGCATACGGAGTATGTGTGAAACAGGCGTCAGGGGGCGTAGCACCAAATTCTGGGCCCTATGCACAAGCAGTGGCCACGGGCCCCCATGAGCTTGAGGTTCACAACTACCTAAGACACCATTTAATACATAAATCAACTGATGCATTTACCCAAAATATTAGCATTTACATTAGTTAATAACATTTATTGTGATCTTATAATTATATTTAAAGGAAAATAAAATGTCACTCCTAAAGGACCCTCCCCCCAATTGGGGCCCTGGTAATTTTGTCCCACTGTTCACCCAACTACGATGCCCCTGACCAGAGTTGCAACATAACTGTTTTTTTTATTGGGTTAAATTCCTTATCAGTCCTTATTATTGCTTTTCAGTAATGTACCTTTTTAAATACAACATAAAAATAAATAAACAAAAAAAAAATCTTGTAATCATGTTTGATAATGTCTAAATGTACATTAAAAGGCAAAAAAAAAAAAAAGGTATGACCGGCAGTGTTTTTTTTTTTAACTCGAGTAGAGATAAATACATGTATACATGTATACAAATACATTTATTAAACAGCCATAAAGGGCATCTAGTGCTTAAACCATTGCATTACATATGGATATTATCTTTCTGTCCACCAAATGTCTCTAAATTGCCTCTTTGCACTGGAATTTAAGAATATTTTCTCTATTATAACCCTAAATACTACAATGATTGTAATATAATTAATAAGCATGTTGAAAAATAAGAAAATTATATATTTTCATATTATATAATTTGCAAGCTCTCGAGTTTTGCAACTGATTTACTTTCATAGTAACTGCAAGTAATCATTAAACATTTAAGTAATAATAAAGTGCAATTTTTGGGGGGGTTCCCATAGTGTTTGATAACATTATTAAATAATTATACTGTGCAAAGTGTTTATTCCTATTGATTTAGGAAACTAACTTCTACCACTCTGTATAACCTACTGTGTGCAATAGTCAGCTCAGGTTGGGACAGTGATCCAGTGACTGGTGTGTTATATCAAAGGAACATGCAGTCTGCACTGACTTGGCATCAGGCACGAACAAGCTGCCAGCAACAAGATGCTGATCTTCTCAGCATTTCAGAGCTGCATGAGCAGACTTATATATCAGGTAAACTCAAGTACTTACCTTAAAAAAAATATTTATATATTGCATGCTCAAATTTCTTCAGTCACAGATTCAACAATCTTTCTGAAAATAGCCAAGAAATACCAAGAATATGGCATAAATAAAGTGGCATTTCAGTATATCAGAAACTTTATACTTCAGGCTTGACAAATACCTTTGACTCTACACTATGGATTGGGCTTAACAGTCTTGACTTTGAGAGTGGCTGGCAGTGGAGTAATGGAAATCCATTCAGATATCTAAACTGGGCTCCTGGTAAATAAAATCCATGTGCATACAACTTTACACAACTTAATACATACACCCATAAGATGGAAGTCCGGGTTTAGTTGTGGAACTGATTGAATGCATGCTCTAACCTTCAGGTCACCCTTCTTTGCAACCAGGCCTGAACTGTGCTGCATTAAATGCTGGTAAAGCATCAAAATGGGAGAGTATAGCCTGCAGTAAGAAATTTGGTTACATTTGTCGCAAAGGCAATTCTACAGATTACACACCTCCACCAGGTAGGTTTCCCACACACTACAATTATCCTAATATAAATAAAAAAATAAAAATTAAACAAATTAATGAATAAATATAGCAAGTCAGTTACCCTCACATTTGTTTTGTGTAGGTCTCTTAAAGAAAAAGTGTGCTTGTGTTTTCTTTACAATAAATGGCTTTTAATAAATGGTAATTGTATTTGTAGCTCAATTTGTATTACTACACACTGTACTATATATATTAATTTATACATCATGTACAAGGATATGTGTTCCTTTCTGTTGCAGGTAAAGATCAGCCTAACTTCTGTCCTGTTGCATGGATTCCATATGCTGGTCATTGCTATTATCTGCAGCGGACCAAGATGATGTGGAGTGATGCGTTAGCAGCATGTCACAAGGAAGGAGCTGACTTGGCCAGTATACACAACATAGAGGAGCACAGTTTCATTATATCACAGAGCGGGTATTGTAAGTATGTGCAATATTAGTGCCCATTATACACAAAAACATGTTGGGTTTTTCCATGTTTGTATATTTTAACAATTAACTCTAACCCTACCTTTAAACATAACCCTCTCAGGAAAAACTAAACAAACAAGCAAACCATTAATACCAATATGAGTGTTTGTTTTCCAGTGGATACTGATGAACTGTGGATTGGACTTAATGATCAGAGGATTCAGAGCCTGTTTGAGTGGTCAGACAGAACACATGTCACCTTCACCAAGTGGCTTGCTGGAGAACCTTCACACATCATAAATCGTATGGAGGATTGTGTTCTCATCAAAGGAAAGGTGGGTGCTTTTAGTGAAAAGCTAAACATAGTGAAAATACTATTAAGAAGCATGTAGAGAAATGCACTCCAAACACATACAAATACTCACAACCCAACCAAATACAGAAATGTGCTGCACAGTCCATATCTGACATGTTTAAGGGACAAGGAACATGCCTATCAATATTTGTTTTGAAAAGTGAGTTTTTTTATTTATTTTTACATTCTGATGATTCAGTTTTTAATTATTATTTATCTAAATAAGCTGATGAAATACACAATTACTGTAACTGTGAAACGTTATGAAAGCTGAGTAACTTAATTTTACAACTGACCTACAAAAAAAATGAAAATGGTTTTACAAACAAACAAGCAAACAATAATTAAATAAATAAAATTATTAATATAGTTAAACCATTTTTCTGTGGTTTTACAAATGGTAATCAATACAATAAATGATAAAACAAAAGTTAAATACAATCACAGTTAATTTTTCTTTTGGGGGGTAATTTTGGCAGTGTTGGTGTCCTTCCATTATGGTCTGTTCTACTTGCAGTGCGTTTCTGAATTTGGTTGTGTTGTAGCACATGTTGTCAAACTGAGTTAAAAAAAAATTCTTTAGTCTGCATGCGTTTTCTTAAGTTGCAGTGCATTGAGCTCTCATGGCCACTGTTGAAAAAGCTGTTTGAAAGTCAGACCATTTGTTTTTGGTGCCCAGCTTTTTAGTCTTCTAATAGCTTTTTGGCAATGACAAGATTCAAGATCAGTCAGTGCAAGTTTTTTTCAGCTCAGATTTACATTTTAGACTTGGAATAGGCTTACGTCTTGTCTGTGAAACCAGGGAGTCTCAATCAGGCTTAAATTGATAAGTGACATTGACTCCATTGTTTGCAGTACAGCCAGAGCACATGCACTGAGCTGAGGGGCATGGAATTTCTGCATGCACACTGGGGGTTCATGACACACTAGGCTAACCAATCTGAGCCCATTGCATGTTTATGAGGGCAGGGCTTCATAAAACCAGCAAATTATCGCATGTTTAGAGAAGAGGGGAGAGCGCAATATGGAATAAAGGTTAATTAAGTGAAAATAGTGCATAAAAAATAATAAGCATTAAGCATAATAAGCATACTCCACCCCATCAACAATAAAGCTTAAAAAAACAGGTTCTATGTGCAGATATTAATTGAAAAAAACAAACAAACAACAACAAAAAAAACCTATAAAAAGCTTAAAGGAATAGTTCACCCAAAAATGAAACATAACCCTAACACCATAAACTACTCACCCCCAAGCCATCCTAGGTGTATATGACTATCAGACAAATACAGTGAGAGTTTTTAAAAAATGTATCTTGGCTCTCTCAAGCTTGGTAATGCTGGTGGAAAGCAGACATTATTTTGAAATTTCATAAATCAGATATATCTGCAAGTACTGCAAAGTAAAACTAAAGGCTCCGATATACTTCAAACAAAGTTCTTTTTAGTTTTTCGTCTGAGGGCAAAAAGAAATTTGAAATGGCTTGACTTCAGCAAAGAAGATAACAGATGGATTTACCTCAAGATGCGGTGAGTAATGGTATACTGTTTCCAAACATTCTGACACCCCTGCGCTGCTGGAGGAGGGGTGCAGAATAATGTAAACAAGATGACATGATGCTCACACGTAGCCTATATGTTTCATTAAAGAGCGGGTAATAGGGTTTTTTTTTTTAAATAACATATTTGCAGTTTGTAATGTAGCTGTCCTTCTATGTGAACAGTCTGAAGGTTATTAATCCAAAAAGTGCATGATTAAGAAAGATATTGTCCCTCAAAACAAAAAGTCTCAGACTCAGAATCACCTTAATGAGTCATTTCATTTTCAAATCTTCTGCCTGCTACCGACGTACGTCACTAGGTAACATATTTGCATAATCACACCTCCCTGCGAAATCTGACCTGCACCCAAAAAAACTTCTGCTTGTCATTGTTTACATCATGTCAGGAAGGTTCTGTGTACTGCATTGTGAAAGCAAGTGTGTTTTGTTTTCATTGCCCAAGGATGCTGATGTAAAGAATCAGTGGTTAAACCTTTTCTTAAACAATTTTCCACAACACCAAAGCGGTACAACTAGAACCTTTTGCTGTGCGCTTGCTATTTTACCCATGACTGTTTAACTAATCTTGGAGATCTAATCTCTAATCTAATCTTGCTAAACGCTTGTCCATGAAAGATAACTCCACACCTTCTTTATTTGGACCAACAAGCATCTCCGAACCACAGCCTGTAAGTGTGATGAATACGTTATGTTTACATTTTGTAGTAATATATCATGAATGGCCTAGTGCAGCTTTAGGTTTCCAGGTAAAAGATTACAGATTACTTATTAAAGTAACATTAGTTCTGATGAAATTGAAAAAATTACAATGTTTTGTGACCTTAGATGCAGTTAAAACTGTTGTAGGGTATCAGGATACTTTAAAAAACGTCTAGGTTGCGAACGTAACCCACGTTCCCTGAAGGAAGGAAAGGAGATGTTACATATGGGAACTTGCCAGAGAGACCAATTGCCTTTGACCTGCAAACAAAAGGCCAATGAGTATTGGCGGTGCACTTGATTGCGCTCAGCTGCACCACATCACTACATGAGTATAAGAGGGCACGAGCGCAGTGCAGAAGATCACAGGAACTCTTTTCAGTCAGAGCGCTCCACTCCAACTTCTCCAAAACGTAAGTCGAGGGGGTCTCCAGCTCAGAAGGGCGTAGGCTCTGAAGCGAAAAGCTGCATGTGCACTGTCCTCGTGCCCTTTTATACTCGAGTAGTGATGAGGTGCACCTGAGCGCAATCAAGTGCATGCCGATATTCATTGGCCTTTTGTTTGAAGCAAGGCAATTGGTTCTCTGGCGAAGTCCCATATGTAACGTCGAAGTGATTCGACTAAAAGGGTAACCATATTAACCCGCTGTTTAAAAACAATGGCTTATTTATTGTGTTTATCTTTTTAATTCACATTAAAAGAAGAACAATGACGACAGCAGCAGTATGGTGTAATATTTATTTCATATATTAATATTTTTATTTTTCATTCTTTTTATGGCTTTGGAAAACTTGTTTCTCTAGGTTGCTTTTAACTCTGGGTCATTCACACAATCTTTGTTGTAATCTCTTTGTAGGAATTAATTGTTTTCGCTGAACTTTTAAAGTCTCTCTGCGAGCGATTATCCAGGTGTGCATATGTGGCAGCTCAGCTACGTATATAGTAACTTTGAGATGTTGCTCCTTTGCCTGACCTTGGTTGAGTAATAAACAAACTGGGGAAAAAAAAAATCAAACATCAAAGAAGGTGGAGTTTCCGAACACACCCATGGATTGCATAACCGCCTTGGACCAATGGTAGCTCAAAGGTGTTTAGGAGCTAAAACAAACTCCCCAAAAAGTTTGCTTTGGTCAGCCGATTCTAACTGCCAATACAAACTCAAATCTAACTTTGTTTCGGTCTGATTTTATTTAAAATTACAGAATTTCAGTTTGTTCTTCAATTTCGTTTGAATTATATCGGGGCCTTAACCTATACTTTGTTACACTCTCTTGGTAATTCCAGTAAAATTCAGTCTGTAGCAGCATGCACATAGCTGCAAATAACCTATGAACACCATCTTGTACATAAGCACTACAAAACTATTACAAAAATATTTTAAGGTTTATGAAATGTTTCAAATAAAAAATAAACAATCAAAATAACTGATGTGCCACTCGTCACCAACATGCAGCACAAGAAGAACTCTGCTGGGTATGGAATAGCTGTAATTTTTTTTTTTTTGCCTCTGTAATAGGAAGGCAGATGGGCAGACCATATGTGTGAAAGTGAGCATGGCTACATCTGCAAAAAGAAATCATCTAGAAAGCCTGATGGCATCCCAGAGGTTGTCAGTCCTGGATGCCTAGCTGTGAGTCTACTGTAAATTATACTCCATGTTTTAATTTTTTACAAGCCAAAGATAATAAATACTGTGCAATGCAGTATACAGTATGGTGCAAAGTCTTAGGCCACTAGTATTTTCACCAACAAAAAATGGTTTTAAATCTGTTATTTCTATCTTTTGCTGAAATATCAGTTTGCATTTCCAAACATGAATTTTGTCATTAATTGTAATAATGCAGTGAGATTATTGTCTGCACAAGGATTCGGACAACAGCCAGTGCTCCACACAGAGATCTGATCTGATCATCATCCAGTCTGTCTCGAATGACATTAAGTAACAGAACAAACTGAGAGAGACTAAATCCAAAAGAACTGTGGCAACGTCTCCAAGATGAAGAAAAAAAACCTGCCTGGAAAGCTTCCTGAAAATGACCAACGAATAGGAATCTCCCTTCGAGATGGCAAATCTACTCTGCGTGTATATAAACACGCCAATGAAATTGGCATATGCTAATTAATATCCAGCTGCACTTAATCATGGTACGAGTATAAGTAGGTCAGCGCATTAAGCATTCATTAGTTTTTCGCTGAGGAGCCGAGCCGGTGTACGACCCTAGCGGCGGTATAGCTCCCATGGCGTCGGTGACCGACGAATAGGGTCCCTATAGAAAATGCCATGGAAGCTGTCCTTTCCAGTGTCGTGTGGGAGTCTCCCAAACCCCCAGTGTTTGGTCTCTAGGCCGGGACTCGAACCACAGGATACCAGAACTTGCACTACCTAAGTACCTGGACCACTGGGACGTCAGAAGACGTGCGGAGTCTGCCTTCCCGTAGGAGGTCCTAAGACAGAAAGAAATGTCATGAGATTTCAATGCATATGGAGCAATATTGCTGGGGAACACGTTTTTTTTTGTTTTTTTTTAACCATGAATACACATGAGTAATTCTTAAAGGTATACTCACGGATCCCAGCCCTCTAGCCGTTCTCAAGGATTCATCGCATCGAGGGCCTGGCACCAGATGCTCTGCAACATCTGGCTGCCGAGGGGAACAGAGGAACTCAACAGGGTCTACAGAAGGACACTCTGGAGAAAATCATTGCTAAGCTGACCGAACAGGTCCTACTCCGGCTCTTCAGCTCTGTTTGAGGTGAGAACACGGGAGGATACCGGTTCAACATAAAACCTAGTGAACGTGTTAGAGGTCGCCCAACCCGCAGCTCTGCATATGTCTGCCAGCGAGGCGCCGCTTGCCAATGCCCAGGAGGAAGCTACACCTCTTGTTGAGTGAGCCCGTACACTGAGGGGACAGGGCGCACCCTGTGCCTGATAAGCCAGGGTGATAGCATCCACTATCCAGTGGGCCATCCTCTGCTTGGAGACAGCATTCCCCTTCTGCTTTCCACCAAAACAGACAAAGAGCTGGTCTGAGGTCCTGAAACTCTGTGTCCGGTCTACATAGCATCTGAGTGCTCGGACGGGACACAGAGTCAGCAGGGTTGGGTCTGCCTCTTCCGGGGGCAGGGCTTGGAGGCTCACTACCTGATCTCTGAAGGGAGTGGTAGGAACCTTGGGCACGTAGCCGGGCCGTGGCCTCAGTGTTACCTGGGAATTCTCTGGCCCGAACTCAAGGCATGAATCGTCGACGAAAACGCCTGCAGGTCCCCTACCCACATAGACTTTAAGGGTGGAGGGAGACAGCCTTCGCTCCAACCCTTGCTGCAAGAAGAGAAGCACAACTCTGATCTGGCATCTCCGGGGGTCCTCTCGTTGAGAGGAACACCACTCGACGAACAGGTTCCATTTCAAAGCGTAGGCAACTCTTGTAGAAGGTGCTCTCGCAGAAGAAATAGTGTCAACCACCCCTTGGGGTAGGTCACTTAGAACCTTTGCGTCCCGTCCAGGGGCCAGACGTGGAGCTTCCACAGGTCTGGGCACGGGTGCCACAAGGTACCCAGTCTCTGAGTCAGTAGATCCTTCCTGGAATACCAAGGAGAGGCTGTCATGAAGCGCAAGGTCCGTTGCGGTATGGAGTTCTTTGAGAACTTCCGGGTCGTGACCACCCTCATGCAGGGCCTTCAGTGCCTTGGCCTGATGGACCTGCAACAACGACATAGCGTGTATGGAGGAGGCAGCCTCTCCGCAGGCCTTGTAGGCATCACAGATGAGAGCTGATGAATGTCTACAGACCCGGGAAGGGAGCAACGGGTCGCCCTGCCAGGAGGTAGAGGCCTGAGGACACAGTTGCATTGCAACAGACCTCTCTACCTGGGGGACCCCCGTATAGCCCCTGGCTGCTCCACCGTTAAGGGTGATGAAAGAGGATGAGCCACTCAACCGCCTCCTGGCAGTAAAAGGTGCCTTCCACGATTGAGTGAGCTCATCATGCACGTCCGGAAAGAATGTCACCGGAGTGAGACCCTGTGCACCAGCAATCCCGACCCCCCTAGCAGCCTGGGAAGCAGAACATGACTCATCCTAAAACGCTGCCTTAGCGTGTTCGATGCCCAGACATGTAAGGCAGTGTTTGTGACCGTATGCCGGCGCCAGGTATGGGCGACCCAAGATCGCACGAGTAGTAGGACATCCTTAAAAGGACGCGTCTTTACAAAGACGTACCACCCGTAAGCCTGTCTCTTTAGGCTTTGCTCTTTTAGTAAAGGCTGAAGCGCACAGGGGAGATCACAATCGCTGATAGTGCAATGCAGATGTGTCTGCCACTCGACTGGAACCTCCACCGTTGCAAACGCCGTGACACCAGCCTTCTCTGTCAGGTAAGGAGTAAAAATGCTCAGGAACAAAAGCATGTAGCTCTGCTCTGAAGCGAAAAGCTAATGAATGCTTAATCCGCTGACCTACTTATACTCGCGCTTCGATTAAGTGCAGCTGGATATTAATCAGCATATGCCAATTTCATTGGCACGTTTATATACACGCAGAGTAGATTTGCCATCTCGAAGCGAGATTCCTATTCGTCGGTCACCGATGTGACTCAGAGTGACCGACTGAAAGGGAACTATGGGCAAGTGTAACTCGGAACAGAAGCTGTTTTACCAAAACTGTAATACCAAATATAAGTTAATTGATATATTATATCTATATACAAAAATATACGACTTAAAACCATTTTTGTTGGTGAAAATACTAGTGCCCTAAGACTTTTGCACAGTACTGTATACATATATATATATATATATACACATTGAGGTCAGTAAGTATTTGATCAGCATTTGATCTGTGATTTTGCAAGTTCTCTATCTAAAAAAAAATCCGGAAATCACACTGTATGATTTTTTAAACAATTTCATTTAGGAATTACTGTGTCAAATAAGTATTTGATCACACAGTCAAAAAATGTTAATATTTGGTACCGAACCTTTTTTTAACAATTACAGAGGTCAAACGGTTCCTGTAGTTTTTCACCAGGTTTGCACACACTGCAGGAGGGATTTTGGCCCACTCCTCCATACAGATCTTCTCTAGATCTTCACTGTATATATTTATATTAAATTAATCTCTTCATCCATTTTTTTGGAATGTGCTTCAGCCTTCTGCTATCTTAAGTATCATGAAACTTTACATACATTGTTATGAACTTTGTCACAATATGTTGTTTTTGGTGTAAATTGTACCTTTTAAAGATGCTGTTCTCTACTTCTTAAGACAGGACTTCAGCATATGTGATTTAATTGTCTCAATTATTATACTTTTTTTTTTTAATCTAGAGTTTGTTCCAAAAATGTCAGAGTAATCTTTATTTATTTGCATAAGATGTATGAGGAATTGTCATTATGATTATGTCATGTCTGTCTGGCTCCCATAGGGTTGGAATAGGTACAGCTCTTACTGTTATATTATTGCAACAGAAAGCAAGTCTTTCAATGAGGCCAAACTGAAATGTGAGGAGACAGGAGCTCGTTTGGTTGATGTTGCCAACAGGTAATGCATATTATATTTTTTATATCAAACAGGGTCCAACCAAACTAAAAGTACCTCAGTTCAGTTTCAATACTTGAATAGTGTATGATTGCAAAAAATATAGCAATGTTTTCTGAGACATTGATAGAGCAACACGTGGGGAATTAAATCCTAAAAATGGGTTGTATGTTAAATATAAAATATAAATATGAAAACATTTATTTACCTGCTTTGGAAACATTACAGTAAACACTGCTATTAGAGATAAAAGGAGCAAACCTGGAAAAAGGCTTGATTTGGGAAGGGGGAAAAAAATTTATTTATATTGGTACACAACCAAATTCTGTCATAGGATGCAACTCTTCTGTCAGAACTGCAGTTCTGATGCAGTTGCAAATGTTTTAGTATTCACATGTTTATTGATTTTGTTTTGTTTGCTTCAGAACAAATTTAATAATAATAATAATAACAACAATAACAGAGAAGAAAAGTCATATCTGATACAATTCCACACAGAACCCAAACAAATGCACTGGACAAAATTATTGGCACCTTAATACTTGGTAGCACCGACTTTGGAAAAAAAACAAAAAAACAACTGTAACTGACTTCATTTAAGCATGAATGAGTTTCTTACACCTGCTGAAATTTTGAAACACTCTTCTTTTGCAAACTGGTATCGATACTTCAGTGCACAGTGACGCAGACAATAGCCACAGAATGTCGGGATCAGCAGTGTGGAATTATTTGAAAATTAATTATGACAACCCATGTATGGCAGACTGCAAACTTTGCTCCGTAGAAATATCAAGAGGATTTAAAAAAATCAGTGCTTATAACATGAGTAACCTTATGAAACATCTGAAATATAAACACAAAAGTGAGCACAGAGGATTTGGCACTAGCAGTACTGTTAGTACTCTGCAACCAACAATACAGCAAATGATCATTGTGGCAGTCATAGCCTTTCGACAGAATTGGAGTTCTAACCTGAAAGTTGTGGGTTCGAGTCCCAGGTCCGGCGGGAATTGTAGATGGTGGGAGCATAGGAGACCCAGTAGGAGCATAGCCAGGCACTACTCAGCATCTAGTCCTGACTTTGGGGCAGGAGGATACAGGGTTTGCCAGAGGGAACAATCTGAGGGAAATAGCACACTGATCCCGTAGGAGTAGCACAGCAAGCCGACACCAGCCAGCTTCCCGCTCAACTGATGTCTAACTGAAGTCATGGGAGGACACAGGCTCGACGCAGAAATTATAGAACCTCAAGGTTTTCGGTGTCACCCAGCCCGTAGCTCTACAGATATCTGTATCAATCAAAAGCAATAAGTACTTAAATACCAAAACAATTGCAATTGGATCAGTTTTTTTTTCTGAGAGAAGTGTTGCATTTTCTGACACAATTGCAAGGGTGCTGCTGCTTTTATTCTTTTTGACCTTTGTTTTTCTATATTAAGAATTTTTCTAGACCACTTTAATTGTGCAAAATGCAAATAATGTCTGTTCATATGGAATTATTATTTGTTTTTGATTACTTTAGTAAACATTTTCCATTAATGTCTGTATACAAACATTCATAAAACATTATTAAATGCTGTTTCTTTAATTAGGTATGAGAATGCTTTTCTCATTAGTTTAGTCGGCCTTAGGCCTGAGAAATATTTCTGGATTGGCCTAAGTAATACTGAAAGACTTGAACGCTTCCAGTGGAGTGATGGTGAAAAAGTCAAATTTACACACTTTAATGTGGGCATGCCAGGTATGTACAGTAGATTAGTAAATTTTGTCTGAATGTCTGAATCTACCTGTATCCAAATCTATTTTTTGTTCCTTTTTTCACTTTGTAGAAAGACACAGAGGTTGTGTTGCCATGTTAACAGGAACTTCAGCAGGATTGTGGGATGTACTGGATTGTAAGAGTAAACAGAAATACATCTGTAAAAAAATGGCAGAGGGTGTTACTACCACGCAAGTTCCCCCAACTACACAGCCTCTCAGCTGTCCAGCTGAATGGATTAAGAAAGATCCAGGGAATTGTATTCAGGTAAATGTGCACAAATGAATTCCTGAAAGGGTGACATGTAACACTCATGCCAGAGGTTGGTGTAAAAAGAAATGTTTTGCCATCTACTAAACTTAAATTACAGAAATACATTTTGTCCATTATTTATAATGTGCTTAGTGGTTAAATTGAACATAATAATTTTAGTGATTTTAGCTTTCAACGGCAACGGAGATGTCACGTCGGTGACCGACGAATAGGAATCTCGTTTCGAGATGCCAAAACAACTCTGCGTGTATGCAAACACGCCAATGAATTTCATTGGCATACGCTGATTAGGATCAGCTGAACCCAATTGCGGCGCGAGTATAAGTTGGTCGGCAGATCTAGCGCTCATTAGGTCTCCGCTAAGGATGTGTTACGGCCCCTAGCGGCGGTACAGCCTCTATGGCGACGGGATGTGACTGGGGAAGGTAATCTTACCTGTACCACATGAGATCCTCATGGTAAAACTCAGGGGCTGCCAGCCCTCTAGTGGTTGTCAAGGATACATCGCCTCGAGGGCCTAGCGTCAGATGCTCCGCAACATCCGACTGCCGAGGGGATCGGAGGACTCACAGTGTCAACTGTTGAGGATTACTGGAGAAGGATACCAAGCCGACCGAACAGGTCCTAAAATAAATGAGTCAGGGGGAAATAGTAAGGGGATCATTTTATTTTATATTATTATTATTTTTTTTTTATAATTAAAATAAGATAAAATAAGATTGTTTAATTTATTATTTAAAGCTCTCTATAGATATATTTATAATGTCCTTTTGCAGAGATTCGGTTCATTTTTACAAAGGCAGAAAATCATGTTTTGTTGATATTGTCAGTAAAAGTAGAAGAAATAAAAGTAGACCCTTTACACTTCCGAATGATGTATCTTACCTTTATCAGAATAAATGATAACGAAGGCTTTTTTGTTTTCACTGAAAAAATAAAAGTGCTTGCGCTGGTGCCTCTGTGTCCTGGAGTGAGCTTCCAGTCTTCGAACAGATTTGGATAGAGCGCACATTTATTATTATAGTGAAGTTTAACGTTGAAACATTTTATATGCTTAAATTGTTTTAGTACGTAACATACTTTTAAAAGACAAAGATTTACAGGCATTTAAAAAACAAAAATGCTCCAAGCGTTTTTCTAAATTGACTTGAAAAATTAAATGAAGTAATCATTTTGCGATTACACACAAAACTAAACTATTTTAATAGCCAAAACAGTATAAAAAGTGGTAGTATTTCCATTTAGGTGTTTACATGTCTGTATATTTAGATTAAAATGCTCCTTAGATGCTCCTTATCTTAATATGATTATGCTTGCTACGATTATGAGCATAATCGCGTTATTTAAATCAAAGTATTGCATTTACATTAGTTAAAGATTAATCGCAATACTGTCAAAATCTCATTATAATCGCATTAAGAGGGTCCATGTAAACACACTCAATGTGCTGTTTCCTATGAAGCAGAGAGGTCCACCTTCACTTTGTGAAAAAAATTTGTCTGACTACCTTATGTGTAATGAGTCAGCAGAGTGAGAAACCATTTGCAGCTTTTATTACACACAGTCATATGGGGAATGGTAGATCAATAGCAAACAGGGTTATCAGTGACAATACAAAAGCAGAGTAATACGACAGACAAATGATAACAGTCAAAGGTCAAACACACAGTGGTGGAAAGAGTACTTACAATTTATATTCAATTACAACTACTGTTACATTGCTGAAATAATACTCCATTACAAGTAAAAGTACTGGTGTCAAAGAGTAGTTACGTAAAAGTACAAAGTACTCCACTCAAAAAGTACTCTGAGTACGAGTTACTAGAGAAAAAAAAGTTTTTATATATAAAGCTCTAAAAACCTTATTGACTTATGTTCCTTTTCGGGAACTCGAGCTGCGTCAAAACGCTATGGGAACGCCTTGCGTGACCGCCGTGTGAATACGCTGTA
>JAUMHI010000043.1:22076908-22087303 GCA_032359435.1 Enteromius unitaeniatus
GCGTTCCCATAGCGTTTTGACGCAGCGTCTCGTTCCCTAAAGGAACCATGGTTATATTCATAACCTGGAGACGTTTTAGTGCACGGTTGGATAGTAGTGGTTAAGAATATTTGAACACTAAACAGTGAGAATATATACATCCACAATGTCATACAATACTTAAAAATTATTGAATACTCAAACTATCATCTACAAAGATACTCACCTCAGTCAGGCCCGGCCCTAACCAAATGGCGCCCTAGGCAAGATTTCAGGTGTCGCCCCATTGCATCGCAGTAAATTCCACTGCTAGTGTACATATACTCATACGAAACTTAATAGCTTTGTCTTGTACATTATTTAATTTAAATAAAGCAATTGCACATTCAAAATATTTAGAAAAAATTAAAGAAACAAATACAAAAATGTTAACTGAACATGTTGTGATGACTGGCTGTTGTTTGTAAAGACATGGATGAACTGGAGCTAAACTGTTCTATAACACTCTTCCCTAACTACTTGCCAGCAGGGTACTAGCACCTACATATGCCTTAACTTAAGTAATAAAACATGCAAAGCACTTGATTTCCTTAAGCCGCACAACCCTGAGTGTCTCTTTATGCATGTGCACAGACAGGAGGCCACACTGTCTTCTTTCATCTTTTATTTGAAAACATAGAAACAACTTTCTCATGTAAGGAAATATTAATAAGTCCCTTCCCTACACAACCATGATGGTAACAGTTATACTTTTTTATAACAGGGCTGCAAATGAACCAAACCCACCCAAACTAACTTGAACATAAACACACATAACATCACTAATACAAAAACCCAACAGTCTTGCTTAAATGACACACAAATAAGTAAACTAACTTTTGCAATAAGGAAAATAAACAGTGTGCGTGTTCTGTTTAGGCAAGTAGGCTATATATTATTATTATTTTTGCTACTACTACTTAGTAGGCTTTGCTATGCATTTAAATTAATGTGGGCATATTCTTTTCTGAAGTCAAAATACCAACTAGTTTTAAGTGGAAGTGACACTTTTTTTCTTCCATCAAAACACGTATGCAGAGAAGGAGCTGAACCACAGCTTGTATTGCAGTAGGCTATAGACAAGCATCTTATTGCTGTCGTATTTTCCAGCGTTCTTCTCCGAATACTGTGTGCTTTGATTTATGTCATTGCAAGAATACTTTGTTATGCGACTGCCTATATTATAGATTACACAAGAAACTTGAGCAAAATTTTCAATATGTGTATATGAAAAAATAGCAGAGCCTGTCAGGAAAAAATATGTCTGACCCTTCTCACATTTTGTACAAGAAATACTACATTTTACCATGCAGCAGAAGACTTACATGCATGATGCTAGATTGAATGGGTTACGCTTTGAGATCCAAGACAAATTTCAGAAATAATTTATTCTATTAAGAGTCTATTTGGATTGAATAAGTGAACCAAAAAACTTCTTAAAGCTAACAAATGCCACTAGTTTTATTTATTTAACAGACCTTTGAAGTTTGTGAAGTGAAAATTTTGTGCATTTTATTTTTTTCAAATGGTGAGTGTGAAACACAAAACGCATCAATTACACAATTTTATGGTAAAATTATTTTTCATGTTAATTGGGTCAGTTTTGATCAAGAACAATGCACTGTCACTTAAATTCAGCATAAGCGGTGCAGCAAATAGACTTGGTGCTGCTTACGCCCTGCTGACGTGCAGTGTGAAACCGGTGTACAGTTCTGCTCGTTCCAAGACAATAACCTGACGAAATCGTCCTTACAGCGTAACAGAGAACGAGGGCTCCCAATACCTATATACCTGCATATTTGTTTCATTGCATCATACTGCATCGAATCGTGTTGAATCGAATCGAAATCGGTTCGCACTGCAATCGTAACAGGAGTGTATCGTATCACATCCCATCGCTAGCTGCTTCATGTATCTTTCATGTATCGTATCGTTGGCTATGCATCGAGATGCGTATTGCATCGGCCTCAATTATGGAGATGCACATCCCTAGTGGGCAGAGACGATTTGGAGCCAGGGTGGACCAGCGGTAAGCTCGTATAATGCCTCAGTCAAATTGACACCGACACACCTCTTTTGGTGACCAGGGGAATTCTTCAATGGGGCGCAGAATGTTGGCCAGAGTTTTTCCAAGACTTACCACTTCAAACTTCCATGCCACTTCCTGTTTGTACAACCTCAATTGAAATCCCCTTGGGACAACAATCCTTTGACATTCCTGAGTGTTATGCCTCCTTCAGCGACATCTTCCCCCCTAAGAGAGCTGCTCAACTGCTACCACATCTGCCATGGGACTGTGCGATTGATCTGCTCCCGGATGCTCCAGTGCCCCACGGGAAAATCTACCCACTTTCCATTCCTGAGAGTTCGGCCAGGAAGAATACATTCAAGAAGCTCTTCATAACGGTTATATCCGTCCCTCAACATCCCCTCCTGTGTCAAGTTTCTTCTTCGTATCCAAGAAGGATGGTGGGTTGCAACACTGTATCGATTACCGTGCTCTAAATAAATATTCATTTGCCTTCATATATTCCCTTCCACTCGTCCCATCTGCCAGTGAAAGACTTCACAAATTCCACAAGGAGCCATAATTTTTAATAAGCGTCACTTAAGAAGTGCTTATAATTTAATTATAATCCATGAAAGGGGACGAGTGGAAAAAAACTTTCAATACCCCTACCTGCCACTATGAATATCTTGTCAATGCCCTCTCTATATTCCAAAATTTCATGCATGAGATCCTCAGAGACTACCTCGATCAGTCTGTTGTCATTTATATAGATGACATCCTGATCTTTTCAACCAATCTGCAAGAACACCAAACTCACATTTACAAAGTACTAACCCATTTAAGAGAGCAGCAATTATATATAATATATATAATAATTATATCCACAGGTGTCAGAGCTATTCAAGCTGGCATTGGATGAGTGGAGTCATTGGCTGGAGGGTTCCATACATCCATTTCAAGTACTAACAGATCACGAAATCCTGCAATATCTCCATGACGCCAAGAGGTTAAACCCCAGACAAGCCCGATGGGCTTTCTTCTTTAACAGATTCCAATTTATGATCTCCTATCGTTCAGACTCCAAAAACGTCCGAGCAGATGCTCTATACAGACTCCACAGGAAAAATGAAAAACCTGAAACCCCTGAACCCATTCTCACTGAAAGTCTCTTTGTAAATCCCATTCAGTGGGTGAACCCTCCAGCCACCTCTTAACCAGCAGTTGACCACCCTTCTGACTGTCCCCCTAACGCTCCAGAAAGAAACCAGCTCATTCACTCCCTTTACACATCACTTGGTACTGGGCATCCCTGGACCAACAGAACTCTATCATTAATTAAATGCTTGGTTTTGGTGGCCTGGGATGGAGGAAGATGTGCAGAGGTACGTCAGGAGGGTGTCAGGAATGTGCAATCTCCAAAAGTCCACGTCATTTACCAGCAGGAAAACTCCATCCACTTCCCGTGCCAAATCGCCCCTTGTCACACCTAGGAGTAGATTACTTCATGGATTTGCCTGGGAATATCTGTGTCTTGGTCATCATAGATCACTTCTCCAAGTTCTGTCAACTCCTACCTCTCAACGGTCTACCTACTGCCTTAGAAACAGCTAATCTCCTCTTTGATGTATTTCGCTCCTTTGGTTTGCCTGAGGACATAGTATCAGATTGGGGGCCCCAGTTTATTTCACGAGTCTGGAAGGCCTTCTTCAAACTCCTAGGTGTGACCATAAGCCTCACGTCTGGATACCATCCCCAGTCTAACGGACAAATAGAGTGCAAGATCCAAGAGGTGGGGTGGTTCCTCTGTACTTTCTACCACGGTTCCGGGAGAGAGTCTGGGATAAAGCACACCATCATCTCCAACAGGCAGTGCGCAGACAGATGGCTGGCAAGGCAAGGACAGGCAAGACCGTGGCTGATCAACGAAGATCTGAAGCTCACCTCCAATCAAGTAGGTCAAAAAGTTTGGCTGTCAACTCGAGATATTCTCCTGCACCTGCCCAGTAAAAAGCTTAGTCCCAGGTTTGTTGGTCCCTTCACCATAGAGGAGCAGATTAATCCGGTCACGTTCCGTCTTTACCTCCCTCCACAGTACAGAATTCACCCTATGTTTCATGTTTCCCTACTGAAACCTTACACAGACCCTGTTTCTCCCTCCACAGAGCCTGGCCGTGAATAAGAATCCCCCTCCTCCTCCACTGATTGTTGATTTAGGATCCATTTACAAGGTGGATTGGGAAGGATATGGCCCAGAAGAGCGTTCATGGGTTCCCAGAGAGGATGTCCTTGACCCCACTCTATTGGAAGGGTTCCACTCCACCCATCCAGAATGTCCAGCAAATCGAGGTAGAGGTAGACCACCGCAATGTTGGAAGGGCCCAGCCTTGGGGAGAGGCTCTGGAGGGGGCCCTGGAGGAGGGGGTAATGTTACATCCACGCCAGGCTCCATCCTCACTCCCTCACAACGCTCACTCTCACCAGAGTTCTAATCACTGCCACCTGAACTGAATCACTGCACCAATCAAGCCACCACATAAATCCACACAACACACAGCACTCTTTGTCTGAGCTCGTTCTCGACAAGTGGACTCAAACTTTGGCAAGCTCTATCGCTGAACACCTATCTTGTGATATCCATTGTATTCTCCTCAATCTCTGTTTAATCTCCAGGCTCCTTGGATCTCCCTCTGTGTCTCCAGCGTCTCAAGTTGTGGTGTGTGGTTGTGGTCTCTCGTCCTCCTCGTCTGTGTGTTCTCCAGCAACCTCTCTAACCTACAAGAAAGAGGCATTGTGATTACTACACAATGTGATTACTACACAATTCCAGTGTACTTAAACTATCATCTGCAAATATACTCACCTCAATTATCCATCCCGACCTCTGTTACTGCTCTGCTGTCTTTAATAAATAATATTAACTCACTTACCTCCTGTGTTGCAGTCCGCTTCCTAACACAAGTTCCTAACACAAGTTTGCTTCCTAACAAGTTTATTCACATACTCCGTTGGACATACCCATATATGTCACATAACATGCTTTCTAGGATTACAGATAGTGTGAGATGAAACAAAATTTGTATTTTAAAAAGAACTACTTCTAAGGAAGAATTGGATTAAAATTTTGTCTTAATATGAATTTCAAATGGTATGCCAATAAGAGATTACACTTTTCAGAAATTGAAATCTGCACACACTAGTTATGTAGACTACACATAGTCATACAAGGCTGATCTGGTTAATATGAACAATTTGAGAACAAGGTATAAAAAAATAGTTTCCATGGTTTGATGTCAGGACAAATATAGTTGACTTGTTAGTTCTTTATATGACAATATGTATTTTTATTTTAACAATATGTTTTTTTTTAAATTTGGGTCATATATTCCAAGACGAAGGCTAGGATCTGTGATTCCTAAGTACAGTATCCATAGTGACAGGCACAAATAGTCTTCAAGATTCATCCATGCTGGAACTGTGTCAGTGTACAACTCACACAATGAAAATAATTTTGTCCATAACTGC
Source organism: Enteromius unitaeniatus (assembly GCA_032359435.1). Lineage (NCBI taxonomy): Eukaryota > Metazoa > Chordata > Actinopteri > Cypriniformes > Cyprinidae > Enteromius > Enteromius unitaeniatus. The sequence goes on from JAUMHI010000043.1 coordinate 22,082,460, forward strand.
AATTGCAGGTTTTCAAACACGAAAACTCTTTTCCTTTCTTCCAGACTATCTCAATTTTAATTTCTACCTTTTAGGTATCCAACAAGCCAAATGAGAGGAAGACTTGGTTTGAGGCTCGTGATTTCTGTAAAGCCATTGGTGGTGACTTGGCAAGCTTCCACTCTCAAAAAGAAGTCAACAAGTTACCGTTAGTGCTCATAACATATTTTGTACTGGTATAATTCTGTATTATAGTTTTACAACATGACGATTATGTACAACAAGGAACTCCATAATGGTGGAAAACACTTCTTTATTCTGCAGGTATGTAATTTCAGACCCAGCGTGGATTGGTTTCAGTGTGCTGAATGGTAATTCTGGTTTTGTTTGGACTGATGGAACCCCTGTGAGTGTTTTCTCATTGCTGCTCATATTGTTTTACCCCCATTTGTGTAACTTTAAGGTAAAATTCCTGATGTACCTATTGAGGTGTAAAAGTATAAAAATACTTAAATTCAAGCACAATTTTCAAACAAGGGTAGAAGGGTCCAAAATTGTCATTATTTCAAAATAACTGAAGACTGGGTGATCTGAATCAAGATTGAATCTGTGAAAATTATTGGTTAACTGTAGATTATTCTGCTTAATTCATGGCAATTCACCTTACAATTATAAATGAGAACATCAGATATTCATTTGATTTGTAATTATTTCAGAATCATTCTTATCTTAAAGCTTTTGGAATGAAAATAATTGTCTGCTACATCAATCCAACCCACACTGTTTTGCATTATATTTTACTATGTGTAAATGTATGTTTTTTTCTTCTTTTTAGTCTGATTTTGAGAACTGGTCATTTGGAGAACCAAACAACTACAACAATCTAGAGCACTGTGCAGAAACTGGCCTTCATTATGGCCACAGGTGGAATGACCGTGCCTGTGAATCCTATAATAACTGGATTTGCCAGATACCAATAGGTACACATGCATGGATATAACTGTGAATTAAGTCTTGAGGTGTAAATGCAAACTTACTGCCACAAATGCAAAACTAATGCTTATTCTATTTAATGTGTTGATTTTTTGTGTGTTTCCTTCTTTTCTTTATTCTTCAAAGAATAATTTTCATATGTTCTGTGTGATTGTACATTTTTATTTTGTGTTCATTTAGTAGAAAAAAAAAGGAGGGAACGGAGACGTTACATATGGGAACTCGCCAGAGAGATCAATAGCCTTTGAGCCCTTTACTAAATGCCAATGAAACATTGGCGTGCACTGATTGTGCTCAGGTGCACTTAATCGACATCAGCGACATATACATTGAGAGAAGAAAGGGACTGCCTGCGCTTCAACTTCTCTTGCAGGAAAGAAAGCACAACTGCAATCGTTGCATCTCTGAGGGTCCTCTCTTTCGTGAGAGGAGCATTAGTCTACAACAGCCTCGGTACTGCCCATCTAAGGACCCGATCATGTAACCAGTGCTGAGCTGTCTCATATGAATCAGCCCAGCGGCATGTTTGCATGCGGCCGAGCTGTCATATGCCCCAGGAGCCTCTTTCGAGAGGGGCCGCTGTCTTGTGCCTGATGTATCTAGGCAGTTCAGCGTGGCCTGTGCACTCGGTGCGAGGTGATCGAGTCCAGCTCCAAACCGAGAAAAAGAGATCCTCCCCTCCCATATATTTTTCAGGGAGAGTCTACTCTTTACTCTGTCGACCTGAAGACCCTGAAGGCTAAAGTGCCCAAGCATCTTTGTGCATCTTTGTACAAGAAATCCTGCGAGTGAGCCATTATCAGCCAGTCGCCGAGACCACTGTTAAGATGCGGATGTCCCTCCGCCACTTCAGCGGGGAGAGAACAGTTTTTGAGAGGGACAGGCCACAGTGTGTTGTACTGATATGCTTGATCCTTGAACAAAACCAGGTCAATGGTTGCGGACCAACCCTGGCTCCGGCTGCATGCTTAGCACGCACTTCAGAGCGAGTCTTTTGATCGGCTGCTTCACTAGGAAGGGACCAGTTCAAAGCTCGTGGTTCAGGATGGGTCTCAACCCACTGTTCTTTCTGGGCACAATGGAGTAAGGGCTGTAAAACCCTGACCACATCTTGGCTGGAGGGACAGGCTTGATTGTGTCCATCGCCAGTAGGACAAGAACCTCTGCACGAGAACAGAGCCGACGACAACTCACATGCCGTGGACGGGAGACGCGGCTGGTCACAACAGGCAACAGTGCACCGCAACCGTGTGCTCCATCTGAGGGATCGCCGCATATCCCCTGGCCGCACCGCCATCAAGAGTGGAGAGGGGCGAAGAGCCTGGGCGAAGAGTAAGGTGCTCGCCACGATCTGGTAAGCTTTCTGTGCACCTCTGGGAAGAATGGCACTGGGAAAGAGCGCGCCGGAGCCGCATCTCTAACTCTCACAAACCAATCATCCAGCCGCGAAGGGTCTGCTGAAGGCACACGCGACACCTCCAGACCGATTCCTACCGCAGCACGGAGAACCAGAGCCGACAGTTTGGAATCCGCTGCAGAAGGAGCAGACACCGCGGCGCTGTGCGCTCCCGAAGCGGTTTCAATCTCACCATCAGACTCACTTTCTGATGCTGCCGAAGACATCTCAGCCTCTCGGGGCGCCCCGAAGGACAGACTCAGGCCTGTTACGGGGGGGAGCGGTCTCCTCCAGGAGGACCACGGGACTACACGGTGCATCAGAAGTCCGCACGGCTGTCACGCCGGACAGAACATTATGAACGCTCACCTGGAAGTCCCCTGGGTGCCTCGCTGCAGCTCGGGAAGGACACGAAGGGAGCCGTCTCACAAACGATAGGCGAGACTTAAATGTAGCCATGGTCATACGCTCGCAATTAACGCACTGACCATCCACAAAAGCTGTCTCAGTGTGCACTCAGCCCAGACACGCAAGACAACGATGATGTCCGTCCAAAGAGGTGAGGAAACTCTGCATCCAGAAATGCACGGCTGGTTTGACATTCCAAAGAATGCTTCACCAACCGTGGGAAATCGGCTGAGGTGCACCTGAGCACAATCAGTGCACGGCAATGTTTCATTGGCATTTATTAATGGCTTAAAGGCAATTGGTCTCTCTGGTGAGTTCCCATATGTAACGTCGAAGTGATTCGACTGAAAGGGTAACTATTATTGGTGGCCATTAATTTGATTCATTTTAATTTAAATTAATTATTTTTTTTATTTTTGAGAGAAATTAGTAAAACTATTAATTAAATGTATTTATGAAGCATAGCTCACACAGAATATATTTATATTTTATATTCTGACATAACTAGATACATGCAATATGTATGTGCAGCAACTTGTAATATGCACATTAACAAATGCCCGCATAATAACATTAATGAGGTAGTTTTTTTCCCCCTTTAACCTTCCCCCAATAGGCACAACTCCAAAACCTCCACCTTCTACTGCAACCAAGGGTAAGGATATTACTGCATATTCATTATTCGTTTTCTTTGTTCCTTACATTACCTTCATTACATAATTTTTTGGAACGCTGTACTGTTTTCTACTGTTCTAATAAGAAGAAAATCCAATGGATCAGATAATAAAATATTTGTGATAAAATAGTGTAACCCTGGTGTTGGAACAGGAGGAATGTCTCCCCTATTCGATAAATGCAATACTTCTATCACCAAAAGGTATAGCTAGTTCACATTATAATCACAACCCGGTTATTCATAATTCTATTCGTATATGGAAACAGCTAAGGACACATTTCAAATTCACACACATTTCATTTTTGCTCTCTTTATCAGCCAACCCCTCTTTTTGCCCTTCAATTTTAGATTTTGCATTTGAGTCTTGGAAAAATGTAGGGTTACGAAACATAGGGGATTTATATATAAATGGAAAATTTGCTTCCTTTTAGCAGCTATGCGAGAAATACAGTATTCCTTCTAATCACTTCTTTAGGTACCACCAGATAAGAGACTTTGTAAAGTCTAATGTTCCCAATCATGTCACAGCTACTGTTATGTTCAGCTGGACGTGTCAGCCCAGCTCTCTGGCTGGCACTCCAGCATCAGGGTATTTATGTGTGTTTTCCCCTGTTTTCACTCTCACAAACTCGTTTTGTTGTCATCCCAGACTCTCATTCATGTTTCTATGTTGTTATGTGTGTTCATTCACGTCTCTGCCTTACTCATCTGTTACTTTAGCAATTAATTATCTAGCTCCACCCATTGACCCAGTTTCCTCTGTATATAACCCGGAAGTCTTTGTCTAATTCCCACGGTCCATTGCACTGTCAACCCTATCGTTTTGCCTCTCTGTGCTCCCGTGTTCCCGCGTTCCCGTGTTCCTGTGTTCCCCTTCTCTGTTTTGATTGTTTTACTGTGTACCGACCCACACCTGGACTAAGGTGAAAAGTCCATCTATGGAGAGCATTAAATCTGCCTGGGAAAAAGAACTTGCAGTAGAGATTCCAAGTGAAATCTGGGAACAAAGTCTTGAACAGATTCACAGATGTTCCATTAATGCAAGACATTGTCTTATTCAGTTTAAAGTACTTCATAGGCTTCATTACTCCAAGTGTAAATTGAATAAAATATTTCCAGTAGTGTCTCCATTATGTGACAAATGTAAGTTTTCAGATTCCACACTGTCGCATGGTTATGTTTTACGTCCCAAATTACAGCTCTTCTGGAACAAAGTATTTCTTTGTCTTTTCAATTACATTGGACATTCATATTGAGCCAGATCCTATATTAATTATATTAGGAGTTTCTGAAAAATTTTTAAGGCTTACACTTGTACAACAACAGTTTAGAATAGAATAGAATAGAATGCCTTTATTGTCATCATATATTTTTACACATACAATGAGATGA
>JAUMHI010000043.1:22104936-22117027 GCA_032359435.1 Enteromius unitaeniatus
TTTAGACTGATTTGTGAACAATGTTTGAGAGAAATGGTAATATTGTATATCTGGAATTAATTTTAGATCTTTAAGTCTCATGAAAAATCGGAGCAGAAACAAAGGTGTAGCATTTATATTTTTGTTGATATTGTGTGTGTGTATGTGTGTGTGTTTGTGTTGATGATTTCAAATACCAACATTAGCTTCCAGAAATCATATACCCTGCCTTTAAGCAGTTAAAATGAACGTCCCTATGCGCAATACTGAAAAAATGCCTAATATTAAATATACGGTGCAACGTAAGCAATCTTAATGTCATAATCAACACTTTTCAATTTGTTGGAAACAGACGTAATAAATTTTCTTTTTTTGAGCAGGGACAATTTTTTCCAGTGTAGTGTAATCTTTCTCCCAAGTCCCCTTGGCCGGGGGTAGGCTAAGCCTACATTAATGCATGAATTATGACTTACTTCATTCATTAATATCTCATGAATTATCAGGAACTAACATGAGTTCAAAATCTTTCATTCATGACTTCATGGATGAATTACACATTAATTAAGACATCAACTAAGATGGGTACATCATTATGATTTATGATTTATTATGCATGACTATGATGCCCGCTCTCTCTCTCTCTCTCTCTCTCTTGATTTCAGCATTCCTTACTACTATAATGCTTGGTTCAGATGATGATCTATGGATTGGTTTTAATGATGTCAATTGGGAGATGAGATTTTTATGGACTGATGGTAAAGGTGTATCCTACATAAACTGGGCCAAGGGTCACCCTTTATTACAATCAGATGGGTCTTCAAGGATGTATGGCTACTTTGAATCAGAGGTAAGTATTCACACCATTGCTAATAGATGCTATTTAGTGTGCTATTGAATTAAAAAAATATTTACTGTTCACACCTACATTAACTGTAATCTCAAGTGCATCTAACTTTATTTTGTGTGATAGGTAAATATATTTTTATATATTCTTTCTTGTATCTCTTTTCTCTCAGTCGCATACCTGACTGGATTATGCAGCTCATTATGCTGGCCTTTGCCTTCTCAGGTGTAAATCACTGCATTAAAAGGATAGTTCAGCCGAAAATGAAAATTCTGTCATTCATTACTCACGTTACATCATCCCAAACCCATAAGACCTTTGTTCATCTTCGGAATACAAATTAAGATGTTTTGTATGTAATCTGAGAGCTTTCTTATCCTCCCATAGACAGGAAAGATCCATACACGTTTAAGGCTCAGAAAGGTAGCAAAAATATTGTCAAAGTCCATGTGACATCAGTGGTTCAATCAAAATGTTTTGAAGCAACGAGAATCCTTTTACATAAATATATATATATACAAATAATAATGACTAATAATAAGTTCCTCCCTGGCACATTCCCCTTGCCCCCTAATCAGGGGAATGTGCCAGGGAGGAACTGATACCATGAGCACAAGCTCTGAGAACCAGTTCCAGTTGGGCCAATAAAATGCCTCAAGCAGGAGCTGCTCTATGACTTCCCTGACTTTGCAGTGTTTGTGCTGGGAGGCTTACTGAGGGAAATGCAAAAATATGCATGTAATCTCAATAATCAAAAACTGAAAAAAAGATTGTATAGTAGATTAATTGAACATTTTAACTTGATTACGAATAATGAATGGTTATTTTATAAATTATCTTATAGTTCACTGACAAGTTTTGTACAGTCAAAGTGAGAGATTTTTGAATGAAGGGTGCATTACATGATTTTAAAATAATTTAAGGAAACACACACTATCTATGATTATTTATTAAACATCATTGTTGATCAACTGAAATTAAAGCACACATTGCCTAAAATGAACAGTCACTTTGTTCTTCTAAAATAAATAACTTGCACTTTTGAAAACAAAATAAATTATTTTCAATGTTTTTTTTATTAAAAGCAGAAAATAAACAGTATCTCTTCTAAATAAAATAACTCTAGTATATCCTGTAATTAATATTTTAAGCAGTGCATCTTCTGTTAACAAATATTTTCATGTGCAATGTATTAATCTAAACAACAGAATGTTGTAATGAAAATAGAAGTCTCTTAAACACGTGAGGTGATCTTAGTGATCTTGTCAATTTACTCTAAGTTCTTAATAAGAAACACAAGCATTTTAACCTTCTCAGGTTATGTCTTGTACATGTCTGGCAGCACAGTTTTAGAAAAATGTGATTGTGATCTTCACTCCACTGTAGCCAGTGCTACAAATCTTAAAAATCTTAATGCAATCTTTAAAAAAAACATGTACTGAACATAGGGCATAAGAAAAACTTTCCGTTGCCTAACTCTATACAGTAGAGCAGGTGTCATCAATCTTGATCCTGGAGGGCCGATTTTCTGCAGAATTTAGCTCCAACTTGCCTCAACACACCTGCCTGAAAGTAAGACCTTGATTACCTGCTTCAGGTGTGTTTGATTAGTGTTGGATGTAAACTCTGCAGAGACACCGGCCCTCCAGGACCTAACTTGGTGAACCCTGCAGTAGTCAACAGACTGGAGCTGTTCAACTTTTATCAGATTTTCTTGGATTATCAACTTGACCCCTAGTTTGTGATGGTCATTGTAAATAGCCAACTGTAAATGCAAATTGGCTAAGGGTAGATATACTTTTTACTGTACTTTAGGCTATTCATAGCCATAGGAATGTTGCTTGGCCAGCTAAGGAAGTTGCCAAAACCACTTTAAAACCATCCAACCAGCTTTAGCTGTTTTTAGGCCATAACCTATGTATTATTCTTATTTTGTTAATAACAAATAATATTAATATTTTGGTTAAAAGATGTATAGATGAAACATTATCAATAAATAAGACCTACAGTTGCTGAACGTCATTGACATTTTTTTCTTGTTAAATGTGTAAGCAAATGTGTAATTTGTTTAACACTGGTGTTGTCCCATGTTAATTAATTGGTATGTGTGGGTGTTATTCATTGCATCTAAAAATTACTTCACCTACACTATTCGTTTGTATAATTTAGATAGAATTAATATTTAGAAACAGATTATTTATTCTTTTGAAAGTAAATTTTATTTAAAATAAAGCAATAAAAACATACATGGAGGTATCTGTTTGTCACGGTTCTGGTGCGGAAGCACAAGCTAAAACTCTTTAAAATACAGTTATTTTAATACTCACAAAGGTTTACAGACAGACAGGTAGGCAGAATGATATGCATACACGAACGTATCAACATATACAATGAACTGACATGGAGACTAGACAGAACAGACTTTAAATAGAGCAAGTAAATGAGACACACCTGAACATAATTGAGAATTAAACTGAAACTGGGTCTTACAGAGACAAAGCACATGTGGAGAAGAAAACAAACACAAACACAGTCTGGGGCGTTACAGTTCACCCCCCCCTCCCGGAAGCTGCGTCCTCACGGCGAAAATAGACAGAAAAGGACAGTCTGGAGGAGGTTCTGGCAGACTGGCAGAGTCCATGGTGGGGCAGACGGAGGGAGGAACCAGGGAGGACACAGAAGGGGCTTGGAGCAGGAGGAATCCGGTGGGACCCAGAGCCCAGCCATTTTGCCAACCCACGGAGAAACCGACAGAGGGAGGAGCCGCTGAGGAGCCCGAAGCGGAGACGGAGAGCTGATGAACCCGGAGGGACAAGGTGGAGCCAATGGCGCCGGCGACCGGCGCAGAGACAGGGATCTGTAAAGCCGGGGTGTAGCCGGAGTGACAGAGGACCAAGGTGAAGCTGGAGGGAGGAAGGAGCCTGACAGAGCTGGCAGGATGAAGGGATGAGGCGCAGCTAGAGGAGTGGAGCCCCGAGGCGGCGGATGGTCGACGACAGACCAAGGTGGAGCCGGTGGACAGACGGGCCACAGTGGAGAGGAGGGAGCTAGGTGCCGTGGTGGAGCCGACGGGTCGGAGGGACGAGGCTGAGTCCGGGACTCTGAGGCTGGAGGTGTAGCAGAGGGATCCTTCAGCCACGACGCCGATGTAGACTGGCAGACCCGTGGTGGCTCTAGCACACAGGTGGTGAGCTGAGGGTGAGCAGCGGTGCTGGCAGGCGACAGTGGTGGAGTGGACAAGACTGGGTGGGAGGGCAGGTCTTTTATTTCGATGCCAAGTGTAGGCATCAGAGGGCGTACCCGGAGGGAACTGGAGGGAACTTGTGAGGCATCGGCACTGGGAAACGCCTGCGAGGCATGGGTACATGAGGGGGCATCGGTCGTAGACCCAGATTTGACAGCTCACCCTCAGCCTTGGTGCTCCTCTCCGCACTCACGCTGTCCTTGGCCAGCTCTCGCACCTGGTCTGACATTTGAGGCTCATGCTCCGGGACGATCCTCGGCTCTGTCGCTCCTGTTGGCGATGGCTCGTCGGTTGCTTCGGGCGCTGAATCTCCGTCATTGGTGGGCTTGGGCTCTGCGGGGAGATGGTGGGCAGGGCTCTGGGTCAGGAGTGGCACTGGCCAGCTCTTCCATGGGACAAACGGTGAAGGACGATCTGTTCCTCGCCAGTGTCCACTCCACGAAGGCAGCAAAGTCGCTCGAGGACCATCTTCGGCAAGCGCGCTGTCCAGAAAGCTGGTAAAACATATATGTTTCAAATGAAACATGAAACAATATGTAGAAATTGTCTGGTATGGTCCTCGAGGGATCTCTCCCCCTGCTCCAGCAGGAGGAGGAAATAGTCCGGGTTAAATGAGGTATCCATGAGGGAAAGACAGAAAATAAAAACTGACAAAAAAACACAGAAAATAAAACTAATGGTAGCACGCCGCTCATTGTTTTTTTTTTTAGGGTCGGTTCATTCTGTCACGGTTCTGGTGCGGAAGCACGAGCTGAGACTCAAACTCAAACCGGCATGGAGACTAGACAGAACAGACTTTAAATAGAGCACGTAAATGAGACACACCTGAACATAACTGATAATTAAAAAGAAACTGGGTCATACAGAGACAAAGCACATGGGGAGAAGAAAACAAACACAAACACAGTCCGGGGCGTTACACTGTTCAACTTAGAGAGGGCATATAATTATCTCTCAGAATTGTGTTAATAAAAAATATTGATATGTGCACTGTATGAGAAAATATTTTAATTGAAAATGTAAAAAATTGACTTCTACCACAACTAAATTTATTACAGATCACTCGTTGTTTGGTAAAATTTTGATAAAAATATTTTCCATTCTTTATTCTTTATAATATAATCCCGATGTCCTTTTCCCATATCGATAAATTAGTGCAGTCTGTTACCGGGCGGTCCTCTGTGGCGCTGTCCGACCGCCGTCAGCGGGAACCTTCACCGGAATTTTAGTTCCTACACGGACCCTTTTTTCCCGAACTCCGAGGTGGACTTCCGCGGGCTTTCGCCCTTTTAAGGCGGACGCGTAAGCATGAACAACGCAAAGTTTTGTTCTAGCTAACAACTCTGAGCGTTCTCTCTGGATTACTTTGGATTGACTTGTGTACCATTTTGGATTGTTTATCTCGACGTTGAATTCTGCCTGTTGCCCCGATCTCTGCCTGGACCTCCGTTTATGAGTCCTGCCTGAACCCCACTCTCATTGCCAACTTCCATCGGGACCACTCAGACCGACCAGCTCCCAGACCTTGTGGGAGACATCGGCGCCGTCAACCCGCTCACTTCAGGAGCCGCTCGCAGGGGTGGGGGGGACTCTGTTACCGGGCGGTCTTCTGTGGCGCTGTCCGATAGCCGTCAGCGGGAACCTTCATCAGAATTTTAGTTCCTACCCGGACCCTTTTTTCCTGAACTCCTCACGGAAGTCCGCCTCTGGCTTTTGCCCTTTTAAGGCGGACACGGAAGCATGAACAACGCAAAGTTTTGTTCTAGCTAACAACTCTGAGCGTTCTCTCTGGATTACTTTGGATTGACTTGTGTACCGATTTGGATTGTTTATCTCGACGTTGAATTCTGCCTGTTGCCCCGATCTCTGCCTGGACCTCCGTTTATGATTCCTGCCTGAACCCCACTCTCATAGCCAACTTCCATCGGGACCACACAGACCGACCAGCTCCCAGACCTCGTGGGAGACATCGGCGCCGTCAACCCGCTCACTTCAGGAGCCGCTCGCAGGGGGGGGGGCTCTGTTACCGGGCGGTCTTCTGTGGCGCTGTCCGATAGCCGTCAGCAGGAACCTTCACCGGAATTTTAGTTCCTGCCCGAAACCTTTTTTCCTGAACTCCTCACGGAAGTCCGCCTCGGGCTTTCGCCCTTTTAAGGCGGACGCGGAAGCATGAACAACGCAAAGTTTTGTTCTAGCTAACAACTCTGAGCGTTCTCTCTGGATTACTTTGGATTGACTTGTGTACCGATTTGGATTGTTTATCTCAATGTTGAATTCTGCCTGTTACCCCGATCTCTGCCTGGACCTCCGTTTATGATTCCTGCCTGATAACCTGGCCCATCGCCTGCTTCACGGTACTGTCTTGCGTTGCCTCTATTGTTGTTGTTAGCACCTGCCCGATTGCCTTCTGTCTGACCACGTTTCAGTAAATAAACAGCTTTGCAAATGGATCAAACGCCTGTGGACTCTCTGTCACACAGTCATTGCTGAGCATATGATTGGTCATCCTGTAGAACACAGAGGCTTTTTGCTGTGAATGAGCAAATTTGGAAGTCCACAAAGTGGTTTCCATCTGTGTGCTGAATTTTTGTGGAAACACAATTTCTAATTTGAATATACTTCCAGAAGTGATCTTTTCCTTTTAAATTATATTTTTGTACAAGCTCGTAAGACATGAATACACCTTGTTCAATCAAATTTGTCAGCAAGCTCTGAATTATTAAAATGTTTTCAATAAGATACTGGAAAGACTTTCTAACTTAGTGTTAGTAATTTATTTATTTATTTTTTAACTTTCTGAAATGTCAAATGTACCTTAAATTACGGAATCACCCATATGAAACAATCAGTTTTAAAATGCTCTTGTGGTAGATGTCATACTGTAGCGTCGCTTCAACTCAAATACACCTAAAGTAATAATATTGTCACCTGACCTGAATTCACCTGGTTTGCTAAATTGAATGTATTGGCTATTCAAAAACAACAAGGGCTTGTCTGCATCTGTCCTAAAATGTGAACTCACAATGCATTGAAAGTGGACAATACCAGCTTTTTTGGCAAAAGATATTTAGTGTTCAGATCACACTATATAATAGAATAATTCACTGTAATCAGCTCTGTGTGTCATACCAGTTGTATACATGATTGTTTTCTGAACTGTTCTTTTCAGAAGTCTGACTGTGTTGTCATGGTTAGAAGCCCCGAAAAGATGACAGGGGTGTGGAAAGTTAAAGTCTGCAGAGAAGAAAGAGGTTTCATCTGCAAAAGGAAAACAGGTTGGATCAATGATCAAATCAAATCACAGCAAAATTTGTATCTGAAAAAAATGTATTTGTAAATGAAAAACAGTGCATTTGTATATGAAATTCACTGTTCACAGATCAAGCAAATCCCTGTAATTTAAAGTACAAATCAGATTATTATTATTACGAAAATAGTAAAAAAAAAAAATACATATGTAATAATAATTTAATAATATTTTTCTACCATTTATTTATTTAGCATATTTCACCTAAAGTGTCTAACCTGTATTTAACCTATATGTTATAGACCCTCAGCTTCCTCATTCTGTGACAACAGCATTGCCACAACATTTCTTCACACTGGCAAATGATTCATACAAGGTTCAGATGGAGAAAATGAGCTGGGATGAAGCTAGGAGACAGTGTAAAGCAGATGATGCTGACCTTGCCAGTGTGCTTGATTCCATCAGCCAGGCTTACACCATGCTTAGAGTCAGCAAACTTAAGGAGCCTCTGTGGATTGGTCTCAACAGCAACCTGGTACAAAAATCTATTTGAACATTTGGGAAACACTTTACAATAAGGTGTCATTTTTTCAAAATAGTCAATATGTTAACTTACATGAACAAACAATGAACAATACATTTATTGCAGTATATATTCATATTGTTAACATTAGTTTATAAAATTACAGCCATTCACTGTTAGTTCATGTTAGCTCATAGTGCATAACATAGCATAAGTGCTAAGATAGTGCTAATGTTAGCAAACACAACTTTTAATAATGCATTTAGTAAATGCTGAAATTTGAATGAGATTTTCATTTTGAAAATTTGAATTTGAAGATTAGTGCTGGAGTTAGGCTTTCAGCAACATACTTATAAATTATAAAACCTGTATAAATTGATCTGAAAATATCTGATTTTAGGTACAGATTTAGGTTTAGATAAAAAAATAATGTTAGTGTGAAGACTTTGTTTTGACAGGAGATGTTTTTCAAAGAACATTTTTTACATGGCAAAATCATAGTCACTGCTAGAATGTTAAGATATATAAAAAAATGAAAAGAATCGTAACAATTAAGTTTGTTTGCTTTAGACAAGTGGTCGGTACCGCTGGGTGGACAATTGGCTTTTAAGCTACAGTAAATGGGCAACAGGAGAGCCCAAAAATAATTTAGCTTGTGTATATATTGACACGGATGGGGACTGGAAAACTACTGAATGCAGCAACAAGTATTATTCCCTTTGCAAGCGATCCACAGGTATTTCATTCAACATTCTTCTTTCAAGCAATAAACATGTTGATTATCTTTTCTTTAGTCATTTTTTACTATAATTAATATTGAAAAAAATATATTAAATTTATTTATTAATAAAATTGTATTAATTAATTGTTATACTAAAATGCTACTTTCAGGCATAATCATATTAAAACATATACTTGTAGAGTGGTGCTTATAATTTTTATTAGTTAAATTTCAAGTTCAAGAAAATTTTAATATACTAACATCCTTGCACTGCCCCAAAGACATTGCTCCCACAGATCCACCTCAGTTGCCAGGGAACTGCCCTGAGTCAAAGAAGCATAAATCCTGGATCCCTTTTAGAGGACACTGTTATGCCTTCACGACCTCTAGGTCTGAAAACTGGGCTCATGCCACAGTGGAATGCATGAGAATGGGTAGGCATTACATATTTTACACAAGAGTAAATGTATTTGTTTTCATTTAATTTAATTTATTTGTCTATCTTTCTATCTGTCTGTATGTCTACAGAGCAACAGAGATACTCAGAAATTAACTGATATTTGCTCTCCGGCAGTTGCAGAGTTAGGATGTTTTCACAGGGGTGTCACCTGGTGGCCCAGAAATCTTCATTATTAAATAAAATAAGTCAACAGTACATAAATACCAGGATGTAAAATAATTTTAAGCATTTAAATATAGTTGTATTTTTATTTCCGTATTTTACAAATTATAAAAAATTAGCCCATATGTTCTAGTACAACTGCACCGTGCGCACATTCAGCCTATTTTTGTGTTACAAATATTGTGTCCTATGTACTCAGTGGTAGAGATATGCAACTAGCCCATGCAGTAAGCCTACATGCATTTCAGAGACATTTGTAAATGTGATGCATAGATACATGCATGCACAGTTTAGCAGCTTAACTGCAATTTTAGCAATTTAATGAAAAAAAATTTTTTGGTTTAAAATGTAAATATTTGAGAATGTACATAACCAGCCAATGTTCAAAACCATCACTTTACTTTAGCTGACAATAATACAATTATGTTTTCTATACAATAATGTTTTCTAATTGAAGTGGTACGGGTAGGTTTTTCATGGGAAATTCAAGCATATGGCACTGTGTCATTATGTCACATCATAAAAAAGCTGTCCTGGCAAGTATAGGTTATCGTCTCATTCGCCTGCAGATGATGCATGATTTAAATAATGTCCTATTTTCATAGCAGCTGGAATAATTAAATACTAAAAACATTTTGGATGGCGGATAGTAATTCAAAGAGGATTGTGAATTAAATGAAATCTTATTTTTAAATTGTGCTTGTCATTACATATAACCTGGGATTACACAAGATGTTAAAGACACACAGTTTAAAGGGAGCACAGTTCGCTTTTGGGGTTAAAAATAATTTCTTAATATTTTGAATGATATAAGAATTAGAGATTATACTGTGAATAAACTGATGTCTACACGCCAATACACACTTTACTCATAGTCACGTAATGATAAATTATTGAACACTGATAAATTATTTGAAAATAAAGCGTGGTATAATTTGTTGACTTAATTACATGATTGGATGACAATCTAAAGTTATATATATAAATTATAAAAATATATTTAAAAAAAAAATCTTATTTGGGCCATATATTCTGAGACGTAGACAAGAATCTGCCTCAGAATCACATTGGATTCATCTGCACTGGATCCGTGCCGGAGCCACGCCAGAGCAAAACCAACACATGGAATATAATTCTGCATAAGAACTGCAATTCCAGGTTTTCTAACACAGATGGCGACAAAGAGGCTAAACTTAGACTGTAGCTTCAAACTGACAATGTATGCTCATAGTTTCTTGTGGAGGCTATTTTTGAGTGATAGTGTGCATCATATTCGCTTACAGTTGAAAGAAGAGTAAAATGTCTGACAGAACAGGAAAGTTTGTTTTACTGATATATAACAACATCTCATGAGACCACAGTTCACTACTGTTCTACTGAAGCTCATTTGGCACCCGTACTTTTTCCACACTTGTCGGATGTCTGAAGTCTCCCAATTTGTGTGGTCATATTGCATTTCCGCGTCTTAATAAATTGATAATAAATAAACTTTTTAACATTGAATAAAAAACATTTAATTAAATTGAATTTAAAAAACGTCCTGAAGCAGCGAACAGAGACGTTACATATGGGAACTTGCATAAGAGACCAATCACCTTGGAGCTTCAAAGAAAAGGCCAATGAACATTGGCGTGCACAGATTGCATTCAGGTGCACCTGATCACTGCGTGAGTATAAGAGGGCACGAATGGAGTGCACCTGCAGGTTTCCGCTGAGGAGCTGAGTTGGCATCAGTACAACCCCAGGGTCATGGCAAGGAGGTGTAACGTCTCCGTTCCCTCCTTCAGGGAAGTTGTGTTACCTTTGTAACCTAGATGTTCATCTTTCAGTCAAACCACTTCGACGTTACATATGGGAACACACATGGAAAGATCCAAGACCCTGTGGCTGCGTTAAGCGGAGACCCCCATGCTAACAGGCAAGTGTGCCAGCAGAGGAGTCTTCACATAACCTTCCCAGCGCCCCGGGGGGACCCAGTGGCACTGGGCTGGACACACAAGTTGTCAAGAGTTTTTTTTTTTCTATCACAGGTCAAATATCACACGGTAAATGTTCTTCACAGTATTGGGTAATCCAAATGTAGCAGCCATTCAAATGTAGCACAGTACTGTCACAGTCTGCCTGTGGCGGAGCAAGAACATTGATACAAAGTACTGTGATTTAAATCCTTTTAATAATCCAATGGCACATAGACAGATACAAGCAGGGAATCCACACGATCAGAACATAACCGCATCAATGACCAGACAACATGAACTAAACACCTGGGGTCTGTTCTTCATAACTTGCTTACTACATCCAAGATCAAATCATCGAGCTAACTATGAGCTTGCTAATCCGGTTCTCTGAACGCACCTGCTGTTGATGATTAGTATAGCTGGATTGAGTTGTCTAGGATTATTGTGCATCCGTGCGTTGGTTTAAAAGGCGACATGTATTGATATTAGAAACACTGATCACAACCCCTTTGATTGGTTGATGAAATGGCAAAAGAGCGAGCTCAATTTTATTCTTAATTGGAGCAAGAGCTTTTATTAGAGGGTTGTGGAAAATTACTACTACGGCATATTAGTGCCACCGCATAGGCATATTTGAATATTGTTGCATCCGAGCGGCCGCTTCATGTTACTGGGATGAGATTTAAGAACTTGTGGAAACCGCTTAATATCAAGAATATGATATTTATTAAAATACTGAACAGGAACAACTTTTAACATCAGCCCACACACTCAGTCGACATTCATTTGGAGGGCGCTAGCTCTCTTATTTAACTCCTTTTTAATACACCAAAGACATTTATGTGGGATTATTAGCAGAAATTGTATCGAGTGTAATTGTCACAAACCGCGCCTCTGTGGCGCTCTCCGAAGGGTTGCAGCGGGAACCTTCGCCCGAGTTTTAGTTTCCTACC
>JAUMHI010000043.1:22128111-22143843 GCA_032359435.1 Enteromius unitaeniatus
TCCTCTGATTTCTTCCGTTTTTGTTTCTCTGTACCAGAGAGATATGTCCTTTTGGTGACCTTATTAATTGTTTTTCTGCAGTGACGCTGCTTCTTCAGTGAATTGAAGTTACCTCAGGCATCGTATGACTGTCATACTCCAACTGTGCACGCATCCTGCAGCAGCCAGTTAAAATAATATTGCGGGTTTTTTTTATTATTAAATAGATTTCTTTGCCAATATGATATCAACTGAAATATTATACATATATAAACGAAAAAAATCAAATAAACGATGTACTTTCATGTACTCATGGGGGCCCTCTGGTGGCCTCGGGGCCCTAAGCAGCCGCTAAGCACCCACACTCTAGGAGCAAAACAATCTAGGATTTTTTTTCAACATGTTCGTGGTCAATCACATTTTGAAGATCTTCCAAGATAAAGGGATAAGAGATGTGCCAATTTTGGGTACGCAATATATGATGAATTCTTATCCTGTAAAATAATTTCACCAAGGATACAAGTGATCTCTTGCTAAAATAAATGGTACATTGATCATTGCTGCAGTTTATTGCAGCACACTGCTTGTGTTTTGCCAACTTGCTTGTTTTTTTTATGATTTTTGCAGACATACAGAACAAAACAATAACAAACCAAACAAACAAACCCTTCACAAAATTATAGTCTATAGATTGAGGCACAAAAAACTAACAAAGAAAAAAAAAATTGGTTCCCACATTTTGTCAAATTTTTCATTGTTCCCAGCAATAGTATATCTCATACTTTCAAGATGTAAGGTAGAACTGAGTCCAGTTAACCAGTCAGAAAAGAGGAGTCCAAATTTTTCTTCCAAAAAAGCTAAATAATTTTCTTAGTGACAATCATACCATATTGAATAGGTACCCGTATCTTCGGGCTGAGAGAATTAAGGAAATCTGACCAGCCAAAAATTGCTTTCATAGGATCAGGGAGTAAAACACAGCTTTAAATTTTGACAAAAAACTGGAATATTTCTATCCAGAAGCCAGGGTGCCCTCAGCAAGTTTACACTTATCACACATGGGGGAGACAGAGGGGCAAAAGTATTAGGTTTTGTTTTGGAATAATGAAGTCTGTGTAAAACCTAATATTGAATAAGATGATGTCTCAAATTTACAGAGCATGAATAAATGGATGAAAAATATTTAGACCAGTCAGTCTCGTTGATCTGAATTCCTAAGTCTTCTTCCCAAGCGACTTTTAAGTAGAGGGAGGGAAAATGTATTTCATCCTTAAATGCATTAACAAATAAAGATATTAGACATATTGGTAATATTAGATATTAGCATCTGGAGAGTTAGAAAATAAATCAAACACTTTGCTTTCTGAGGACAAAACACCAAAATCTAAGACATTTAAATGGACCTAATTCCGAATGTGGAGATAACGGAAAAAAATGAGAAGTAGGAAGGTGAAATCTCTCACTGAGCTGCGAAAAAGAGGCAAAAGACTGTCTTTGTCTTGACATTCTTTACAAACTTTATTTGTAAGAGAAGGTTTAAATGTATGAGGAAGTATTTGATAACTTAACTGCCTTTCTAATTTGGTACCATATTTTAATAGAGTTATTAAGGATAAAAATATTTTAGTAACTTCTTTATTAGACAGGGGACGTGAAAAAAGCAAAGCAGAAAGAGAAGGAAAAACACTTTGTTCTATTGCTAGCCAGGGGGGAATATCTGGGTAAACAATGCCAGGAAAAGAATCCCGCCAGTACATTAAAACTCTACAATTCGCTGGCCAATAATACTGGCGAAAGTCAGGCAAGCCCAAGCCCCCCAGATGTTTGGGTTTATGCAAATGGATCTTGGATATACGGGTGTTCTTAAAACCCCATATAAAAGGCATAATAATGGAATCGAGGGATTTAAAAAATCACTTGGGTAAGAAAACAGGTACATTTTTAAAAGTTATGAGAATCTCGGAGGACTCACCATTTTTAATGCATTAATGCGACCAATCATTGATATAGGAAGTGATCTCCATTTTTTTGTGCCATCTTATAAACTAAAAAAAAATGAATTTAAATGAAATTTAGTCCTTCGGGTTCTATAGGGACGACCACACCAAGGCATTTGAACTTATCTGGAGCTAGGTTAAATTGTATACTCTGCATAAAGACTGGATTTATATTATTAGTCATTGAGTCATGATATTACTTTGAGTCATTGCGGGTTCCCTCATATGTCATACTCCGGGGTTCCCTTAGCCATTTGTGCACATGCTCACTTTTATACGCATTTAATATTTAGATAGAATAGAAGCTCTAGTTCCAACGTTCGTTTGAACTATGCTTTCGGGAAACACCGAATCGTTGAACTACACTGGTAACGACAAAACTTGCGACCATAGTAGGCTAACCATGCATTTGGGAAACACCCTTGATCGGGGTGAATAATATGCTCTCCCATCTTCTAGCAACTTTTAGCAGTTTTTAGTACAAATTGGCGGCAGTACCTCTGCAGCACCATCTATAGACATTACCATTACTCTATTTTCCTACTTGATAATGTTTAGTGCTTTGCAACAATCTGTATTGTTAAAAGCGCTATATAAATAAAAGTGACTTGACTTGACTAGACTGTTGCTCTTATTACTACAGAGTTTCACCTCTTGGGCTTCTATACTCTTTGGCCTAAATTAAACTGTTAACGCATCCTAAAAGCCAACTGAGATATAGCACCTCCAGTCAATACAGCAATGGCTCTTCAAACTGTATTGTCAGATTGTGTCTAGAACTTCAACATTATACTGTAACCACAATGCATTGGCTCTTTTAACTTCACATCTTTTTTATATAGGTTTCTCTGTTACAGCATCATAATAGCCTTTTATGAGATTATATCAGAAAGTACATCTGGAGGATGCTACAGAGTTGCAAATACAGTATTTGCAAATATCATATGCATTTAAGCAAAAAATAATGTGCATTTTAAGTGAATAAACAGTGAGAGTTCTTCTGAAGTCCTTGGATGAGTAGGTCCCATCTTTTCAAAGGTGTCATCTGAGGTCTTCATTAGAGGCGTACAGTCATTTTCACTAATATATTGTTAAAAAAAACAGCATATGCTGGTTAGATAGCTATGTTTTAAAGCTGGGATGCTGGTTTGGCCAGCAAAGGATCAGCATAAACCAGCAAAAGGACCAGCTTAAACCAGCAAAGGACCAGCCTAAACCAGCATAAGTTGCCTTATGTTAAACTGCTTTAAATTACCTTTTTTCCACATCAGTCTACACTCCATAAACCATAACTCTCCAACAAAAAAGTTTTTTAACATCTTTGTAAATTTATTAAAATTAAAAAACTAAAATAAGCTAAATATTTAGCTGAAGCATTCTTACAGTCTAAAACACGTTCAGGTTTCTCCAGAAATATTTGATTGGTTTCAATCTGTGGCTGGGTCACTCAAGGACATTCACAGAGTTGTCTGTAAGCCACTCTTGCTGTGTGTTAAGGGTGATTGTGCTGTTGGAAGGTGAACCTTCTGCCCAGTCTAAGTTTTTGAGTGCTCTGGAATCGGTTTCCTTTAAGGCTATCTCTTTATTTTGCTGCACTGAGTGTTGCTTCTACTCTGGCAAGTCCCTCAGTCCCTGTTGCTGAAAACAAAACCCCAGCATGAGGCTGCTACCAGCACACTCTACCTTTGGGATGGTACTCTGCAGATGATGAGCAGATCTGGTTTCCTTCAAACATAATGCTTGGAATCGAGCTTCATCAGACCAAATAATCTTGTTTCTCAGAATCTGAGGGTCCTTTAAGTGCATTTTTGTAAACTCCAAGTGTGTTTTCATGTTTCTTAACTGAGAAGAGAATCTAGTCTTGCCACACCACCATAAAGCCCAAATTGATGAAGTGCTGCAGTGATGTTTGTCGTTCTGTAGATTTCTTCTTTTCATCTCCACATGTGATCATGGAGCTCAGCTAGAGTGACCATCTGCTTTTTGGTCACCACAGTAACCAAAGCCCTTTTCCATCAGTTGCTCAGTTTGACAGGAGGCTAAATCTAGGAAGAGTCCTGGTTGTTTCAAACCTTTTCCAATAAGGTTAACGAAGACTACATGCTTCTGTGACCCTTTAGTGAAGCAGAATTTTTCCACAGATGTGTGGCACCTGTTTCTCAATTCTTCAGGCCGTTTGACCTCAATGCAGGTTTTTTGCTCTGATGCATTATCAGCTGTAGTATGATGTGTGTGAGCCTTTCCAAATCATACCCGTTCAATTGAATTTGCCACAGGTTCACTTCACCCTAAGTGTAGTAACATCTACAAGCAATTTGAATGCTCCTGTTAAAAACCTGTTTTTTGCTGAACAGTTATGGTGTATGTAGTGTAGATTGGTGTGGGGAAAAAAAATATTTAAAGCAGTTTGACATAAGGCAGCAACATAACAAAATGTGAAGTGGCATTAATACTTTCACAAGGCACTGTATGTATGCATGTATGTAAATATTGGGGTTATTGGAATTTAAAAATAATTTATTATTCTACCAATCTGAAAACAAAAACAAGATGGTCCTTTAGAACCATGAAAAAAAAAGAAAAAATAAGAAAAAAAATAACGCTGAAAGAACAAAACTGAGCGTAAAGCTACAAATGTGGAATCTTCACTATTTTTTATGGTGAAAGGTTTAGTGTCAATATAATTTTTTTGAAATAAGCAGTCTGGAAGAAGAAGAATTGTGGTGTGGAAAAATATTTAAACCACATGTTTTACAACTAACCCCGATCCAATGAGAAAGTGTTTTTGGTGGAGGGAGTACCATTATAACCAATTCATATCCGTTTTAAATGACAAAACCACAAGTTTATTTACATGTTTTTTGTAGTTTTGTAGCCAATCACAGGCTTCTGCAATGTCTATTTAGAGGTGTTTTTCATAAGTTAATCAAAATAATCCCCTTTCAACTAATTTTTGTTTTCGTAAGTTCTTCTCGCTTACAGATCTACCTAATATAATCAGAGAGAGAGAGAGAGAGAGAGAGAGAAAAGCAAACACATATTGTAAATAAGAGATGGATTGTGTAGTTAGTCATTGATTTATCAGGAATTTGAGACTGTTTCAAGAATGACAAATGTGAATGGAAAAAATATTTAGCAGCTTCTACAAATAACATACTTTTTGATGTGTCCTTTTTAAGGCAATGTTTAAAAAAACATTTTTATTATAATTTAATTGTGCTTGCTATACTACTTCAGAACTAAAGAATCCCTTAGTAATTTTTGTAATTCTACAGTACTAAAATTTTTATAACAAAAATTATTTTAGAACAGCTAGAGTGCAAATGGCAAGTGAGCTATTAAGTGATCCTCTGCTGTCATTATAGTTTCATATAATCGTCATTTCAAAATAAATTATTGCACAATTATACAGCTAAAAACAAAAAAGGCTTTTAAATAGTGTTAAAGTTGGTTGGGGGGTTGTGTGTCTTTGTGTGTGTCCATTTTCACCCATAATGCCTTTGGATCCCTGGCTCTAAATCTGCATTGCTAACCATTTATTGCAAATGTAATAAGTTACAAATCAACTTTTTTTTAAACAACTACAGTGTATTGTACAGTGTACAATGATTATTATTATTATTTCATTTATTGATTTGCTTTATTTAATTCAGCTAATTCAGATTCAGTTAAATAATTAACACTAGAAAAGATATCGAAAATAATACAAATGGAAAAATAACAGTACAAATGACAATATACATCCATTGATAAAAGACATTGCATATGTGTAAATGTGACTTTTATCATAACACTGTACCACAATTGAACAGCATGTAAAACAATAGGAAACCAATCCAGGTACAGCTGGTGTCTCAACCATACTCCAAGAAAAAAAAACTTTTGCCAGTATCTTTGGAGTGGAAAGAGGCGTACCTTTCAAATTTCCCAAAATTAAAGAGAACACTAATTGGGGTTATTGTGTAAGCAAGTTATTTAAGATGTTTCAACCGTACACGTCTCAAATGTACTCAATCTACCCCTAATTATCAAAGTCAAAAGTAGTAAGCATGAAACAAATGTCTGCCCTATATGTAGATGTCGGGATAAAAGCAGAATACAGTGCATTTGCCTGCTGTGACATACAGTAGTTGATCACAGTTTGCTGAGAAGTGAACAATGGTCAGCACTGATAGCAATCTTATCACACACCAAAGAATACAATCAAGTAATACTGAAAACTGTAAGTTATAACATTCCTGTCCCTTTCACAAGTGCATATACACTAAAACAATGAGCCAATCTGTGTGACCCTAGTTAGAAAAATGGTCTGATATATTGTTCTATATCTCTTGCAGAGGTAATTTTTTTATTTTTATTTTAAATCATACCGTATCAAAGAAAGGATGGCACATGTATACCATTTTTCTCATTAGAAACATTCTCATTTTCTCAAAAAAGAAACATTTCAGATCTATAGGTTGGTTCACTGTACTGAATGAACTGAATTCTATTTTTAAGCATTTCAAATTAAATCATTTATAAATGATCATGTCATCTATGGAGATTCAGTTGAGTCTGTTACTTGAGTGATCTTTAAGAGGCGGGGTGCCATTGTGTTTCACTAATGAGGGCTCTGTAAGCATGGAGACCCCACAGGGGTCTTGTAATCCATTGTGTGGCGGCATGTGTTTGTGTGTGTGTGTGTGTGTGTGCTTTTCAGACCAGACTTCTGTTTGAGGAGGAGGCGTGGGCAATACATTCACACGTGTGTGTGTGTCTTCACTTTGACAGACAGAGAATACGAGAGATGGAGAAGAGAAGAGGGAGAGACACCGGTCGAATTGAATACTGTGTGTTTGTTATCTGTCAGCTATCTGTCTCCACTACCTGCTGAGCCAATACAATACTAAGTAAAGTTTATTATTTAATGCGCTCCATCAGACAGCACTGTATGTAAGCTTCTGTATTCATAATTTAATCACTGAGGATGTTTTTCCTCCTCCTCTTCTTCTTCATCTTCTTCTTTGTTATTACAAGGTAACAGTGTGCTCAGGACAACTACCCATTCACACAGTAAGGACAAATAATACAATCAAGGGTAAGAGTATCACATATTTTATAGATATGAATAAACACACACAGGCACTAGGCCTGCAAAGTTGGCTTTTTGCATGCGATGAGGGTCAAATCATACACCTGTAGCCTACTACAATCACAAACAGCTTTCACAGAAACACGAATAAAAGGTTTGCTGGATAATGAGGAATGTAATCCGAATTTACTGGATACATAGGTTCATTTTATGCAAAATGTAAACATTAATTCTAAAACGATTTTGGACGAAAACAACCGAAACTAACATTATTGTATTCACGCTGAGTCGCTCAAACTAATTAACTAACCCCATTATCACTCTTAACTACAGCGCAGCCCAACGCAAGCCATGTTATGTTCGGATGTGGATTCCAGTCGTAAATCTGACAGTGTAAACGAGTGTGAACAATCCAAGTTTTCAGAAGAAAGGAATCATTTATTAGTGTAAGCATTAATGCACAAAAGACGTATGTTTATTGGTATAGTGCCATTTCGCACCATTCAAATGTAAATTTTACATCCTATTAAGTGTATTCTCAGTTTGGCATCAAAAGACAACAGGTTTTTAAAATATATGTCTGTATTTATTTGTTATATTTTTATTTTACAATTAAAAACTTCCAGTGTTTATTGCTGTACAGCAATTTAGTAGATGGCAGATGTAATAAATGTCAAAAGAAAACAAAACTTTGAAATGGACTGTTTTAATGTTATTACGTGGGGATTTTATGATGTAGCCTGCCCTCATATAGGCTTTGTTACTTTTAAGACTACTTTAGAGTTTATCAGCTTTTCATCATAATCATCAGGAGATCGAATTAGTCTCCAATTAACAAATAGTCAGTGATGTGGGTCTTGTGAGCCAAACGATAAAACAAGACGCACGACTTCAATTCGATTAGCTCCAGTTCCATTAGACTGTCTAACATGTATTATTCTCAAATCGTATCGATTAACGAACAGCCCTCTCTTAGCTTTGTCAAAGGCTGGCCGCGGGTTTCGCTACTTCGTGGGCCAGACCGTAAGATAAAATCTAAACCTTGATCATTGCCGTCATTGAATTAACTGCGCGGCTATTTCTGATCAGACGAGTCTGTGTTTAATCAAGGTGTCAAAGCTTTTCATGATTCTATTATGGCTGCCATAGCTGACTGCCCAGCCCGAGGGCATTACCAACAGCCCGAATCTCTCTCAACACGAGGGCAACAGGTGCATCAGACTTGCGTGTGGCCAAGTCTCTGTCTGTATGTAGGCGATTATAATTATAGGGTGGCAGTTCTGTCTGGAGTATGATATGAATTTCAATTGTGAACACAAAATAGGCTATTAAGCCCACAACACCTAGCGTATCTGTTCAAAAGCAGGGTTTTTTTATTAAGTTTACACAATGCTGACTCCAAAAAATGGCTGTGCATTTTTTTCTTTGTTTTAATTACAAGAGTCATTCCTGTTCATACAAATCAAATTGGCATGTACACAGGTTGCGCTGACAAAGGTGCTACGATGTAAAGCCAAACAGCGAAAGTCGCTTGATTCCTGTTGATATGACACTGAATTGTGTTGTTACATGCAGCGTATGAAAACATTAAAGGTCCAGTAGTAATGCTGACTGAAAGAAACCACAGCAGTGTAGACTGCATGCTGCATGACAGGATCATCTAAAAAAAGCCAGTAAGACTACATATAGGCTACTTTTCATTCATTTTAACTGAAGTACAATATTAATTCAATAATAGCCTTATAAAGATAATGGTCAGTTGTATACATTTAAATGTTAGCTATTTACAAATGTTTGCGTTCTTAAAGGTATGATTTACCAAAAAATTTAAATTGGAATATTTTTTTTCCACCATGTCATTCCAAACCTGCATATGTAGGCCCATTTCTTCTCTGGGATAGTTTAATGCCTTTTTCTTCTCTTTAACAATTTAGGAAATAAAATAATTGTTTGTCCATAAAGTAGAGTTCAAGGGTTCGGTAACATTCTACAAAAATGGTAGCAGAATCTTCTTTTGTTTTCCATAGAAGAAATTTGTAAAATGGACAGGTTTGGATAAAAGAGTGAGGAAATAATGACAGAATTTAGTAGCAGCGAATTTTCAGTATTTTATAACTCAAAATCCTTGATACTGTCGTTGCCTTTCTATGTGACAAAGCGTGTGGTGTTTGGAAATTCAGTAATATCTATCATTATTTGTTTCTGTCTCGTTAGATGTATTTATTTATTTATTTATTCTAATTCAAGGCCCTATAACCCAGCAAAACATGCACGAGGAACTCATGGCAATTGTCTAGCGCAGACATTTACTCTCAGTCCAGAGCTGGAATATAGACTGCTTGCAACATTTTTTTTTCAAACATGATCGAAGTGGATTTTGTTCATGTCATTGTAGCGCCGTGTAGAGAAACAACTTTGTGGAGCTGAAGTTACATTTTCGGCAGAGGAAGGGTAGACTAATAATGCAAAACTTCCATTTTATATGTGTTTTGATTTTGTAGGCCTATGCAGTGATATATTCTATGTTCTCCTTTCACTTCGTGAAACATTTAGGGAAAAATGTCTGTTGGATGGTATAAAAATTTTGAGAATAGGATTTCAATCCTTTTTTTGGAAAAATGGTTTGTCGGATAATTTATTAATTTATTGACTTTCAGTTTGTAAAAACCTAAACGTTTTTATAGGACTTTAATTAAGCCTGAATGGTTCTAAATTATAGTTTCTATTAGCTATTTCAATTTTTTGTTATTTGCTTTTTCTGTTAGCAGTATATGAGCATCTTTTTTTCTGAGAAGGGATATTTAGCCTAATGAAAATTTACAGCCTAAAAAATCAAATCTGTAAAATAGGGCATATTAAAATGATTTTTTTTAAGGCTTCGTTTTTTACGGGTGTTTTGCCATTATATAGAATTTGACACTTCATTGCACCGTGTTTTAGAGTTAACAGATATGTCCGTAAAATTGATGGATAATATAATGTATAATGAACTGCCAGGAGCCTACTTTTTCCTGTATTTTACGGATTAATTTTCCAGTATACCATGAATGTTTTGATACCATACTGGAGAGGCTACGCATTTATAAAATTGTATTATATTTTATTTTATTTTACTTTATTTGTAAACACATTCGCAACAGGGACATCAGCGTTATCACCAAGGTGAAACTTCTGGCGCTTCACACCTTTAATCCACTCCTCTGCGCCCCTATTGGTCCGCTATCCTTTTAAAGCTGCGCTTGATCTTTGAGGTGCACCAGGGAGAACGTCTCACCAGGCAGAACAGAATGTACCTCTATCGGATGCTTCCAGAACTCGAAATGGACTCCACAATGATGCTTGATCAACAGTGCCACTACATGCCACATCAGCAGAAAGAGCCGCGTAGAACGTTTCATTGCCCCGTGTCGGGTCCATCAAGCCCGGTGTCGGTAGAGTCTGAATCCAGCTGCTCAAGCCCGGAAACGAAAGCGCCCGTGGAAACTCGAGTAAGACGTCCTCTAAATGCTTTCATCATCTGGACCAAAGAGGAGCGCAGACGCCTTGCGCAGCTAAACCCTGACTTGGAGAACACTGACCTCAGTAAAATACTTGGTGAGTGCGAAACTTTTGCTGTGATTACTTGTGTTAAATTCTATCGGATAGAATTGTAATAGCCTACTATAATATGTAATTATAATGTAATATATAGTATTTTTTTTGTATATGAAGACTGGAATAAAATGGGTCAGTCTAATATTACTATATTTGTAATATATTGTTATATATAGCCTACTCTAACATTATTTAAACTAAAACATTTTTTGTGTGTTTGTTTTTGTTACAGGTAAGACATGGAAGGCCATGTCTCTTGCAGAGAAGCGCCCTTACATGCAAGAAGCAGAAAGACTACGAATCCAACACACCATTGATTATCCCAACTACAAATACCGGCCGCGTCGACGAAAGTGCAACAAGCGTGGCAGCAAAACGACTTCAAGCGAGACCATCGGTTCTCCAAATGTCTCTTTTCACCTCAACTATATGTTACAAGGTCAAGTTGCACAGAATCCATACAATCAAATAAACTCCTACAAGCTCCCACATAGTGGGTTTTCATTCGAAAACCACTCTTCATCATACAGCTTTGAAGCAACATCATCAAGTGGAAACATGATGTTCCACGGTGGTGCAACATTACTGAACTCTTCTTCTGTACATCTACCTCTGGCTACTTACTCAGAGTCGCTGTTGTATTCACAGCATTCTATGCAGCAGAATGGGGTGGAACTCTGTGATCGGTGGGGGACGGAGGTATGTGCATGTGTACTGTGTTTGGGTGGACCTTCTCTGGAGTTCTACCTAGAACAAGTGAGATCAGACATGTTGGACCAGCTTGACCGCAGTGAATTTGACCAGTACCTCAATCCAGCACAGTCTGTGGACAACAACGAGTGACCAAAAACATAAACTTTGAATACTGCTATCCAGAGACTTAATGGTTAAAGTTTATTTTCTACTGCCAGTGCAATGAATTCTTACTTTGATATTGTATGTATATTAAATTGTGTTTATTTATATGTAATGCAAACGTTGCTGGTCATGTCAGTGTTAAACTTAACACTTAAACTTAAACTGTATTTATAGATTTTTGTTTTTACTTGAGAAAAAGTTTGCTTCTAGGATGATATAAATAAAATCTCTGTCAATATATGGGATGATGTGCATCAATGCTTTAGATGTTGTTTAGTGTTGAAAAATCAATATGGTCAAATGAATAACATGCTAGTAGGCAGAAATTTTCACATACTGCCAAAAATTACTGAAATATAATAATATTTTAAAAACAATATCACTATATTTCTACAATAAATATATAAAGCCACAATAATTTCTGCAACCAGCAAAGCTAGCCAGTGTTTAGCTTACCAACACTGTAAAAAAATTGCTGTAGTTATGCAGCTGTTTGCCAGTAACTGTAGATTTAAATTCATGTTATTTACTGGCAACAGTTTGTTCAAAGTTAAATGAATTAAACATTAACAAGTCTTTGTCTTTACAGAATAAAACTTTAAAATAACAACCTACTGCAAAGCATTCTGGGAACCAGAAACCTTCATCAACCTTTTTCTGTTTTTTTTCCTTCAGATTTTGGTAACCAGAATGCTTTGCATGAGGCTGTTATTTTAGTTTTATTCTGTGAAAATAAAGACTTGTTAATGTTTAATGTTCAATTAACTTTGAACAAACTGTTGCCAGTAAATACCATACATTTAAATCTACAGTAAGTTACTGGAAAACAGCTGCCAATAATTCTGTAATTTCTACAGATTGTTTTTTTACAGTGAATGTTTTCTTCCCTTTCAGGGAGAGGGAGAGACTGAGGGGGAAAAAAACACTTAAATTGAAGTAAACCTTTGGTACAAGTGTTACTAATAGCTATCCTCCAAAAACATCTATTTTTTCTAAAATTATATTTACATAACATATATGGTCCTCTATTCTGATTGACTGAGATGTTTTCCAGGAGTGTTGATATTTTCCAAGTATCAGAAATGGTTACTTATCACTCTGCTTGTCTCTGGCCATTCTAGATGGGCATTATTTCTCCTACTACCACTAAAAACAATAATAATAATAATAATAATAATAATAATTTTATTATTATTTCAAATGACTAATACTTTATTAATGAAATATCTTGAAAATATAGAGAATTTTTAATTTTTTCTAATTTAAAAAAAAGTTGAATAAAAAGAAAGTTTGATACTGTTTACATCTAAAAGCTTTTTGTGAGTAATTTCAATATTTCTTTTTCATAAGTTACGTTGGAAATGCATTAAAATGTAAATGAGCTGTATCAATATTTTACAATATTTAATATTTTTTAAATGCATTATTATAATAAATGCAGCTTTGGTAAGCAATAGAGATGTCTCCCTTAGAAGCAATCGCACTTCACAGACAGAAATGTTAAAAGCATTAATATGTTGTGCTGTGAATCTGTACAGTGGGCAGAATAATTTTAGCTTTTGTGCTTCTGTAAAATAGATACATGTGATTTGCAATGCAGAAAAAGAATAATGTACATTAAAAAGAAATTGCAGTAAAATCAACAATATGTAAAAAAATAAATATTAAAAAAAAAATCTATTAAAAATATAAATGTATTTTGTAATTAATTTTTGGATTGTAACTGGGCTGTTTGGACTATTCAGTTAAATGATGTCGGAGTGGGGCATGGACTTTGCTTCTTTGTAACTCTATCCACTGTCAACTAAACCCTTGTATCCTCATCCCACCTGATAAAAAACATTAACACCCAGGCCTTAAAGTGCTTAAAGTGGAAAAGAGGTAGGCAAGCAGGGGTGTGCTATAGAAGTCGTCCTTTTAAACATTTACTATACTCAATAAATCTTTCAAATATTCATTCAATTAAGTAGTCTTGTTTCATGCTAAATTTCTCATGGATGCATTGTTCAAAGAAATGAGTTTTGGCTTCATAGTTTTGAGATTATTGGGACAGACAGTCACTCGGGGTAAGGGGGAAGTGGGGCGTGTATGTACATATACTTGCATTGTACACACAAGAGGATTTGTAATTCTATTTGTATACACACACGATGATTTGTAATCCGTACCTCAAGTGGTTCATCCTGTCCGCCCGTGCCCTCTATCTTCTGAGGGAGTTCATGATTGTTGTGCTTAGCTTTGTGTAAGTTCCACCAAATGTCAAGGGAGTGGCTGCCCTGCTAAAAAAAACTGCAAAAGGACCAGCATAAACCTGCTTAAACCAGCATCTCAGCTTCAAAACCTATTTAACCAGCATATGCAGTTTTTTTCCAGCAGGGTGAGCAAGTAGCGTATGACAAATATCCAGATGCTTGAACACAACTTTTGACTTCTTACTGTATCGATACTTCATTATTTTCCTCCTTTTGTCGTGACTTTTGTCAAATCAAATTGTGCATAGAAAATTTTAACCGGCAACTGCTGTTTATCATGGCTGCTACACGGCCTGAAATTTGGTGTGCAGTTGCAAATATTGCCTATAGTGTCCACTCTTGCCAAGTGCCACATTTGGTAAATTCCTGTGCTGTCTCTTCCTCGCATGCGTTCTGCAGCAGTCATTTTGGATGAATAGTTATTGCAAGTTTAACTTGTTGTTTTTAATGAGTTTGAGTATGTGTAGCGCATTGTGAAAAAGGGTTTTTGAAATGCTGTATAAATAATTTACTCAAAACCAAAGCTGCGTTACGCAGAGACCCGCACAGCGCACAGATTCTGTGGGAATGGTGCAGCAAGCCTACACCAGCCAGCCTCCCCTGATCTGCTTGTCTGATTTAAGACACGGGAGTACACAGCCTCTACGCGGGGGTCGGAAAACCTGGCAAAGCAGATAAAAAGCTGCTGAGAGCATCTGAAGCTCCAAGTGTGGTCAACGTAGAGGTGCAGTGCACCTACTGGACACAACAACTCTAAGGCTGGGTCTGCCTCCTGATGGGGCAGAGCTTGCAGGTTCACTACCTGATCTCGGAAGGGAGTGGTGGGAACCTTGGGCATGTAGCCAGGCCGGGGTCTCAGAATGACGTGAGAATCAGCCGGACCCTCCACTGCATCGTGGTATGCTGCTATGGCTGCATACGCACTTTTAGAGTCGAAGGGGACAGTCTGCGCTCCAACTTCTCCTGCAGGAAGGAAAGTACAACTGCATTCGGGCATCTCTTAGGGCCCTCATTGCGAGAGGAGCACCAGTCGACGAACAGACCCCATCTCAGAGCATAGGCTTGCCTTGTAGACCCCAGTCGAAGAGGTAGTTGAGGATGTGGATGCCCATCTGCCATAAGGGAGACAGGGAGAGGCCAAACGGGAGAACCTTGCACTGACACACTCGACCCTCAAACGCAAACCGCAGTAGGGGTCTGTGGCGAGGCAGAATCGAGACATGAAAGTACGCGTCCCTCAGGTTGATGGCTGCGAACCAATCAGGGAGCCGAATGCATGTTAGTATGCACTTCGGCGTAAGCATCTTGAACGGCAGCCTGAGAATGGACCGCTCAAAGGTCCAGGATGGGTCTCAGCCCACCGCTCTTTTTGGGCACGCTGAAGTAGGGATAGTAAAACCCTGACCTCATCTCGGCTGGAGGGACAGGCTCGACTGCGTCCTTCGCCAGTAGGACCACAACCTCCACATGGAGGACAGCGGCATCCATGTCCGAATGGACAGTGGTGTAAAGAATGCCTCTGTACCTGGGCGGGTGCCTGACGAACTGAATCGCATAGCCAAGGTGTACCATCCGTATCAACCACCGCAAGGGTCACCAGGGGTATCAAGGGAATGATAAATGCCGTGCCACGGTGGGGCAGCCTGGTGGGGAACCAGGGAGGGGACTGGCCCCAGAAGGATGAACGTCCGGCTGCTCTGGGCAGCCCCTACCTGCTCCACTGGTTCCCGTGCTGGCGATCCAGGGCCTAAACCGCGCTGCCATGTTTTTTTAGATAGAAGAGGCTTTTTTCTGGCAATAATTCTAAAATGCCGTACTTGTCTGGATGTCCTGATTTTGCCAAGTTAGATGTGTCCCTAGGTCAACATATTTTGTTGACACTAGAATAACATTTTAATACAAAATCTTGACCATATCTCTACACCTAAACCTAACCTTACCCATGAGTAATGCCTAAAATGAGAGGAAATGATAGATG
>JAUMHI010000043.1:22143943-22168825 GCA_032359435.1 Enteromius unitaeniatus
TAACAGACGACCTTGCTTGATGTTCTTGACTGCCTTGAGAATGGACTCGATTCGAGCAGGCGTCAGCTTCGCGTGCATCATAATGGAGTCCCATAGCACGGCCAAATAAATGACCCTTTGCCTCGGCAGGAGTACGCTTTTCGTGGCGTTTAGGCGTAGTCCAAGACACTTCATATAGGCAAGGACGACATCTCTGTGTCTGATAGCCTCGCTGTGAGAATGTGCTAGTGTCAGCCAGTCGTCTATATAGTTGAGGCTGCGTATACCCTGAAGCCGCAACGGAGCTAGGGCCGCCTCTATTACCTTCATAAATGAGCGGGGTGAGAGGGCCAGACCAAACGGGAGCACCCGATATTGATAGGCTTTCCCCTTGAAAGCGAATCTGAGGAACTTCCTGTGTGCAGGGTGAATAGAGACATGGAAGTATGCTTCCTTCATGTCTATCGCGACAAACCAGTCCTTGGACCTGATTTGGCTCACAACCTGCTTCACTGTGAGCATTTTGAACTTCAGCTGTCTGACTGAGCGGTTCAAATGTCTGAAATCCAGGATGGGCCTCAGCCCTCCATCCTTCCTTGGCACCACGAAGTATGGGCTGTACAGCCCTGAGTGCATGGCTGGAAGTGGAACCACCTCGATGGCTCTTTTCCTCAGAAGAGAAGCTATTTCCTGATGTAAAACAGGAGCTTGAGCAGGGCTCACCACAGTGGATATCACACCAGTGCCACCTGGTGGTCGCTGTTTGAACTGAATGCGGTAGCCTTGTGAAATGATGTTGAGGACCCATTCTGAGATGCTCGGTAGACACGCCCACGCCATAAGAAATTCACTAGAGGAACCAGTCCCTCTGGACTGGTGTCTGTTTGACAGTGAAGTGACTGGCCTTCCTCTTCTCGTGTGCTTTTGGTGAAAAGCGGGCTTTTCTGGTGAGACAACCCCCTCGGGGGAAGTGCAGACTCTTGCCTGTCTGGGATTCCAGCCCGAGCAGGCTGAGAAGAGTTTTGATGAGCTGCGGGTGCATCTCGGTGCGGTCGCAGCACCATCTGGTGGTTGAAATGTGGGTGTGCTACCTGAGTGGCCTCAGGATCTCTTCGGGTCCTGAGACTTTTTTGCCTTCAAAAATTCCCTCAGGTCTTTTTTGGGTTTAGCTAGTGCTCGTGATGAGCTGTAGTGTCTGTCTCCTGTACCCAGATCTCGTGGGGGTGCTCGAGAAGCGACACTTTGCTTCTGGCTCCCTCTGTGAGCTGCAGCAGGAGCCTGTGCTGACAAGCGGCGAGGGAGAGAAGAATGCAGTGCCGCCGACTGCTTCTTTGCCTCCTGGTGTCTCTCCACCACCACATCCACCATGCCGCCGAACAGTCCCGTTGGCGACAGTGGAGCATCCAGCAGACAGGCTTTGTCGTGTGCTTTGACCTCGGTCAATGAAAGCCACAAGTGCCTCTCTGCCGCCACCTAGAGCTCGAGCTGTCTCCTTTGTGGCTCGGAGTGAAAGATCCGCCGTCTTACCGAGCTCCAGGATGTCCTCCGCGTCTATGTGTTCCTTATCAGAGGAATCAGAGGTATATGTACGGCTACATTACCGTAGTAATCAGACGCGGGCACGTAGGAACGTGCAGAGAAAGGTCGGGACCAGGATCTACACACCTCTGTGTGCAGATCTGGAAAGAAGGGCAGGCTGTGCCTAGTTGCTGGCGGCCGTCCAATCCAGCCTGCCGGAGCCTCAGCTCGCGGTGCCTCAGGCCAATCCAGACTGAGCCTCTCCACAGCGCGTGTGATTACCTCCAGTAATTCATCCAGGCGCGGTGACTGAGAAGGTGGCAGGGTGTCTGTGCTGACAACATCGATCTCCTCAGATGACGATGAGTGACGGGCATCGTGCTCTCGGGAAGAAGTAGCCGCTCGCGGCGCTTCGAGCTCCGAGACTCCGGTGTTCCTGACGGATTGGAATGGAGATAGAGGATCACTCGTCTCCAAACCTTCCATCAGATCCACCTGCGAACCCCATGACTGCAGACGCCGGTTCGCCTCAGCGACAGCCGGGCCTAAGCCACTGGGAGCACCAATAAAAACTCAGTCCGCAAAGAGGGCTCTGCGGGAACGGAGAGTAGCGAGGGAAAGCTGTTTGCACAGCGAGCAGTCTCCGCCCTCGAGCGCAGCTGCTGCGTGTTCCTCGCAGAGGCACGCCACACACAGAGAATGAGCGTCCCGCGGTGTAAGGAAGCGACCCACAGGGAGTAGCACATTCTCTGAATGTTTTGTTTAAATTCCTCTGCATAATCGCTGTAGAAAATCCTTCTTTTCCTTTTCAACAGAGATCGCTGCGACAGACTTACAGAGAGCGCGCTGAATGAATGAAGGCTACAGTCTGATTCACCGCAGGTGTTCTTAAGCACCTAGTCAGTAGCGTCACCCGAGGCTGACGCACCTGACTCCAATCAAGACAGATTTCACAGCAGATTCAGAGCAGGTCACGCTGAGGCGCTCCCAAAATGTGTCTCGACGCAGTGTTGAGTTCCTGAAAAGGAACTGTAACCAAACCTTTAAAATCTCTTTCCAAACAAATTTTTGATAAAAAGCCCAACCAATATCACCATTGTAGGGTTTTGGAGAAATATTTTTTTCTTAGCTTTGATAATTTTAGGCTTTTCTTGAATTTATGTATGGTTTATAAAATCTTAAATGGCATACTCTTCCATACTTCGTGACTTTGTGTACTTTCATTCCACAGCCTCTGAAAGATTTACTAGATCATCATCCAATAGTGATTGTGTTATTCCGTTTCGTTACTCTGCTTTTGGATTATCGTCTTTCTCAGTGAAAGCTATCACTCGTTGGAACATTTTACTAGAAGATATAAGAATGTGTACATCTATTGATATTTTTAAATTTAAACTAAAATCATATTTAAAGTCAACTCAACTCTGTAAACATTGATGTGGTTATGGTGTGGTTTCTGATATGGGTATAAGTGTTTGTATATATATATATATATATATATATATATTTTTTTTTTTTTGGTTATTTTTTAAATCGTGACTATGATTATCTGCTAAGGGACTGCAGATGAAAACTAGCCTCTGGCTAAATCTGGTACAATGCATAAAATAGAAACATTTATGTTAAAATTGTGCATGGTCCCTTTTTCAAATAAACAAAACAAAAAAATTAATAAAAATATGTGGTGTGGTTGATTGTAGATTGCAGCTGTGGCAGGTGCCGGTGATTATAATTCTGGTGACTGTGATCTGAGGGAGGGAGTGAGGGTGGAGCCTGACGAGGGCTCAGGTGTATCTGTAACACCTAGGCTACAAATGAATCCTTATGAATATTGCAATTGTTATTAATATTTATGTTATTGTGATCAGTTGTCAATCGCATTTTGTATTCAGTTGTATTTATTACCAAAATGGTGTTTATTCACTTGCTTAATATGAAAAATAAAAAAATTTAGTTTTGATTTGTGTGATTTCTGCTTTGGACTATTTTCGAAAGATTAGGCCTTATAAAGTGAAACAAGACTTACAATCTAAAAATGAATAACATTTCTGTAATCGCTGAACTGATTACTTTGGCTTTATGCAGTTCACAACATAAGTGTGAATAATAAATGCTGATAAAGACTGCAAATAAACTGGTTACTGTTTGATCTATCAGTGTCTTACTGAAATATGATTGCTAACATAAGCCTTACATAAGCACTATAGAAATAAACTGCATATATTGTAAAAGTATCATATTAAAATGATCAATCTGTATATATATATATGCGCACACACACACGCATATTTTTACTAACTGTAATCAACTGGCATTTCAACTCGCATTTTAATTAAAACTGCCTTTTCCCAACATTTATTCCAGAGTAAGCATAATTACAACAAAATGATTATGGCATAATCACACAAAGGGAGATTGCTGATATAAGTTTAGTTTAGAATATTTATATATTTTGATGATATTTTAGGATCATATCTATTTTCTGTGTGTGTCTATTAAGGCAAATGTGCCATATCTACAGGTGACACAATCATACTTAATATAACCAAATTAATTACATTAATTTGAAGCAGCAGCTATTGTTTAACCTGTATTCGTAATCAACTCTACTGCCCTGTCTGATCTGCAGCCCTCGTCACTATATGCTGAAATATCTGGCTGGCATGTGTGTCTCTATATTTAACCCTTTGCAGTAGTTTAGGCGCCAGCTTCAGATCACAGAGCGAGCATACTTATGCTTGGAAACTATCCAAGACATGTTTGGGATAAACATAGAATTTTCCCCCCACTTTAGTGAATGGCTAAGGTGAAAGTATGGAGGTACTTTTTGGGCAAAACAACCGAATGCTTGTAACAGTGGAATTTGTTGCAGATGTTTATCAGTAAATGTGAAGTCACATACACCACAAAACAGTTACATCTTCTCAAATCCTTCAGTTCAGAGTAACAATTGCTACTCTATGAAAAACAAATTAAAAAACTCATGTGCTCAAATTTTGCTACTATTGCTGCTGTACATATGGTCCAAAACACTATCCCACACCTACATCAAAAAATGGATCAAGGAATTTAGTGCAAATGCATATCAGTATGTGATTTTTTTTTGCAATGAGAGTTGCACACTTGTAAAATGTGTTCTCACAATATACACTGTTTAAAAAGTTTAAAAGAACACCTTTTAATCAGAGTATAACATCAAGTCAATTCAAGTTCAGGAATCTGGTTAATTAAGTTCAAATTAAGTATCAGAGGTGGTTGTTAAGGGCTTAGTTCACCCAAAAATGAAAATCTAGTCATTAATTACTCACCCTCATGTCGTTCCAAACCCATAAGACCTTTGTTTATTATCAGAACAAAAATGAAGATATTTTTGATGAAATCAGAGAGGCATATGACACTCCATAGACAGCAATACAACTGAAACTATCCCAGATCCAGAAAACAGTAAAAACACTGGTAAAACAGTCCATGTGATATCAGTGGCTCAAGTTTAGTTTTGCAACTGTAGGAGATTTTTTTTTTGCGCGAAGAAATAGTTTTGGTGAACTAACCCTTGAATGAGTTTCAGCTGCTTTGTTATTGTTATGTTATGAAATTAATGACAGGTAAAGTAGATGGACAACAATGAGGTGACCCACAAAACAGGAATGGTTTTACATGTGGAGGCCCCTGACATTTTTTTCCCTACTTAGAATGTAGGGAAAAACTCTGGTTCAAACTCTGACTTGTCAGAGAATGTTTATATCTATCTTTGTGAGCCTGCTGATCCTGATCTAATCCAGGCTAGATTTGGAAGCCGCCACCTATGGAGATTCTGCAGTGGATACCCCACCTCTGAGGCAGACTCATGGGCAGGAGAGGCCTCTAGAGCAGATTCATGGACAGGAAAGGCTTCTGAGGCAGATTCATGGACAGGAGAGGCCTCTAGAGTACAATGTGCAGCCCAAACACTCAGGATGGCTACTGAGGATAGGAGAACAATCTCTGTGATAGCCTGTGCTGAGTCCCTGGGGATGCCAGCTTCTTGTGGACTTCATACTTTCATACTTTTTCTTCCAGTCATTCAGGTACAGGTTGATCTTGATTTCAACAGCCAAAGAATGCTTTTCCAGATATGGTCTGGCTATTTTTAGATTTATTTATTTATATTTTCTAATCTGTCCTTGTTTGCACCTTGCGAAGTCTTCTCTTGATTGTGGACATGCCTACCTCCTGGACAGTGTTCTTCACTTCACTGGATGTTATGAAAGGGTTTTTCTTTACCATGGATTGGATCCATGGAGTAATACACAGTTCCTGAAAGGAGCTAGTGTGGGCATTACTATTTCACAACAGAAATACCAAGTCAAAGGAGCTTTTACTGAGAGTGAACATAATCCAAAGGAGGAGGCAACAGTATGTGTAATGTCAACATTCAGTTATGAAACAAAAAAGAAAAAGAAGAAAACAAAGAATAATGGCAACAGATGTTAAAATACAGTGTATTACAAGTGACAAAATTTGTACACATGACAATAAAACATTAAAAACAATGGTTTGAATGAATCAAATACAGTCATATAATCATATAGCTGACTGTTTTCTTTTTGATGTGCTAAAGTCATACATACATTTACTTTTATTTCAGAGTGCAGGAACATTTCTATGCTTATCAGTCAAGTACATTTATACTTGCCCTGACTAGCAATATTTTGTTAGGTTTTTAGCACAAAGCTGAGATGGATCTAAGAGTGGACTAAAGATTAGACATTCTGTACTAATTGTTTTAAAAAAAGCACAAGAGCACACTCTGATGGCAATGTGTGAAATGCCATGTTTAGCCTGAAAATAGTGTGTTCAGTGTATAAAGAAGTCCGCAATTAAATATTTAAAATCAACTGAATAATATTGATCTACTGCATTGATCTATAACATGGGTGTTTAATCTTCTGCATGGAGTGCTTACATTCTGCAGATTTAGTCTCTTGTATGTTCCAACACACCTGCCTCAAAATTTTTGGTATTCCTGAAAAATTTGTTTAGCGTCTTCTATTAGATCTGGAGTTAAACCTTTACTATGCAGGAAAATAGCCAGCAAGATATCAATACTAGACTTAAGATAGTAGAGATATTGTGGAGACATACTAAAGAGACTCAAAAATCACTTCCACAGTCCTTTACATTGACTGTTCCCTTCTAATGGAATGACCTGCCTACTTAAACAAAAAAAAAAAAATTTTACCAGGTACACAATCTTTTTTGGTCAGAATTTGTGCTATTAATACTAACACTTATCTACTTATTTATTTATGATAATTTTTTTGTCTATTTAAAAAAAAAGAAAGAAAAAAAAGAACTTACTATGTGTACTGTGTTAGACTAAATGGGACTTCCCTTACAAAAAAGTTTATTCAAGTGTGCTATTAGTATAGCTACTTCTTTTAAACAAAAAACAACAACAACAAAAAAGAAAAGTATACTTTATGACTACTACACATGTACTTCTCAGTACATGTGAAATGACATAGGGTAAGAGATTTTATTTTGGGGTGGAGTAATCTTTTAACCTTAAATGTGGCTCTGCACAGATTGAACAGTAGGTCTAAATTACATAAAAGTGCAACACTGGCTCAATAAAAAAGCTTATTATTATTATTATTATTTATAAAACTACATTTGGGTTAGCAGTCCAGCTTTTCTTTAATGGATAACCTTTACAGGTCCATTATGTTTCCTTTTCCTTTTATTTCATTTTTTTGTTCTTTTTTGTTTAGTTTATTTCTGTAAAGCTATTCGTGATTCTGATGACACATGAAAAGCAGATAGCAGGACGTGAAAGCAGAATGGACAAGATGGAAAAAAGTCTGTACTGGTTTGGATACCATTACAAGAGAAAATCACAAATGTTTGTGATTGAGATGCACTGCTTCTGACATGGTCTTACCTTTCTAAAAACCAAGGTTAACTATCCCAGTCTATAATATATAGACTGGGATATTTACTATTAACCTATTAACCTATTAGACTATTAACCAAAATAAGTGGACAATGGCTTGGCTCCCCTGATTTTGACACTTGACACAGAAGAAATAGACATAAGACACAGGAATATTATATTGAGTTAATGTACAATTGGACTGAAAAACAAATTTCACAATAAGGCTTTTGATAACTTAATTTTAATCTGTATTCTGGTTAAAAAGATTACATTTAGAGACTTCACATAACAAAACCAGTAGCAAAATAATTCATGTGTCAGATATATTTATACTTCTAAGGGTCAAATCAGTGAAAATAGCTCATTGTGTCATTGCATAGAGCTACTATGCAGTGTGAGTCTATATTTAGAAACAGCACAACTGGAGTGGGTTTGGGAAAGCCGTGCCTATGAAAGTGATAAGGCCAGGGAGGAGACACATACTGTATTTCAAGGATTATAAATTCCTGTCACACAGACAAACGCACACACACACACACACACAAAGGCACATTCCTTGTCAGACAGGAGACATCCCATCGATTGCAGCTGCTTCTCATAGACATTGTGCCTCTTTGCCTTAAAGCTTGAATGAAAGTGTTAAATGTACACAAACTCACTAATGAAACTGGAGGTGTGGCTTTCATTAGTTATTAGGTATTCTGTCATAAAAATATACATACAATGAGTTCAGACATTGCATATAAATATTCAATTTGTTTGTGTACCTGGTATTTCCTATTATGAGGAGACCAAATGTCCCCACAAGTTTAGTTAAAATGTAACAGGAATTCCAGTGATGAAACAAGCTAATAAATCAAACAGAATTAAGTTTTTGAAAATCTAATAATGCAGAACATTTTGTGTGAAGGATAGGTTTAGGAGTAGAGTTAGGGTAAGGGGATAGAAAATAAAGTTTATACAATATAAAAACATTATGCCTATGGAATGTCCCAATAAAACATTGAAACCTTAGTGAGTGAGTGATTGAGTCCGTGTGTGTGTTTGCGTCTGTGTGAATGTCACGGATTCATACATGTGCCTGTCAGATCCTAACAAGAGGACACAGGGTCAGTCCATTCCAAAGACTGTATTCATTTCAAAAATTTCATTTATAAAAACACTGGGGTGTTTTGGATTTTGTTCCAATCCCGCAGCATAAAAAAAATAAACTGCCATTGTCAGAAATGTTGATTCCTGACATCTATTAGATCAAATGGACATCAAATGGAGACCCGTGCTTTCTGTGTTTCACAACAGACTTGTTGGTATGCCAACTACAATAAAGTATTAAATCATGCTTTTTATATAAACATTTTAGGAAAAACATGGAAGACAGATCTGATACTTGCATGAAAGGTTACGGAGACCTGTAGTAGCTCTAAGCAAGATCACTTTCCTGGTAACACAAATAACAGAATTTGCTGTTAGCAAGTAGTGCATGTTGCCTTTACAGTTCCTATTTTTCAGCTATAGTGTGCTTGCATATTTAAGACTGTTAGTTCACATTCATACTAACATAACGTTTCTTTTTTTTGTTTAGTTAAATATTCTGATCGTATTTAAATCAATAGAGCATCAAACCGTTTATAATAATGAGATAAGCAGAGAATCACTAAAAAGTTTGCAGTGGTTCCTCGACTGAGACTTTAAGATGAAATTGTACTATATTTTTTTTCTTGTTTTTCCTCAAAAATGCAATAATAATACAAAAAATAATAATAAATCTCATTTTATACTGACACTATTTAAAGTTTTCTTATTTAAAGACTCCATGAAACAGCATTATAAGCTTGATGAGCACATTCCTTTTCATTCCTGTGCCCTATGCATTGGTTGGGAGATGGAGGTTGAGATTGTCTTGTCAAAGCCATGAATCAATATTTTGCTGCTTGCAGTTTGGTGGAATGTATTAGTAAGGACACTGTCTTTCTACAGAGTTTTGGACCAACATTTTTATTTGCCCTGTGAGCAAGACACGTCAAAAGTATTTTGTGATCTTTTTTACAGTTTTACTCCACTTATGATTTAACATTGCCATCTTGAAAGACATTAAGCAGCTACAAAAGTTAAACATTTTTGAAAACACATTTTAAGGCCTCCGATTTTTCAGTTAGACAGCTCTGTGAGTAAAGGGTGTGTCATTTGGTTTTCATTGATTGAACATTGAAAATAATCAGTGTCTGGGGTTACAATGAAAATGTGTGCGATTCAGGTTTTATCAAGAAGAACATAAAATCTCCTCAGGAATTACTATAGCCACAGTAGTACACAGCAGTGCTAGCATCAGACAGTACAGTTGAGATTAGGTTGGACCCCTGCAATGGTACATGAGGGACCGCGTAAGTGAGGCATTGTTCAAACTCCACTTCGTCCACCATTTCAGTAGAACCTTGATTCTGAGCTGCTGCGGAGACATGTGAAAGCATGTGATGGTCAACAGGAAGTGACAATTCCCCGTAAGGATGCTTCAACTGAGAGTTGGATCCATAATGGTCATCTAAAGTTGAAGGACAGTTTGGGTAATCAGGAGGCAATGCTTGCTGAGAAGAAGAGCTTTTGTTAAAGACGGTGTGAGATATGGGGTGGGCAAGGGAATTTAGATGAGTACCAGAACTGTGACTGGTTTGTGGTTTGGTACTCTCATTAAGAGTTTGCTGTGGGTGAGCATTGCTCATTAGATTAAACTGTGCATTGCTGGAAGTGTGTGAGTTAGGATTGGTGTGAGTGTTAATGTTGCAGTGAGTAATGCTGTGAAAATGTGTTTTTGCGAGTGACTTTATGTTAGTATGACCATGCATGTTGGGGAGAATGTTTATGTTTTCCTGAAAGTGGT
This sequence comes from Enteromius unitaeniatus, assembly GCA_032359435.1. Classification (NCBI taxonomy): domain Eukaryota; kingdom Metazoa; phylum Chordata; class Actinopteri; order Cypriniformes; family Cyprinidae; genus Enteromius; species Enteromius unitaeniatus. The sequence continues at coordinate 22,154,233 of JAUMHI010000043.1, forward strand.
GCTCTTGGTGGTTATGGTAGCTGTATGCTGACTGATGGTGATTGTCCTGAAGATGGGCAAAAAACTCAGTAGTCCCAGCGTCCATAGGAGAGGGGTCGGGCGTAGGCAAACTGTAGGGCTCAAACAAAGTGTGGGTCTCGTAGTATGGTGGCAGTTCTGAAAATTCAGCACTCATGCCCTCCATGCCCAGAGGGTTCTGAGCATCCCCCACCCCATGAAGCATAAAGCTGGAGTCCAGTCGTTTATTTCGTTTTACTTGTTTGCGTCGTCGTGGCCGATATTTGTAGTTTGGGTGGTCTTGCATATGTTTTACTCTGAGACGTTCCGCCTCCTCAACAAATGGACGTTTGTCCACTATTGGTAAAGCTTTCCATGACTTACCTAAAAAATAACACCAAAGGGAATTTTTATTAAATGAACTAAACACATTCAAGAGGCATTCAACATTCAAAATTTATAAAAAACAATTCACAAATACATTGTGGACTCCATACCAAACATTTTACACAATAATATCTGACAACATGCTTGATATTTAAGCATAATATCTATGTGATTTATTCTATTTCAGAATTTGTGTATGATAGTTATTTATTACGCTTGATACATAATTTCATACTACCATTAAATAACACTGGTATAAAGCAACAATGGACAAAATATAAACCAAATATTAAAAAAAAATATATATATTTAAAAAGGTTCTGTTAAATCACAATATAAATATAAATCACATTAAAGATTGTATTACGAAGCTAAATGTCAACTTCGTTGTGCGATTCACAGTCAGCATAGCTTGTATAACTGTATTATAACTTGCATAACTGTATTTTAGCCATTTTATCAGACACATCATTCATAGTTTTAAAAGTGCTAAAATGATTCAGCCAAACCTGTAAGTAATTTCAATTACTTCCATAAAATGCGTCCGCGTAAAGTCGAGTTCTTGTTTTAAATTTGATGTCAATTATGGATATCTCCCACGTTATTCTTTTTTTTAAACTTTATGAACTTGATTTATAGACTTGATGATTTATAACCAGTGATTCTTTTGATTTGAATCATTCTGTTAAAAGCAGTTTAAATAATATCTGTCTTTTGAAAGAATACATTTTACATAATTCAACACATACGAAAAAGAAAAGAGAAAAGAAAATAGATTAAATGCATAATGTTTTTTTTTTAATCTCTACTCACCAAGCATTTTACTCAGCTCTGCATTGTGCAGATCTGGATTTTGGTGCGCAAGCCTCTTGCGTTCATCTTTCGCCCACACCATAAATGCGTTCATCGGCCTGCGGATGCGCGGCTCGCTCTTTCCGCGCCCGGGACCCGCTGAAGAACATGCCTCGTGTTTTGCTTTGGTGTCCACCCACGCGCACTGCCTCATGCCAGACATTAAGACTAAGCTGGTACCTCGGGTCTGGTTTGGATCGTCGCTGGCGTAACCCGCATCGGGACTGCTCATCTCCTACAGGCACCGGGCGCGTATCCTTGGTGATCACTGATGAAAGTAGTCTGTAGCGCCTCTGGTTGGCCTAAACAGCGTATCCTTTAATGTTCGTTGCTTAGTTTCACTTCGCTAAAATCATATACTTCAAGAGTAAGGTCAGAAGTGCATAGAGAGTTATCAGGCTGCTTTAAACTCCGCAGCCACCAATGGCGAGCAGGGTGGGCGGTCCGCGCCGTTAAAGGTGTGAAAGAAACCTTCAAGACTGGAAACATTTAGCTTTTCGGGAGGTCAGCTTTAAAAATAAAATAAAATAAAATAAGGACGGATCTGTTGCCGCACATGTAACATATAGCCTAATGAATATAGCCTTTTTTTTAAGTTTTCATTTGGGTTTCAATAATTGTTATACAGATAAGCAATGAATGTGAAGTTTGGTTTAGGATTAATACCCTGCCAGCAGATGTAGCCTACCTGAATTTGCAAACAGTAGTAGTAGTAAAGGATTGTTACGGGCTGATAATGGCATGCCAGCTGCGCAAGAAGAGAAAGGTGTTACACTGTATTGTATTCAGTGTATTATGTTAAAGGTACTCTCAACTTCACATACCTCTGAATGAAGTTGTATTGGGCTTTACCAGTAGCGCCTGTTGGCGGATTGAATCTAATAGGCTTAAAAAAAAGAGTTGTCCAAAATTGGCAATGGAAAGCGTTCTTTAAATTCTGTAGTTTAAAAGTAAGAAGAGAAAGGGTTTTATTTTGAGATACATAATTCAATTTATATTAATAATAAATTCATTAGTTAAATCATTGAAACATATATAATATTGGGGCAATATAAATGATCCTGTGTTAAAAGCACCGTAATGCAAGGCTTTCTCATGAGTTATTGCTTTAATGAATACTGTAAAAATATGCATGGAAATTTAAAATGTTCATGTTTTGAGAACTAAAAGGTCCCTATCTGCTAATGTGCAGTGTTACGGGAGCAATTGGGAACTTTACCAAAACCACATCCTGTTTTTGCTTACCTTGATTAGAATTTTTACTCTCTAACTCTTAATCTTAGTTTGGCTAGGCTACATGTATTTATGCTTACAGAAGACAATTTTAGTTTTATATCTTTATGTGTCAGAATCAAAACTCTAGATTCACCAAGACACAAAATCACTTTCCCAAGAACTCACCCCACCCTATGTACACATAAAAGCAACAGTGTGTATTTTCACTGCATTCTGGGACAGAGCCAATGCCCTCCATACTGTTATTGTAATATATAATCTATTTTACGTCTGAAGAACCAGTGGGCCACACTTGCGTGTTTGTGCAATGGTGAGTGCAAACACATATACAGCTTCCGTCTGACTCATGTAAAGTCTCTCGGCACTCAGGAGCCAATGCTATTGTGTAATTCCCCACAAAGGCATGCCTGGCGACAGTATGTGTGTATAGTCATGAGTGCGAGCCTATGTGTGGATCCATCTGTGAGGGAGAGGGTGTGTGTGTCTGAAGGCGGACAGTATGTACTCCTATGCCAAGGACAGGAAGCAGTTTGTGGGGGACAGGAAATGCAGGCTGAAGCACTATTCTAGATAAGGACTAGAGACCTCTCCCATACACACACACACACACACACTGGCTGTTTTTATACAGCCATTTATAAATACTAAAATCTAACCCTAACAAAAAATGTATTGCATTTTTCAAAAAAGAAAAAACAAAAAAAAACTTTATTTACTTACACTATTTTTGTCAGGGAGTTTTGTGTTTAGCTCACTGCTGGGTACAAATGTGTTCTCAAAATATGGTTAAATAGGAACACACACCCATACACCCACCCCTTACTCTATCCCAGACTCCCCTAGGTCTTACTGGTGCCTCACATACATGTTAACACTCTAAAAAAAGGTAGTCAGAATCAGTAGGTACAGACTTGTATTGAGGTCTGGGCAGACAAGGGTCTGAGCCAGTAAGGCAGACAGAACCAGTAAAACAGGCAGATCTTTAGCAGAGGGGATCTTGGGGAGGGGACCACCTTAAAAAAAGTGTTACATAATAATGACCGATTTGACGGGATTTGAAGGGATGGGGGAAAGACTGTGACAAAGTTCATGGCAATATGTGACCAAACACAGGAGGGGGATGAGGAGTGAGGCTTGTTGGAACATTCAATTTGGGCACAAAGTGAGCTAGACAAAAACAAACTGATGGTACACCTCAACAACAGAGGGCCGCAAAAAACCCTTCCAGATGGATACCAGCATCCTCCTCATACATGAATTGCAATTCTTCTAGAGGCATCACAAGTTATCCAAAGGGAACTCTATAACCATCACCTCAATGTCCTAAATGACAGCAGCCACCACCTGCTAAGGCCAGATAATTGACATGGAGTCACGGATAAGTTGGAGAAGTGACTATTACCAGATTAAAAGCACAATTAAGGAGACAATGCAGACCATTAGACAACACCCAGGACTTGTTTGAAGACCTTTCAAATATCATGGTAGATCATGGATCCCAGATATATCCACCACTTTCTCCTCTTGTGGAATAGAAAGACCAGAGTCAGGAGACACGGCAGCATTTAAATGCTAAGTACAGAAACTACTCCAGGAAAGAACAGAATTTCTCCGGAAGGGTTGTGTGTCACCAGCTAGGGACGAACCTATACAATGATGCATACTCTGCCTTTACTCGGCTATGAGACAAGTCTAGCCAAAATGAATAAGCTCAGGTTTTCCCAAGGTTTCAGAATAAGGGCTGACAGATGAAACTGTCGGATGAAAACTAGTTGTTGTATTGCTTTCCTTATACACTGATCAGTTGAATACCTTGATTAGGCAAGGACAGACCAAGCCAACTTCAAAGAACTACCTGTGATGAAAGCCAACAGTTTGTAACCTCACACTGGCTGCATCTGGACAAAAAATTAGCACACAGACTTAAGCCTACTGCAAACTAGCACATACATTCTGTGCCTCAGGGCCGGGGCTACCTATAGGCAAAGCTGGCAGTTACCTAGGGCCTTTGAGAAGGGGCCTCCATATCTGTAACATCTCCTATATGATGCCGGAGGAGTGGAGTCCCGAAGCAACGTATTGTTGATGACTGACCGAGGTGGAGTTGTAGGGGTGAGGGAGTCTTTGATTGAAACCTGTCCTCCAGTCAATACACCCGTATAGGTCGTTTGTTCAAATCTCTGTATGTAACCCAGCAGAGCATATGCTACAATTGTGCCCCTAAAGGCAAAAGAACATTTTCATATTAATGTGTTGTACTCTTTTATCTGCGCTGTAATTCAGGTTTTGTGTAGCTTGGTTGGTAGCGCATTGCATTATGTACAATGGTATGTAATCATGGGTATGATCCCAGAGAATGCAAATTTTATCTGAAATGTATATGCACTATAAATCATGATTTTGCACTATATCTGTAAGGGGTAGGTTAAGGAGTGGGTTAGGTGTGGTCATTCGCATGAATTACACCTAGTAAATACTATGTTGCTAAGTTACTGTAAGATCGTAGTAAAAAGCTGATTTGTAATAACAGTCATACATCATTTCATGGTGACAGACATAACACAACACCATTTTATCATTAGCTTATATTATTTTACATTATTGTTATGCCCGCTAGAGGGCCTGTCACTTTAATGCGTAATACATTTGAAATTTAATTCGTAATAAAGAGTGTTTTTTTGTTGGACAACAGCCTCATTGAAAGTCATGAAAACATTAACTATTGCTATTTGAGTAAATGGGTATGTACAAAATATTTTTGTGGCACTTTCCCATTCACTGCTCTTGATGTTTACCCAACTATAATGACTAAAATAGAAATTTGGCTGCAGTACTGTAGTTGCCTATTCACAGATATAGCCAGTCTACAACAGCTGAAAAAAGATGTGCTGACCAGAGAGCACGTAGTTCTTACAGAGGTGGTAGATGGACAAAGGTGCTGGAAGAAGTCAGATGGTGAATCTGGTGCTCATGAAGGCTGAGGCAAATCAAAGAGCATGCCAACTTGGTGCCTGAATGGACCAGGGTTAAAACAAAAAGCGGGCAGGCCATAGGAAACAGGTCGGGAGTAGATAACTCAGGGTCCAAGACAGGCCAAAGACAATAATCAGGCCGAAAGGAAAGTTAATACAGACAGAAACCCTGAAGCCTACAGGCAAACAACATTCTGGCATAGAAGGCAAATAAATTAGGCAGGAAATGAAAAGCATAACGAGGGATAGCAGGTAAACTGAAAAACAACACGAAAACAAAGGGCCAGGTTCTCCATTTTTTTCTTGACCATAGATGGCACAAAAACTTTACTCAATATTTTTAGTATTTAGTATTAATTTAATGTAAATATCAACATTTCTGAGATTTCCTCAGTTTTTTTCAAGGTTAACTGATTGTGTCTAGGGGAAATAAGTCTAAGACCATTATCAATTTCAGTCCTCACATACAAACTGTTCTGCACATGTTGCACTTCAGATGCTGAGGGATTTGTGAAGTAAAAATTATAGTTTTTATTTTGAAGTAAAAAGATACATTTTAGACCCTTGGAGCAGAGGATGGTGACTTGAGTCACATGATGACCCAATTGACTTAATTTAATAATAACTTGATTTAATAAGTCTTAAATAAATAATTGTGGCATTAATTGGTAAACAAAATGCAAAAAACAAAACCAATGGCACAGGAATACAAACGGTGTGCCAAATAAAGAAAGCAAAAGATTGTTTCTTTTGGATATAAACACCTGACCGTATTGAGCATATGAATTAAATTAAATTGACCATATTTATAAAAGGAAATTTGCTCTTTTCACAATTTACACAGCCAGGATGTGTCACTTCGAAAAAGGAAAGTAGCAGACACACAGTGTTGGGAATGTTGCTTTGTTAATCATTTTCAAACATGTAAACCAGGCAGGGTTAACAGTATTACTGAACACTGATTATTGTCAGACTTTTTAAAAAAAAAAGCAAAGATGATAATATTTTAACTTTAAAGGGGACTTTGGAAGCAAACAGCAATATGGCTGTCCTCTGCACTGTGTGTTCACTTGGATGGGTTAAATGCAGAGCCTATATTCTGAAAATGGGTCATCATACTTTACCACGTTACTTCCTTCACTTTTACTAACATTTTTTATGTCTGACTGTGCAAATATTACTCTAGACTGCATTCTGAATGAGAGACAACTCATACTTTACAAGTTTTATGATTATTTGTAAATCACCTCAGCTCTTCAACAAAAGAGAGGGGTGGGGTGAGCAGAGCTCATTAGCATGTAAAGAGATGTGCACCAAAATGATTCACTGTGAACAGAGCTGTTACATTATATGACCACTGGACCATTTCAAGAAAACCCTAAAGAATTATGCCAAGGACTTATGGAAAATAGGTATTCCGATGTTACTTTTGAAGCACAGCCACCAAAAATCTGATGTAACCCCTTTTGTAATCCTAATAATAACAGTTACATTAATTTTGTAATTAAATTATGCAATTCTGTTATTATTAAAAATGATCATTAAAAAAATCATTAAAAATTGTCTCTGTTTTCTGATTTTGTTTTTCTTTGCAAAACGTATATTGGGTCGCTAGAGAACTGAATGACTGAATATGTGCACTTTAAAACAATCATATGTGATTTGCCTTGGGGTAAATTTGTTTTTGTTTGCTTGAATTAGGCCCCAAGTGGAATGTTGTTACTAATGTTATTAATTACAGTGTAAGTCATATACATACAATATAGTTAAAACAACCCCCTTTCAAACAGATCTGCAAATTTAAAAGGTTGTTTTATAAACGCCAGCTTAGTAGTCAGTGGAAGTCACTTTGTAAAGAAACACTTAGACATAATACACATGTGCATGACATAAGTGTTTTCACAAATTCCCATTTTTCTAGTTTACACAGAGACTAACAACATCGTTTTTAAAAACTGTTGCATAATGATATTTTTTCTGTTTACTTACTATAATAACACATTGGCAGACGCACCATTGTCCCACTCATGCTGAACTATCTAAATTGAAAAAATTAAAAGCACATATTTCATAAGTGGATTATAAAAATGCATAGCAGGTGTTCTTTAAATATTCTGTAATTTAAAAAAAAATGTCACTGTTTAATATTTTGTTTCTAATCCATTTACACATGTTGGCATATGTTCCTGTTCAAATGCTAAGGTTAAATATTTCCTCATGAAAATCAATGACATGTCCATTTTTGACCTTAAAGCATTGCCAACTACACATACTGGACATAAAGACACAACACATACTGTGCTGTGTGATGCTGATTACTGCAATAATCTATAATTGTAATGAGGTTTACAATGAGTTGCCATCTTAATAATAAAAAATAAATCAAATATAGTGGGAGCCAGAAGGAGAAATAGTGAGAGTGACATATTGTGTTGTAACTGCCCCATTGTTCTCCTAAATACAGATATGATGACCTGGGAACTGCAGAGTTTAGCTTTGGTGAGAAAATGTCAGAATCAGATATTTTAGGCCACCATGCAGACACAGGCTCAAACACAGATATCAAACACTAAATATTGATTCTGACTTTATTGAGTGAACTGCTTTGATTCAAAGATAGACACGTTTGAATAAAAGTTAATCATCATCTATCGGTGTGCATTAGTGGACAAAGAATCGATCTCTCAAATCTATGTGTCATATATGACCAGCTGAGGTACTGACACACAGGCACACACATGCAGATACTTTAATTCTGTGTGACATGCCTTTACCTTAATTCTATTTTTAAAGAAACTATGTACGCTAAATGAAACAAAATGTAATGATATTGTCACAAATTAATTTTGACTTCTTTCCTATTGTTATGCATAACATGCCATCACCATCGCCATCCATACTCTCTCTCTCTCTCTCTCTCATTATCTATGCGTTTAAAATTCTCTCTTACAATGGGTTTTTCATATTGTCCATAAGAATATGCTTCTTAACATCAAAATTGATTTCAATCATTAAACTGAATCGATTTCACTCATTAAGTTGTACCAAGAAGTAAGCCACGAAATTAGATTCTTTGTCCTTAAAATATACTGTAAAATACATATGCACGCACACACACACACACACACACACACACACACAGATAACGAGAAGTGATTTCACACTCTTCTAACTTCCCGTATGTGCGTCAGCTGAGCAGCTTCCCTCTTCTGATCTCTACATAGATAGAGCGTCTGTCACACCAAACACATGCTAAATGGGGATTTTCCATAAATGTATATTTTCATATACAGCTACAGTTGCTCTGAAGAATAAAAATCATAATATGCCTAAAAACATGGTACAAATAGGTAGGCACACACATATACATGCAAGCACAAATACTGATTTTCTATCAATTTAAAGGTATTTTTTTCATCACCTATACCCTTAAACATAATCCTCAAAGAGACCTGTGCAAATCACTAGATTTAAATGTAATGATTTATAAGCTTTAAGGTCAAATTCACTAGTCTGTGTTCAACAAGGGTTCACTATTATTGAGAACGTTTTTCAAAAGTGAGGACATTTTGGATCTTAAAAGTCAAACCTACACACACACACACACAACAAACACTCAAACAACATGCACGTGTACAAACATAGAACAACACCTTATGTGAGATTTTTCAAAATGTCCATAGTGAAATAAAATATAATTAGAAAAATAATATAATTAGCTTGTATTTTATTGTATTTTATTATTTTGGTGTTCTGTGTGTTTTTGCACATTGTTAAGTTGTTATAAAGTTGGTTGCTGTTTCTGGTTTTTAGGTACATTTTTTCAATGTATGCATGTGTGAGCAGGTCCTTCTGCCTACAATTAGTAAGAAGTTTTAAAAGTTCTGGCTCAGCACCATCCCAAAAAGACCTTATCCCCAAAGCAAACTTTTATCAGATGGCCTTGTGGCCTTACAATAACACTGGCGCTATCAGTCAAGCACAGGCTTTATCTGGCATCCCTGCCCTATAACAACAATAAATACACTCGCTCAGTTATGCGTCCAACTTCAGTCCAGCCTCATTCCAACAACAACAAATAGACTTGGGAAAAAAAAAGTGAATTAAGCAACTGCACTTTAAATGTAACAATATTTGAAGTTTTTATTTGATGTATTTGATTAAATTACATGATGTCAAAGATGAAATGTCACACTGTATCTAGTAATTCAGCCAGAGAAGGCTAGTAATTTCTATACACCAACATAGTTGTGTGTATATGCTTTTGTGGTGACCAAATGTCCCCACAAGGCTAGTAAAACTTGAAATTTTTTACACAGTAGGGAATGGCGAGGGAAAAATATATATTAAAAATAATAAATAATGTTTCTCTGAAAGTGTGACAATACAAACATGTTTTCTGTAAGGGTTAGATTTAGGGGATGAAAAATATTGTTTGGTCAGTATAAGTAAAAGTAATAGAAGTCAATGGAAAGTCCCCATAATTCACAAAAACAAATGTGTGTGTACATTTGCACACATTTACTTCAATCAACCTTGAGGTTCCTTTTTTCTTGTGAAAGTTGCTGCTGCACAATGGTGCCCCATAATTATGTCCAGTGTTTCTACATTTTTCATGTACATATTATAATGGGATTCTTTCATTACCATTTACATTTATACATTTAGCAGACACTTTTATTATTTCATGTTGTAGACACTAGAATAGCAATTGATGCTAAATATTTCTGTTTGCTACAAGCAGGATACATACAAAGCACATTCAACTCGGAATGTGTTATAATAAATATCGTAACCATTTGCGTGTCCATGCTCAATGCGCATCTCGTGAAAAGCATTTTGGGGCCCAAGGCAGTCACCTACCTTTGCCCAATGGGTAAGTCCGCCCCTGTGTGAGAGAAAGTTTATTTATTGATTATTGGTATGCCAACATCCATTTACACACAATGATCTATATCTGTTAAATTCAACATCCAAACTTATGACAGACAAACAACAGGACATTATGATCACACACACACACACACACACACACACAAACACCAAGTTGTCTAATTCTGCCCATAGAGGCAGCCAAAACTAAACTATTGAATGAAGACTATGAAGACTAAACTATTCTCTGCAGTCGTGTAATCTATGAAGCTCAAAATTGGTATGCATCATCTCTGGTTCACATGCTACTACCATGTTCTTCAGACATGAGTCAGACATGTATATTAAAAAAAATGACCAAGGGCTGAAATAATAATTTCCCACTAGAGTGAGCCATTAGAAAAGAAATGCTTATGGGGCTGAATATTTCTTGCTTTCCTTTTTGAAGTTGTTTGTTCTTTTTGAGACTATCATGTATTTTTTTAAACTGTTTCAAAACTTATATTTTAACCTGGTATTCTAGAATATTACTTAGCAATGCAATCCCATAAAATAAACAATAGTTGTATTATTGGAAAGGAGTATAGGTTTAATTACATATTTATTTTCAGGATGGCACAAAGACCAAACCTTTGACATTGCATGTTAATGCTGAGACCACACACACACACACACACACACACAGAGGAAGTGCTAAATATGAATACTAATGTGCCTGTTACACTGAAAAAAGGTAAAACAGCAGTGTAAATGTATTTAATGTACATTACTTCTTTAAAATAATTCCTTTCAATAAATGGTTCTTCAGCTTAAAAGAATAGGTTTCCCAAAAATGTAAATTATGCCATATTCTACTTACCCCAAAACCATCCTAGGTGTATATGACTGTCATTCACAGTCAGAGTTTTTTTTTTTTTTAAACGTATCCTGGCTCTGGTAATTCTGGTGGATAGTGGCCACTATTTAAGCTTTTTAAATCATATATATCCGCAAGTACTGCCTCCGGGGTTATCACAGGTCCCCTATTGATGGCTTTTTGTAACAAAAATATTTCCAGTTTTTAAATGATAACTCAAATCATCTAAGTTATCAATTATGGTTTGGCAATGGTTTCGTGCGTGTCCATGAGAGCATCGAGATCCGGGTCCTGGGTTGACCTCTGACACTATGTATGTTTTATGACATAAGCTGCTTGGATCTCTGACTGTGTGAGTACATTATGGCATAATTTACATTTTTGGGTGAAGTATTACTTCAACAATAGCAGAACCTTTTTTTTTCTTTCTTTGAATATATAGTGCAAAAACCTTCCACGGCCTTTCAATACACATGAGAGGATAAAGTATATATCAGTAAATATAACAAAAATAATCTAATCTAACCAAAATAATTTTGGTCAGTATATACAGTACTGTATATACTGACCAAAATTATAAACACAACACTTTTGTTTTTGCCCCCATTTTTCATGAGCTGAGCTGATTCAGAGAATTTGATTAACAAATAAGGATAATTTGGTATCTTAAAAAGAAGCAATGGATTCATTTAGTTCTTCAAATTCATAAACTTAATTTTGGAATATGGCTATCTGCTGTTCATCATTAATATAATCTCTTAGTAACTGTAGCCATAGTGTAAGTTGATTAAAATAGTTTTCTTGGCAATAAGTAGAGAAAGAAGTAACATTGACAAAACACATTAAAGGTCTTCTGAAGATGTATGAATGATGCTATTATGTATAGCCTAATAATTTTCATGAATGCATGCCGTAAAATATGAAAATATCCCTTATATGAAAATTAACCATGGTTACAACCAAAAAACACGATAAAAGCAAAATAAATATGTTTCAGAACATTAACCTTAGTTTAAACAAGCTATTAGTAGTAAAACTGTGGTTATAGGCTACAACTGGTATAAAAATGACAAACCCCCCCCCCAAAAAAAACAATATAGCCAACTTTTACTATAGTAATCCCATTGTTTATTTTTTTAAAGGGTTGTATATAATATGAAATAAACGTTTTAATAGATTATGACATTTACCTCACAAAAAATATAATGGAGTGACATTTATTTAATGTGAAGGAGTGCTACTGTAAGCCCCATCAGAACTGGGTTGCGGTGTAGGGGGGACAGGACTAATGACATGTCCTTAAAGTAGAATATGCAGTGCATATAAAATATAAATATTAAGCTTGATATGGTTCATACATTGTATATGTAACATTCTCACAAGAGACAGGTCAGACAGGATGCAGTGCAACAGAGGTTTTTATTTAAAGTCACAAAAAGGCAGGGATAAACTGAGGAACTTGGGATATAACTAACTTATGCGGGTACAGACGATCTTCGGGGGTTCGGTTTTGCGATCTCCGGATTGTTCCTTCTTCTTTGCTCGTGTTGCTTGGGTACGGGAACTTTGAATTAAGCACTGGACGGGGAAGCTCCGTAACCTCTCCCACTCGGGTTCCTCTTCGCCCCCTTTAACATAAGGAAATTCATACAGGTGAGTATTAGAACAGAACTTTAACTTAAGCACATGTCATGGGTCATTTCTATTCGTAGACCGGAGAGGACCAGCCATCAAGTGAACATTGCAGGATCATACAGAGCGCATGGGGTTGTGAATAACAGGGATCTCAGGAACACTATCAGGGGGTGAAGGACACGCAGCGCAGGTGAGTGTTCAGAACAGTGAAATCCATTTGTGAATAAACTTCCTTTCTTACGTGCTCGGTGTACTTCCTTTAAAGTGCTCGATATGGACAGGTGCCTCAGTGGACGATAATCTCTGTAGTTACCAGGATTCTGTGACAATCTCAATGACAAGCCGGGAAGCATAAGGTTAGTGGGTTACCTTAAACTCAGCCGCTCTTTCGTTTGCGTGAGCCGCTTAAATACAGGGCTCTTAATTAGCTTCAGGTGTTTCTCGTTAAAATTCTGGTGACTGAGACCATGTCACGGGAACTGAACTGGGATCTGTTGACCTGAATGGCGTGACAGTATATCCATAACTGCTGTCGGAGTTCTGCTTTTGTGTGCTACCTGCTTAGGTTACGCTAACGTTATCCTTACCTCAGTCTTTTTATTCAGCAGTATAAAAATGTAAATATCTTTTTTTTTTTTTTAACTTGAAGATACAGAAAGCAGCACAGCAACATTTCGCAAATCAAAAATTAATTGAAATCGTAACAAAAAGTAAAGATAAAACACCTAACAAGGTCTCTAAACATTCATTTGAATGGTTTGTTCCTCCACGGCATAAATATATGTGATGTTTTTATGGCAATTCCCAGCAATGCCGACCAAGTAAATGCTGTAACATTATTTTACTGTAAATAGTTTACTGCAAAAACTTCTGCTGTTTATACTGCAACCAAATAAGAACCCACAACATAGAAAGGCTATGCATTTTTTTGCTGAACAAAATAAAATAATATTCTTAATGACTGAATGCCTATGCAAGCTGTTGCTACTGCACAATAAAAATAGTCTGCTGTGCCATTAATTGAACCGTGAACCGTTCAGGTGCATTAACACAATGACAAGAAGGTAAGACACCAGCAATGATCTTATGTAGCAATTGTTGCTGCTACCAATCTTCGAAGAGTAATATGGCCATTTCCAAACAATTTGAAGTCCATTATTCTACAGTGAGGTAGACTGTCCACAAGTGGGACATTCAAAACAAACACCAATGCCAGGAGTGGACATCCCAGCAAATTAAATTATATTCAATTCAAATGTATTTGTATACCGCTTTTCATGATACATATCATTGCAAAGCAGTTTTACACCAAAGTAATGTTTTACAGTATATGTAGTTTGTACATGTACATATGGCATAGATGTGAGATAAAGATCAATTAGTAACGTAATCGAACAGACAAGGAACATCATAAATTAGTAGCAGAGTTCAGTAGTGCTGTTTGTTGTTCCAGGATTGGCATCATCTGAAGTCCTCTGTGGGGTTGGCATCATCTCTTCTTAAGTGTTCAGAGGAGTGTTCTTCTTAAGTGTGGAGCTTGTAAAAGCCTAGTTACCACGGGATGACAATCCCATGACAGAAACAGAACAAATAGGAACAAAATTAGCATAGCTGCTGTTCAAACTAAGAAAATGAGGATTTGTTAAAACCAGAGCTAGAAGATAAATAATGAACATCTGATCAGCAGTGGCGATTTCTTTAAGACTGCAAAGCTCAACTTCCCCTATAATGTCACAAAATTAATGGTCAAATTATGTACTATTGTATTAACATTTTATTGACTAAA
>JAUMHI010000043.1:22178262-22195225 GCA_032359435.1 Enteromius unitaeniatus
GCTTGACCCCAACATGTCAAACAATATGACAAATGAGAAAAAATTGTAGTATGCATAAAAGTCTTAGCAACATCATTTGGTAGACACTGTCTAATTTGACTGAAATTTATCAAACTAATATAAGCACACTCATTATCCAAGCTCGTACCTACCAGAAGTGGACTATCATTGCAAAGTATACTTACCTGCTCTCTCCTTACAGTGCTCCTTGACCTCCAGTGCTCCTTCGATTCTCCAGTGCTTCCTCAAGCTACCTGTTTGATGTGGTGTGGTTGCGATCATCTACTTTAGTTACTTTATGTTCAAGTTTAGCAGCTATTGTCTGCCTTTGAGTTACTCACCTGATTTCCTGGATTCATCTCAGCATTTCTGTTTAAATAAACTTGTAAATACATCTATTCCAGTTGTCTGTCCGCTTCATTACTCTAGGTTGCTTATAGGCCTAAGTAAATAAGCTATTTTAGATCTTAGATTTTAGACCTTTAGATCTTAAGAATTTTAAGTGACCACATATAATTGAAATTTTTTAAAGAAAAAACAAAATGGGGGCAATAAATGCTATATTTTAACAGTTTTATAACAAACACGACTCAACCAATTGAAACCAAGGACCAGAACTAACCATTTTAAAAATTCAATTTAGCTTACCACGACAGATAGGGGTTTTACTGAATAACACAACTAATAAACTATTGTTTACATGATTTCTTTAAATTTATATGTTTGTTTGTTTATTTTCTATTGTCACTGATCGTATTTTCTTAGGGGTATTTATTCTTACATAAGGTATTGCCTATAGTTAGTGGGCTTGTGATGGTGCTAAAATAGAGAAACCTGAAGGCTGTAGTAGATCAACAGGGTAGATAATAGTGAACACAGCTCACACACTCTTAAAGCTGGGCTGCATGTGTAATGCTGTCCCTGGTTGGTGAGATTACAAGTGAGTAAAGATTAAGCAAATGAAGTGCGAAGCAGACGCTCAAAATAAACATCTAGTCTCCATCGTAGGGCTGCTCAATGCAGCATACGACAGGGCTTTGGTGCGATAAAATGTTTACATTAATTTAAATCCTGCTCAAAATGAAGAACACAGTGAGTATTTTTTCAAACTTTATGTACATGGAGTTTGTTATTTATAGTTGTTTTTGAGTCTTGTAACATGTTTGCTTAAATTGTCTGTAGCTGTCATGGAACAAATCTTTGAATAAAGCTATACTTAGAGCACAAAGGGATATTAGTCTAGAATTAAAATCTAAATAATTGTTTTCATGTGTATGAAAAAAGTTAAATTTCTCTATGGTAAACTTATTATGGAATACAATGCTGTTTATAATGAAAAAAGAATAATAAAGCTGTTAATAATAGCCCTTCTGACTGTCAAAAGGATAAAATTGTCTGAAAAAAAAGATCTTTGTCAATATTAATATAGTGGTATTAAACTAAATTTAATGGCTGAATGTTGATTTAGAGCTGTTCATGGTTAAATCCAGGCCTGTTAAACAGTAAACAACATCTGCCATTAACGGGGATATAGAGTCTACCTACTGCCCCTATAATAATCAGACTAGTGGTCAATCAGTGTTGTATCTAGTGGTGTATCATGTGTTAATAATAATCATTTTTAAAATCTAAACTATATTTTCCTCCAGCATAGAGAAAATGGCGTTTTTCATTATTAAATAATAAACTGAATGAAATGATCAAAATCATGATGTTTAAGGTGGTGTTTTTAGAAATATGAATCATAATTTTAAAAGGAATGTGTTCACTTCAGTGTGTTTTTGTTAAAAGTATGATTATTGAGACTGATATGGTTTGTTAATATTTTGTGTTGGCAATAATCAGTGACATTATTTACGTCTGCCTTACATGTATGATGCAGGTTAATTGCGATCATGATCCAGTAGTGCGAAAGGCTATTCAACAGGCCCAGTCTACCGCTAGTGGCCACACTCAGATGACATCACGGCAACTACACATCACTGAGCCAACTGCCTCCAAACGTGTGTGCTTTTATAAAAGTGGTGATTCTCAGTTCAGCGGGCTGCCTGTGGTTATCAACAGCCGCACCTTTAAAACTTTTGAGGCTCTCCTGGATAGCCTATCTAAACGTGTGCCACTGCCATTTGGTGTGCGCACTATTACAACTCCTCGTGGTCAAACGGCAGTTCAGTCTCTTGATCAGTTACATCATGGACATTCCTACATTTGCTCTGATCGCCGAACTGTCAAACCCATTGACTTGGAACGAGCACGCCGGAAACTGCCTCCCTGGTATCACGCTCGTCCTGTTAGCGCCCGGTGCTTGGCTTGGTATACACATAGCTCTGCTCAACATGGAACCTGCAGTGCAAAATGGAATGGGCATGCCATCTTGTTGCACACACCAAAGCGGCTAGTACTGTTTCGTAATGGAGAACCAGAAGTGAATCACACCTTGATGCTGCAGAGAAGAACAACATACTCATTTGAAGCACTGTTAGGTCGCATGTCTGAAGTTATGCACTTCCCAGTGCTCAGGTTACATTTGCCTGATGGTAGAAGGGTAAGAATTTTGTCCCCAAATCACAATTTATTTTTAATTATTAATTTAGCTTAAGCCTCTTAAAGGGTTACTTTACTCCGAAATGAAAATTTGGTCACCACTTCCCA
The DNA here is from genome assembly GCA_032359435.1 of Enteromius unitaeniatus. Lineage (NCBI taxonomy): Eukaryota > Metazoa > Chordata > Actinopteri > Cypriniformes > Cyprinidae > Enteromius > Enteromius unitaeniatus. The sequence continues at coordinate 22,180,915 of JAUMHI010000043.1, forward strand.
TCCGTTACAAACCCGTAAAATATTTGTTCGTCTTCGGAGCACAATTTAAGATATTTAGAATGAAAACAGGGAGGCATGTGACTGTCCCATTGACTGCCAAACAATTACCACTGTTAAGATGTAGAAAAGTATGAAAGTTGTCTGAATGCTCCATCTGTCATCAGCGGTTCAACAGTAATATTATTCAGCTAAGAGACTGAATACTTTTTGTATGGAAAGAAAACAAAAATAATGAGTTTACGTTTCAGCACTGTTAAGTCACCATAGTGCCATTTTGTAGCTTCATTATACTGCAGTTGAACCGCTAGTGGAGCATTCAAACAACATTTTTCATACTTTTCTGAATCTTGACAGCAGTAATTGTTTGGGAGTCAATGGGGCAGTCACAAGCCTTCCGGTTCTCATCCAAAATATCTTAAATTGTGTTTAGAAGACAAAATAAGCTGTTACAGGTTTGGAACTACATGTGGGTAAGTGATTAATGACAAAATTTTCATTTTGGGGTGGAGTAACCCTTTAATTACTTTTTTGTTGTTGTTTTTTTGTCCATACTTGTGTTAACCCCTATTAACCCACCCTGCACACACCTTTTCTGCTTGTACTAGTCAAGTTATTTATAAAGCATTATTTACATAGGGCATGGAGTAAAATCAAAAGCACCAAAACAAAATATCCCATTACCATCATTTCAGAGTATTTTTTAGATTAGAGTTGTGACTGTGTCAGTTGTGTCTCTGGTGTAAGCAAGCTGACCCAGTGTCTGAGTGAGCATAAATAGCATTTACAGATTGAGGAAGACATGCTGCCCAGTTGCACTAAGCCTCTTTACTATTTCATCCTATTATACTGCACTGCAATCTGGGATAGGACACAGAGATGGGAGATGTCATTTAGACCACCAAACAAGCTTTATAAATAATGTTAAAGTTAACTGTTCTGTTAAGCATAGTTAGGGGCCAAGCACCAAAGGTTCTAGTTGAATTGTCAAGTTGAATTAAAATGCAAGTTGATTACCAAAACTGTTCTCAAATAATATACACACCAATTTGCTGACAAGCAAGCTAAAGTATATGTGATGCTATTATCACCTCATAGTTTCTGTATTTGCCTCTATATGTTATATCTGCATTTTTTTACAAACACATTGGGTTATCATTACAACACACATTATGTATGTGGCATCATGCAGAACCTGATTTTGCTAAGTTAGGCGTGTCTCTGGGTCAACATCTTTGTTGACCCTGGAACAACATTGTGATTAGCCAATCAGATTTGAAGAACCAGTTTAAAGTTTTGTGAAGTTTAGGCTTACAATCAGTGTTTACATCAGTGTCAGTCATTGCTATGGCATTACTCATGGGTAGGGTTAGGTTTAGGTGTAGAGATATGGTTAAGACTAACATTTTGGAATAAAATGTTGTTCCAGGGTCAACAAAATATGTTGACCCAGGAACACGCCTAACTTGGCAAAATCAGGACGTGCCTGGTAGGCTTCCCTAAAGTCACTTAACTTTCAACAGTGCCATCTTGTGGTCAAAAATGACATTCATTTTTTTTATATGATTTTGTCTATTGTAATTAAAAGGGTCTTGATTGATTGCTTGGATAACGATCAAGGACATCCATTTTTATATTCTTTAAAAGCTTACTTCGAAAATCTACTTGTTCCTTTTAGTCTGATATCCACCAAATTTGACTCAGATAATCTTCAGACCATGCCAGCAAAAAGGCATAGATTGTATTTGATAGCTAATTTATTATTATTATTAATTTATTCTTATAAACATATGAATTAGAGTACTAGATCATTATCAACCAAATTACTGGCATGATGCCAAAAAGATTCTGAGGTTGTATCTCTTGGGGAAAAACTATGGAAAGATATATGGCAGTTTTATTGTATATTTTGTGTACATGTGTCAGTTGGTGATTGGACCACAGTAACCGCCATTTGTGGGTCACCAAAATGTTGAAATTTGCCATTACCTTAAATACAGTTGGTGTTTCTAAAGCAGGGGTAGCCAACGTCGGTCATGGAGTGCCAATGTCCTGCAGAGTTTAGCTCCAACCCGGAAAAAAAAATCACCAAGTTCAAAGGGTTCTCCCAGAGGGGAATCCCATTTCACATAATCATAATCATTAATAGTCACCCAGCCCGAGGGCTGTGGGCCGGTCAGCATCTTTCCTGGCACATAAATCAGCTGGAAATGTTGGCCGTGTTTTAGGCATTAAGGCACTTCCGTTTGGGTCTAAGAGGCCGTCATGTGTTAGTCCGGTCCGACAACATGGCAGCGGTCACTTATATCAATCACCAAGGAGGTTTGCGTTCGTGCCCCTTAAACAAGCTGGCATGCCAGATTCTGGTTTGGTCACAGGGCAGGCTCCATTTGCTGAAAGCAGTCTATGTCCCGGGGCACTTAAATGTGGGAGAAGATATCCTGTCGAGACAGGGGCTGAGGCCCGGGGAGTCGAGATTGCAACCAGATGTCGTACAACGAATCTGGACAATCTTCTACAGAGCCGAGGTGGACCTGTTTGCGACTCAGGAGAGTGCACAATGTCCCCTCTGGCTCTCTCTAGTTCGACCAGCTCCATTAGGTCTAGATGCTATGGCACAGACATGGCCAAGGCTCTGTCTGTATGCTTTTCCCCCCACATCTCTGATCCCAGGAGTTCTGGAAAGAGTCCGCCAAAATGCGGTCAGTTTACTGCTAGTGGCCCCGCGTTGGCCAGGGCGGGTATGGTTTTCGGACCTGGTTTCTCTCCTTGACGGCTCTCCATGGGAGATTCTGATCAGGAGAGACCTTCTGTCTCAAGTGGGGGGGTCGGTATTTCACCCTTGCCCAGAGACACTGAAACTATGGGTGTGGCCTCTGAGGAGGGACATATCATAGCTACGGGTTTGTCAACCGAGGTTGTTCAGACTACACTACAATCCAGAGCTCCTTCCACAAGGAAATTGTATGCACTGAAGTGGAGGCTCTTCACTTCATGGTGTAATAGTCATAGTCAGGACCCAGTTAACTGTCCGACTAGCATGGTTTTGGAATTCCTGCAGGCTAGACTGTCCACAGGATTAGCTCACTCCACACTTAAGGTGTATGTGGCGGTGATTTCGGCTTTCCACTCTCTTAGTGATGGTCGTTCAGTGGGCAGAGATCCATTAGTGGTACGTTTTCTTCATGGAGCATTGAGGCTGAGGCCTCCTTACGTTCCAGAGTTCCGACTGGCTTGGGTGACGTCTCAGCACTTTGTTTGACGGTTTGCATAGCACTTTCAGAGCGTGGTCACGCTGGAGGCGTTCCCAAAGTATTTTTGGATGCAGTGTCTCGTTCCTTCAAGGAACAGGGGTTATATTCATAACCCTGAGACGTTTTGCATCATAACTCTGGAGCCCTATGGCTAAAAACAGTATCAAAGTCCTGCAAAATGAGCATGTTGTAATATGTGTAAAAAAAGGTGGAATGTGTTTAGTTTTAACATTTTAAGAAATACAGGTGCCTCTCAATAAATTAGAATGTTGTGGAAAAGTTCATTTATTTCAGTTATTCAACTCAAATTGTGAAACTTGTGTATTAAATAGTTTCAATGCCCGTAGACTGAAGTAGTTTAAATCTTTGGTTCTTTTAATTGTGATGATTTAGGCTCACATTTAAGAAAAACCCACCAATTCATACATCTATAATGAGTCTCAATTCAGCATGGCATGGTGGCGATTAGTTTGTGGCACTGTATGGAAGCCCTTGTCTATAAGGTTCAGGTCTGATGAGTTTGCTGGCCAGTCAAGCACACCAACACCATGGTCATTTAACCAACTTTTGGTGCTTTTGGCAGTGTGGGCCAAATCCTGCAGAGAAATGAAATCAGCATCTTTAAAAAGCTGGTTAGCAGAGGGAAGCATGGAGTGCTCCAAAATTTCTTGGTAAACAGGTGCAGTGACGTTGGTTTTCAAAAAACACAATGGACCAACACCAGCAGATGACATTGCACCCTAAATAATCACAGACTGTGGAAACTTTGCACTGGACTTCATGCAACTTGGTCTATGAGCTTCTCCAACCTTCCTCTAGGACTCTAGGACCTTGTTTTTCGAAATGAAATACAAAACTTGCTCTCATCTGAAAAGAGGACTTTTGGACCACTGGGCAACAGTTCAATTCCTATTCTCTTTAGCCCAGGTAAAATGCCTCTGATGTTGTGGTTCAGGAGTGGCTTAACAAGAGGAATACAACAACTGTAGCCAAATTCCTTGACATGTATGTGTGTGGTGGCTTTTGATGCCTTGATGCCCCAGCCTCCATCCATTCCTTGTAAAGTTCACCCAAATTCTTGAATCAATTTTGCTTGACAATCCTCAGTTTGGGCAGCAGTTCTCTCTGTTGATTGTGCATCTTTTTCTTCCACACTTTATCCTTCCATTCAACTTTTAGTTAACATGCTTGGATACAGCACTCTGTGAACAGCCAATTATCAATTATTGTGCTCTGGAAAACTGTCAGGAAAGGCTCAGGAAACCTTTGCAGTTGTTGTGAGTGGATTAGCTCTAACTTATTGAGATGCACCTGTCTGCATGTTTTAAGAACTGAATGAATCAAACTGAACCAGTTATATTGTGCTAGCAACTTTCTTAAAGGACTAATTATGACTAATATGTGCATAAGTTCTCAAATGTTGGTACACATAGACAAGATATATGACACTGTATGCCACATTTTAATGTTTTAGTCCAAATACACCACACATCTTTTGGTAGAAAAAAACTATAATATCAACACTTGCACATACATTGCTAAATATTAAATTTATATTGATATATCCAAACAGAGAGAAATCTAAAATGTATGTTTTGTGTTTTCACTCAAAATGTTGAGTAAGATTAGTGTTTAAACAAATGTAGTTTATTCAACATACTGCTACAACTAATTACATGTCAAAAGCCATGTCAGATGCCACCTTGCACAACCTTACAGCAAATAGTAGTAATAGAAGTGAACAATACAAAAATTAGAAGGTACAAATTTGGCAGTTTGCCATATGTACAAATTGCATTAAAGTGTGCAAGAAGTAAATTTAAATAGCTTTTATTTACATAGGTGTATTATGTCACACTTCTCTAGTATATTCCATCTGTATGTGAAGCTGCTGCTCAATGCAAAACCGTGAATAAATGTTCTGAAGTAAAGTAAACTTTGTTTGATTTCCCCTGCCCAGGGAGGGGAAACGCTTTTATAGACAATTGATTAATTTAAATGAACGACTATGTAATATAGGATAACTACTGAAAATACTAATACTGTATCCCTGTTTTGTGCAATAGTACATATTTGTTGATATAAAATGTTTTCACATTACCATAGGTGGATGGGCTTCCTGCATTGATATTATGCTCTGGGGTATTGGTGGCCGCTGGAAGGGAACCTTTCAAAAAAATAAACTATGATGTTCAGAAGTCATCTCCACCAATGTGGCTGCCAGTTAAAAGACTGGGACGGCGGCATCCAGTAGCCAGTAAGTTTATTCATTTATTTCATAATAATGAGGACAAGTAATATAAATCCAATAATTGTTTGCAATTTCTATTTAGAAATGCTTTATACATTACACTACAGGATAATCTATTATCTATTAAGACTAGCTTTAAGCAAGTGCTGAGACATTCATATCTACTGTAATACCTACAGTGACCTACATCCTTCAGTATGGATTATAGCATACATGCTCCCTCAAATCTGTTTCTGTGTGCTCTTTATTTTGAAAACACTTGCCATGCTTTTCTGCTGTCCTGACCACACAACTGACCTCACTGTGAAATCCTATTTTTTCTACATATCACCAACATTCTAAAGGAAAAAAGAAGTACAGCAGGACCAAATCCCGTCCATTCTCCCCATCTTCTGAACACTACCTTATGAATCAAATACAAAACAGTATGTCAGAAAGTATGTACGATTTTCCAAGCAACCCAAATGGTTCTGTGGAAGTAGAATCTGGACAGCATCTTGAGTCAGTCACTGAAACAGAAGCAATTACCAGTCGGGATGGTGACACATACATGCCTTCTGATGATGACATAGAGAAAGCTTTCAGAGTCAATCAAGATGGAAGTATGACAGTAGAAATGAAGGTACGCCTCACTATTAAAGAACAGGAAACAATTCATTGGACAACCACAGTCAGTCGGTCCAGTGTGTGCAATCAATTTAAAGCAGCCACTATTTCCTGTCCTGACCTGGATTCTAATTTACCTGACAACTTACCCCCTCAAAGTGACAATCTTACTATAGAGGTCAGCGAGAATGACCATAATGACAACAACCATTTCTGCCATGAGGATGGCTGTAAGGTAAATAAAGAGACTGAGACGAGCGGAGGTGCAGCAAGCATGGAGTTAGAGCAACTAACCTCACCACTTTCCCACTTTCCAGAGTTGCAAAAGGTACAACACAAACATGAATCCATTGAGAGCATCAAGACAGTAAGTGATACAGAATATCAAAACAACCATTCATGCTCTGACATGGAAGAGCTGGACAGTGGAGATGCGATGCAGGTAGAGCGCTGTATGGTTCAGCGTTGTAAACACCCTGTACCCAAGCCTCGATGTAACCTGGCCTCTGAAATTCATACAACAACACAGCTACAACTGAGCAACTTCAGATGTTCAGAGAATCTCCAGCTTCAGGACAATCAGATGTATGAGACACCTTTACATGTTTATGAAAAGCAGACTTGTCAAGAGAACATCTCAAGTAAAATGCAACATAATTTGCAATTCTTTGGCAATTCCCCACATGACTATACAGCATCTTCTGACACCACTTTTCCAGCAACCACAGATAAAAACTTCCATTCCTTTAATGAAGATAGAAAACCTGAGAATTTGGCAGCCATCAAATGTCAGTCAGTTGGGAAACAAGGTGTACTTTCCCCAATTGCTAAACCTTGTACTTCCACTGACAAAACAAGCAAAGACTCAACAAAGAGCGCCAAGGTGACAGTGACACAATTTACTGCATCCTCAAAAGCTTCAGCATCTAAAAGATTTGTTACTCTTGGTACAATTACAAAGAGGAAGACAGTAAGAGTAGTAGTAAAGAAGAACCAGTTGTTTAAGTCTGATGTTCCAAAAAGAAAACAAAGGGCAAATAATGCTGACATTGTGAAAAAAATAAATAAAAAAAGACAGAAAGGAGCTGTGAAACTAAAAAAGAATTCCACAACAAAAACTGCTCAAAAACAACTAAAAAGGAGAAATAATAATGGAAATAGAAACGTGCCTGTAAAACCTCAAGCGGAGCAGTTAACAGATGACCTAAGCTCTGTTTTAGTTGAAAACGATCAAAACAACATCCAAGTGCAAGCTGGTAGTTACACTTTGCCAAAGACAAAAATGCGAAAAGCAGCACTCATCAAAGGCACACTGAGACAGCAAACAACAGAATATGTTGAACTCTGGCTACAGAGAAACACCAATGTAAAACCACCACTGCTTAATCAGCCCTCTTTAGAAACTATACCCAAAAATAACACAATGGCAAAAGCATCTCTGTTCAATTATCAATCTTGTAATACAATACAACCATCAACAAATGAAGCTTTTGAAGAGAAAGTGATTTGTGAATATTCACCAAAGCCAAAAAAGCCTGAACAAATAAACAATGATCACTTAAAAAAAACAAGGGAAAATCAACAGACACCTAAGCCAATAAGTAAAACCGACTCAAATGACACACAAATGTTGAGGAAACCACTTGGTATCCAATCAAAGCCTGCAACAGAACTGACGAATTTGCAAGCACATAAATTCTATACAGTAAAAATGGCTGTAAGGCCAGATATGAAGCCAATTCTTGATCAGCTTTGTTATTACATTAAGTCACTTTGTGAGGTCACACAACACAATCGGCCATATTCAAAATGTGTGCCAGATTTTTCTTCACATGTGGAATCTATATTTAGCTCTTCCTCTATGGTTCTTCTTGCCTTTCTTTGTGTTATGGCTTTAAAGGATGGCTTAAGCCATTTAAATGCATGTGGTCAGGCTGATGCCAACCTAAGCTGTTCTGAGGCTATGCGCATGATGCAATCTCTAAAAGAATTGGCAGCAATACAAGATGCAGAGCATGTAAGGTTAAGTTTATCCCATCTTCACAACTCAGCTTCTGTTCAGCTGTTACAGAGCTGGAAGGGCTTCCAAGTACTAATCAATGAAGCAAGGTGTAGCAGTGCCACACCAGAGACCACTGTGAATGAGTCCAATCAAAGTTCATGTTCAGAGGAGGAAGAACATGCTATCCAAGTGCTGATGGAACAATTAGGTGTTCCAGAGAGAATCAGAGAAGAGTTGGCAGCCATAAACCATTTAGAAGAGAGGATAATATGCAACCAGATAGAAGACAATGGCATAGTCAGTGATTCATTCCCAGCAATGAAAATGAAAAAAATTTCCAAGCTCTCTTCTAAGGAGAAAATGGATAGTTTATCAGATTTTGTGCTGGAAGATTGTGTGAATGTGTATGTTAATTCAGTTATTGATAGAGCTATAACTGCACATCTTAAAGATACTGACAATTCACAGGTTTTCATTGTAGACTCCCTGGAAAAACCTGAAAGCAATCTTGTGATTGAATATAAATGTCAACAGGATTTGAGAAATGACAACTTTTTTAACATAAAGAAAGACATTAAAGGGGATACCAAACCTAATTCTGATACCTGCAAGGAAATTCCACCTGATGAATCTTGCGTTGTGGCAGAAATGTACAGAGAGTTGGAGAAAGTACGAGAAGAAAGAAAAGAAGAAGAAACTTTCTCTGCAAAAGAAAGGGTCAACCAACAGGAGGATAATGGAAGATACAGTGATGAGACATTTCCTAAAGATAATTATTTCAGTAAAGAAAAGGATCTTAAAGTGAATCCTGAGCCAAATGTTGGAGCAGAACAGATATGTTCAATGGAGACAAAATCAGGGCATTGGCAAAATGAGTTTCAGGCCATTAAAATTCAAGATAAGTTACACAATAAAACACGAAGAAGAGAAAGGGAATTACCTGCGGTACAAGATATACCTCATACTCATATTGAATCTAATATAGAAGTTAATGAAATGCAACATTCAATAACTCACCAGGACTTTTGTTTGGAAAGTAAGACTTATTCTGAGGAGGAACATGTAATCCTAGAAGCACCAGAATGCTACACCATCTATCAGGAGAACTGTGTGGAGATTCCTAAAGAAAACATTGAGTATGCAGAACATGAGAATAATTTTAGTACTGCTATCGGTGAGAAATCAATGGGTAAGAGACCCTTAAATACAGAACAGACAACTGGTAAAAGGCTCTTCAACCACATCAGTGAAACTAATCAAGAGGCATCAAAGATTATCAAAACCACAGAAAGTGGATCAATGGATTCTGTCTCATCATCATTAGCATTCAGTTATGATTCTAAAAACAGTGATTTGGCAAAAGATTCAGAGGCACACATTCAGACCAACAGAGTGAAATCTATCAGAGACATGTTTCTTGCCAAGAGAAATACAGAGACACTGCATGGACAGGCACAGGTGAGCAGCCCAGGTTCTGAACTGTCAAATTACCAACTTGAATCTTCTCACAAAAAAGACTACCAATTATTAACATCCTCAGAGCTGTCAAGAGAAGAGAGAAACACATGCAGGATGTCCATTGCAAAGGGTTATGTAAAAAGAACTATTGAGCAGCTTTATGGAAAAGGATGTAGTTCTGATGAGAAGAGATCTCCTTCAACTGAAAAAGTTGAGAAGAGAGAAGGTCTTAGAGGTGCAAATGCCTCAAGTCTGCCTTCCCTTCATGAGGTTCACAAAAATGCCATTCCAGATTTGTCATATTTTAATGCTACAAGCTCAGTAGATAGTTTAAATGAGCCAGTGAACTGTGTCACTCTGAATGCTAGGGTGAGACTCAAGGATGCAGTCTTAATTGATAAGGGTCGCTGGCTACTTAGGGAAAATCAAATGAGTCTGAAATCTTGTTTGGAGCCTGAAGACACATCCAGAAATATAGAAGACACGGATGTGTTGGCTGACTCGGAGCAGGATTCTGGAAAAGAGGATATTCCGTATTCCTTATTTGGCTATTCTTCTGTAGTGCCTGACAAGGATCCTTCTTTCTCAGAACTAGAGGAGTGCCCAGGGAGGACAATCACCTACTTTCACCTTCCAAATGCCAATGATTCTGAGACACAGCCAGATGACCAAAAACCCGACACTCCACAAAGGAAAACAGAAAACAAAGTGACTCCTTCAACAGAGCCTCCAAAATGTAGGGCTGAGAAACACAGCATTGTAACTGTCTTCACACAGCAAATGGACATCAAAAAAACTGCTAATAAGGTGCATCCAATAATAGAAACTACACCTCCTGTAATTACTCAGCCAACCAAAGGGCAAAGTGCACAAGTCGCAAGACACTCTGTAGAACCTGATGCACTGGAGATTCTATATATGTTTTGTGGACAGCACTGCCCCATTCTTTAAACTTGATTAGCAGTTTAATATAACATATCATGTATGTCAGTAATCATGTTTGCCGCTAATTATTTTTGAAAATGACTCAAGATGTATTTTTAAAACGTAAGTACAGCGAACAGCAGTGATATGTGACACAATTATGTCTGCATAGGGCATATATATATATACATATATATATAGATATAAACAAATTAAAAGAAGCAATAGAACATAAAGCAACAGCTTTAGCAGTGCCGTGGTAGTACTGTAGTTAGGTAACTGCACACTGTAGTGTTTCTTCAAGTAGGTGGGACTTGCAGTCATCAGGTTATAAAACTTTTGAGAATTTTTGTCTGAATTATTTACTTAAAGTTCACCCCCCAAAAATATGAAAATTCTGACATTAATTACTTACCCTCATGTTGTTCCAAACCTGTGAAGCTGTTGCTTTCTCTTGTTGTGGAAGCATTTTGTGTAGTTGATCGATACTGATGTTGTGGTCTTGGAGCAGACGTTACTATAGTTACAAATTTTGTAAGTACCATCATTGTACTATACATTATACACTACAATTGAAACAGTGAAAAATTAAACAGTTACACAGCAAGTGATATAAAAAGTGATATAAAACAAACCTATAGTACGGTGTACATTTTAGGACATCCTTAGACCTCAGTAATGAAATGAAAATGCGTCATGCCTCAGACTAAACAGCCTTTGTCTATGGACCAAACGGCATCGTGACTTAGACTGAAAGGCCAGGTCTCAGAAAAAATTACGTCCGGTGTCAGGTCTCGTACAATCAGGCATAGGGCAAAACTGACAGGCATCAGACAAAAAGTCCAAAAGAGGAAAGTTTTTTTTATTTTTTATTGCTAAACTCAAACACATTTAGTACAAAAAACTAATTATCCACAAAACTGACATTAGAACAAACAATAACAAGAAAACAAAATACTCTTTAAAGAAAGAAAAAAAATGCAAATAAAGGAAATGCAATAAAGGCCTTCAAAAGGTACTCAGGCGACTCAGGTGGAGTGTGGTCCGCGTGACGTAACATTACCGTGTGACGGCACTAACTTTTTTAAACATGCACAAAATACTTGTGAAATGCATGTTATCCTATGCATAACATTTAATTAGTTTAACATTTAATAAAATCGTTAGAAAAAAAAAAAAACAATATCAGAAGCAGCTTATCTGCCATCCATCTGCCATCCTCAACAGTTCCACATCACCATATTTTTTGGGCCGTTTGCGTGTGATGTCAAACAGGGCGGGGCAACGCAACACTTCACACTCCACCTGAGTCCGTTTCGCCTGATAACCTTTTGTCTGATGCCTTTTAACCTAAGTCAGTTTCGGCTGATGACTTTTTAGCTGATAACTTTTTGTCTGATGCCTTTTAATCAGAGTCCATTTCGCCCTATGCCTGATTGTACGAGACCTGACTTCGGACGTCGTTTTTTTCGAGACCTGAGGCCTTTCAGTCTAAGTCACGATCAGAGATGTATAAAGTACTAGAGACCCAGACTTGAGTAAAAGTACAAGTACTCTATCAAAAAAGTGACTTGAGTAGAACCATACTTAAGTACTAAAGTATTAAAACAATTAAGTACTTAAGTATTGCAAGTAGTTTATTTTAAAATTGACTACTCAAATACTGAAAGTAAAAGTACAAGTATTGTGTTATGTAGCTATTAAAGAAAGCAGTCAAAAGACATCATATATAGTTAACATTAAGTGAACATTGCGGCATGTTATGAACCGCGTATACCTAACGTTAGTTTAGGGATAGATCAAACTGCTGTGTTTTGTGCATGATATTATTTTTAACTTACCTTGATATGTTTCTTCAAATTTGATGGTTAATTTTTGAAGGCCATTATGTCGCAATCTTTCAGGACTTCACTTCACTTCACTATATGAATTTTCTTTCACTCCGACTAATGCAAACATGTACTCTAAATAGGCCAATGTTTACATAATTTTAAAGAGCAATAAAAGATCAGCATACAGCAGATGGACAAACCACTCTGGATGCAGTTGTAGTAGAATTTTTATTTTTGGGTGAACTATCCCTGTAACAACTGTGCACAGTGTACAGTGTGACAGAGTTTTAATTAGTTAAATGTAAACAAAACAGCTGCAGGTGAAGTAGAACAGTTATACATAAAATATTGAAAATAAAGAAAGAGTGGTGCCAAATAAAGTATATAATGAAAACAGAAAAACAAATCTAGCAAACTAAAAATTAGTTTTTATTTGACGAAAAAAAAGAAAAGAAAAGAAAAGAAAAGAAAAGAAAAGAAAAGAAAAAAAAGAAGGCATACCACAAGAAAATGTACTGTTTTGTCAAAATGCATCTCTTGTATCAATGGCAGCTGATATGTTATTAATGTTTCTGAAATAAACTGTTATAATTTGAGTTGAACATATTGTTTGTTTCCTATTTTTGTTTAATGAACTAATATTTGTCTCACTGTGCATGTAGGTCAGACTGACCGCTGTCATACAGGGATTATTTACGTATTAAGCATGTGTTTTGATTAAGGAATTAAATATCTATAAAGGAATTTAATTAATATAAAGTTTGCATTCTTTTTTTAATACTGACCATGACATTGTAATTTAAAAGGTTTTAAATATGGAAAAGCTATAGCTGGGACAGTATAGCTTGATCACTGTTATATCCGTTCGAATTTCCTTAAATGGTTCAGAGTCATGACTAAGCTAAAAATATCTTTAAGAAGTATAGCTGGTGACATGTCAGAGGTCATTTCACAATCACAGCAGGAGAAGAAAGATAAGGGGGAAAAAAGCATATACCGCTCTGTTCATCCATCTGTTGCTGCAGAGGCAAATAAGATTGACTTCCAGCTCCCCCTCTCTGGACCTAATAGGCGGGCTTGACCTAAGCTACAACTCTGTGAACCAAGTGAGATGCCAATCAAGTGCCTCCTACTGCATTACATTGCTGCAGGCGTTATTCACGCAATTCTTCCATACCTATGAACCTCTTTTGAGTTTTACAAGAAAGTTTTTAGAGATTTCTGATAACTGATCAAAACAACACCACCACCAAAAGTTGATAAAAACAACTTGATCTTCTTTTTTTTTTTATAAAAATGGATTGTTCTTTTGCTAACGTCTAAATGTGCTGACCAATAGACTTGTGAATAATAAATAAACTCTATAGCAGATTCCAAGTAATTAAGGGCTTCGGTGGCAATCTCAGTTAGTTAGAAAAGTTAGTTAGAAGTTATTTTTAGGGGGGAAAGGGAATATATGTACACTTCAGACAACGCTTAAAACCACATTGCAACACTCACACACACAGACACATATACAGTATATATATGTGTGTGTATATGCTGCATGAAACTAATTTGCAAGGTGAAAAAAAATTGCAAATAATAAATAAACTGCATAGCACGTAAGTAATCCAACTAATCAAGGGCTTAGGTGACAATTTAGCCAATTGCAAGGGTTCTGCCAGTAGTGTGTATTTGTGCAGTGTAATCAATGCCGTGCAGAAGTTACCCAGTGAAGGGCCTAAAAACACAGCCCAGGTCAGTCTGTGCCCCAATGTGCATATTATTATCTGACTGTGTAGAATACATAGGGCCTGTTTCACAAATGGGGCTTAGCTTAAACCAGGACTAGGCATTGGTTAAATTAAGATATTTAAGCAACTTTTACAAAAATGCCTTGTGCATCTTAACACAGAATAATTACACTGATATGTTTTAAGATATGTCAGAGCAAGATGTTTTCATCTGAGACAGCTCAAAAATGCAATTTTGTCTAGGACTAGCT
>JAUMHI010000043.1:22203686-22217894 GCA_032359435.1 Enteromius unitaeniatus
GTCCATAGTAGTGAAACAAAATACTACTGAAGTCAATGGTGAGCAGCCTGGTTTCACACGTTCAAAATATCTTTGCGTTTGGCAAAACAAAGAAATTTATACAAATTTGGGTGAACTTACTTTAAGCACCTTCATATTTGGGATTGTTTTTTTACCTTCTGCTGGATGACTGGTTCATCTTGGTTGCTGCTGCACTGCGGTTCTTATTGCCCACACGCAGGATCTTACTAGCCTCCTCTGCATTCTGCACATTAACCCATCTTAAATCTACAAAAAAGACACAAACTGCCATTAGAAGAAAAAAAACAAAACAAAAAAAAAACAAAAAAAAAAACCAACAGCACACTACCTCTAATATAAGAGCTCCCTGTGCTGTCCTCACAAACCCGCAGTGCAAGACGTCTTTTGGATTTATTGGTGTGGGCCAGCTGAAGCAGGTCATAAACATGCTCATTGTAGATTTCATAAAACGCCACCCAAACAGAGTACAGGGATTGCCCTTCAACCATTCCATCAACACTGTCGGCTGAAAGACATGGGCAGAGAGCTGAAACTAGATCCTTGCACATGGTCTTTCCAGACATTTTATTGATCATAATGCTTGTTACCTGTGTGGTCATATGAAACACTGGAAAATGACAAACTGCTGACTGAGGATGTTGAGCTTCTGTTTCTACCAGATTTTATGGGTTCAGGCTCCTGCGCCCCCAAAAAACAAAAGGGGTTGTTGTTAAACAGTGACATCAGCTATAAAATCAAAGAATTACTTATTTAAAACAAAACTTACATGCGTTATGCGCTCTTACCTCTTTGAGCAAACTGAAGAGTGCTGCCTTGGCATTCTTTTCTACTTTTAGCTGTTCCGAGTCCAATTTTTGCACATCCGAGCTCAAATATGGCTTCAGGTCCATATGCTCATACTGGCAGCCAGCAACATGCTTAAACACAACCTCTAAAGCACGTGGCAAAATGCCAGGTTCTTTCTGTGAACCTTAAAAAAAAAAGACATGTAACAATTGCAAACACCCAACAACAGGGAAGATCTCATAAAATGCATGCGCCATGTGAAGGTTAAATTTACCTTGTATGGTGTATGTTTTTCCAGCATTGGTCACACCATAACTGAAAACCAATGCATTTTTACCATGAACAAAGTCATGCACCTGTGAACTGATTGTGCCTTCAAAAAACTCTGCCTGAGTGCATGTGGGCCCAAAGATCTGCATTTGCAAAATGATAAACATTCACACACATACTACACACGTGTGCGAGATATAGATAGATTAGATAGTTAAATAAATGTATGTGTGTGCACGTGCATGTATACATCTATACAATTAAGATTTAAACAAATTCTGCGTTTTTAAATACAATTGTACCTGGCTAAAGGTAAATTTATAAACCTGTTGACCAATTCCTTTCTCGCTGCTTTTCATGGTGGCAGATCCTTTAGGAGCATGAAGGGCAATGGTCTCGGAGTCTTCCAACACAACACAACCCTGGAAGAAAAAGGATGCTGACAGAAGTACAACACTCTCAAACTACACAGGCAACTCTAGTTAATGTTGCGGTCAATGGAACACCGGATAAGCCCAAAACCAAAGATATCAGATAGAAGTTTAATTATCCATTCTCAGTGGTAAAGTACTCAAGCAACATTGCTCAGTTGTTCTACAATACCTGATCCTCGTTGCTTTTGAGTTCCTCTTCACTGAAAGGGCGCACCTTCAAGTAAACTCGAAGTTGCTGTTTTTCAGAGACTTCAGCAATATCACTCTGCACATAGCAAAGACACCATATGGAGCTATACTACATACATTAAAAAAACACATTATTGAAAGAGGTTATGATAATATTAATACTTGCTATGACCTGTGACGTTATGGAAGAAACTCCAGAAAGTTCAGGGAGAGCCACATGATGAGGTTCACAAGCAGTTGACTCCATAGCCACTAACAGATTGTCCTCACTTGTCATGTCAATTACTGTTGTCATAATTATACTGTAACAAAATCGTTTTGTACTTAAAACGGTTAAGAGTTAAAATGTATAGTCTTCAACTTGACGTTAGCATGAATCTGAGATTCAGACAGAACAGCAAAATCAAACAAATACAACTTGCAACAACTATTTTAAACAATTGCATGAAGTTGCTTTGGCTAACACAGGCAAGACATGATCTTACCCAAAATGCATTTGTCACACCTGTTCACCAATCAGTACTTAACGATCAGTTCCTAAGAAGACATTCAGCACACCTGCAAACTTTTTTTAGACGTATATTGACTGTCACACAATCATAAATTGCACCTGCAAAAACTTATTTATGTGGGCATATTTTTTTATATATATATATATATATATACACACACATAATTTAACAAATACAATATTGTATAAATATGTACCTACATGTTCACATTCACATTTCAGGTGCTGTGAGGGGCTTATATGTATAATTAATAATAATTAATAATGAATAATTATTTTCCAAGGCTTATTTCAATTACTCTGAACCAAATTACCTATTTTAAATCAACAGACAAGTCAGACTTACTGATATGAACCAGGCTTATTTGGTAAACTTGTTTTATGAAAGCTACCAGTTTGTTAATCCTTTCCCCAGGCCCGTCCAAACCCGGTTTAGCTCAAACCCTAATTAAACACACCTGAAGCAGCTAATCAAGCTCTTACCAGGCATGTTAGAAACTTCCATGCAGGTGTGTTGAGGCAAGTTGAGAGCTAAACTCTGCAAGACACCAGCCCTCCAAGACAGAGTTTGGACAGCCCTGCCATAAACATTTCAGTTACAAAAAAATACTAGTCTAATGACAAAGGCCTTTTTTTTTTGGTACGTTAGTGAAGACACTGCAGAAGGTCTGAAATAATTTAACATCTTGATGTGTCCAAGTACTTCTGACACACCCTCACGTAGCTGCAAACCTGTACGTTTTTCCATTTAACAGAACACAAGAGGCCGCATTTAAGAATGTTGGAACTCAAACAATTTTGCAATGCACATTTTTAAACGTCACTTTGATCCACAAAGAAAAATGCATACAGGCATCTAACAACATGAATGAGTAGACAAATACATTTTATGGAAGACCTAATTAGCCTGAGGTCAGTGAGGGAAAAAATAAAACACAGAAATTCAAAATCTCAGTTTTATTGAGCGGATGGCAAACACAGCTGATTAAGCGGCAATTATGCATCTGCAATGGTGACCTCCACCTCAACACCAGGCTCAATGCTGATGCTGGTGATCTGCTTGACGATCTCAGATGGACTGTGTAGATCAATGAGGCGCTTGTGGATCCGCATCTGGAATCTGTCCCAGGTCTTGGAACCTTCACCACAGGGTGTCTTGCGAGTAGTGATGCGAAGTGTCTTATTGACAGAAGGGGAAAAAAAAAAATTAAATTTAGAATTACAGCCTGATAAACATCTTAAAAAACAGGGACACAAGTATTTAACCAAAGTTTTTTGAACCTTCCATTTGTTTAGATATGAGAACACCAATAAAACTGGTACTCACCTTGGTGGGCATACGTACAGGTCCTTTCACCTTCAGACTCTTCTCCTTGGCACCTCGGATCAAATCAGCACATACTAAAAAACAACAAAAAAAAAAGTTATACATGCCTGACCTATTCAGACAAAAAAAATAAATCATAGTTTTGTGAAAAGGCTCAGAATAGCGTATAATATAGCTCATGCCTGTGTCGTTCATATATTATTATCCTCACTGCCATCAATTTAGTACCACCAGAGCACTGGGGTACAAACGCACCTTTTTCCAAAGACTTGACGTTGCGGCTGGTCAGAGTGATGCGGATACGGTGAATGGCCACCTCAGCCTCAACAGGAGCTTTACCAGTGTCTTTAAATGCCTGCAAAACATACATGTGATATTAATAAACATCTTAATGCAACTGATAGTACCTGCTCCTTTTCTTATTCACTTTTATAACTCTGACACGCTACATTTACACAGGTCAAACCAGGATATCAGAGTTCCTACAACAATCTAACTTAAGACTGCACAAATACAACGAAAGCTGCATATTTATTCAAAACAAACTTACACAAATTTCATTTTTCTCCCCTTAAATTGTCTAGAGAACACATTTAACTACAAATATCAGACATTTAACTTAGCTGCATAGAAATTGGATCATGTACAAATATCAGTAACTCGACATTCAAGAAATCTTTACACTTAATGTCAAAAGCTCCTAACGTTAGTCCTTCCTAGACCATGCCATGTTCACACATATTATGGGTAAAACATCATAAGTAAGCCAAAAAGACTGCTATGAAACGTCCAGCAACGCTATGAGGTTATTAATGCGACTACACGAAAACCTCACTTTAATATCTTAAATACAGGAATGGACGTTCTAGAGAATACTTAGTTTCTTCGTTACTACTCACAACTTCCAATTGAAAAAGACGGAAGATAATGTGCACATTCAATATTCAGTAACTTACAACACAAAACACTAAGTAAACGGTGTCATAGTTTATCAACAGATGGTAAGAACTCTCTCGGCATAAAATGTTTTTCAGTGATAGAAAATTGTTCAAACCCTGCGAACACAGCGCCGGGACCATTTACAAACATGGTAGCACGTGTTTAACGCTACACGAGATGTTTAACACCTAAAAACGGACGTAAAAGACAATTTCTTAATGGCCATACAATATTAGTAAAAATGTAAATTACCATGGTTAATAATTCCTGACCGACTTATTCGTGAGAAGTCTTAAAACGCGAACAGCGGTGAGCCAGGAAGCGCGCTACACAACCTCGCTAGAGTCCTTCGCGAAAGGAAGGCTTGAAGGCCTGCTCGGTCATTTATAACTTGCATCCGGGTACTTGTGTGACAGCAACACCACGTCAACATTTCCGCCGGAACAAAAAAGAAAAGAAGTGGGGATAATGGCAAATACAACGAACAAAAAAAATTAACAGGGAATTGTTAAATGCAATAAATGTCGCAATTAAAATAAAACCAAATAAAAAATATAATTAATAAAAAAATATATAGGTATATAGATTACAATTTAATTATAGAAGCAATGCCTAAATAATAATTCCCACAATTATTATAATTTTTTTATGTTAATAAACAACACACCCTGACAAAATTCTTAACTCAGTACCATGTTGGGACGTTTTGAGTATGATTTGCTAATTGTTTATTTTATTTATTTATTTATTTAAAGATTGCAAAGTATAAAAATCATTACGTTTATGGACTGTCCCAATAAAAATGGAAACCAGTGTGTGTGCAGGTTCATTTATG
Organism: Enteromius unitaeniatus; assembly: GCA_032359435.1. Classification (NCBI taxonomy): domain Eukaryota; kingdom Metazoa; phylum Chordata; class Actinopteri; order Cypriniformes; family Cyprinidae; genus Enteromius; species Enteromius unitaeniatus. The sequence continues at coordinate 22,208,999 of JAUMHI010000043.1, forward strand.
CAAACACAGATGACACACATCTCTGGTAGAGTGAGTCTTTCTTGTGTTTATTGATCACTCATTACTGTGGACAGTATTAACACTGGACCAAAATCTCTCCTCTCCTCACATAGCAGCAAAGGTCGTCTGAACATACATAGAAACACACATTTTTCATCAGAAACATGCACAACTGCCGACAGCCTGCCTTCCTTAACACACATCTGACTCAGCTAGTCAGTGAATAAATAACTTTCTCTTTGGATGATGTTATCAGTAGAAGACAAATGAATTGTCAGCTGTGGCAGCAGGCTCTCATGATGGAGACAAATGCATAACACACATTCATACACATAGATATATAGGATTCTGTCTGTCTTAGGCTATACATGTACAACAGTAGTTTGTAAAATACATTAAAGTAAAATATACATGATTAGCAATAGCAGGCCATTAACACAGAATGGCATTAAAACAAAAAGAACACCATGACACACATAATTATGGCTGGAATGCTGTCTGTCCTTTTCATCTATCCATATCATCTATCTTGGATCATAGGTCAGTACCTCCACGGCCTTCCCCATGCTGTGGTGTCGTTCCATCCTCTAAATGGTTTGTGTCATATGCACCATATTACAAACACATTAACAATATGGCTCACGTAACCCCCAACCCATGACGCACACACACACACATTCTCTCTATCTCTCTCTCTCACACACACACACACACACACACACATACACAAATACACACACTCCTACTTTAAAACACAGTTTGAAATGTTGGGGGGTAAAAAGAGGAGAGAAAGTCGGTTGCACCACCAGGGGCTATACACTGTCCATTAGCAGCATTATCCATCAGATTTATTGCAGGAGTGTCGCTCACACACTCTTGTGTTGTGATTGTACCAATGACAATGAACAGGAGAGTTTGTGGCTCCCAATGATAAAGTTGTCTTTTCGGGTAATCCTAAAGATGAGCAATATTAGTCCATGATTCAGCAGCAATATAAATGAATGACATCACTCATTCAGATGACCTCATGATAGTGGGTCACCTAGATCTACTCGATTTAGTCAATAATGAAGCTACCAGAAACCTTAAATGTCATAAGTACTTGCTAAAGGAATCTTGCTGGAATTGACCTTTTCTTAGTTTGGCTGAAGCCTCAATCAAGAGACACTGACAATTAGATATTTTGTGCAATAAAGCAAAACAACAACAAAAACACTGTATTAAGTGTACCTGTAAAAATATCACACATATAGCATTGTGTTTGTATGTTTAAAATCTTCTAAAAGCTATATATGACATCTATACTATTTACTTTCACAAAAAAGGCATATTCTTTTTTTCTGAAAGTGCTTTTATGAAATATATGCCCCAAATGAAGGTTCTCTGAATGTTTAAGCTTTAAACAACTTTAGCTTCCAAGGAAGTAAATCAAAACCCATCAAATAGACATTTAGCCAATACTCTGTTCAAATACCTAGAAACACACACAGACAGAGATCCATCTCTAGGAGATGTCTATAGAGGAAGAGGCATTCTCACTAACAGCAGTTACATTGCTGGAGATCAACCACTTGCTGTACTGTGAGTTACTAGCAGGTATTCCTACTCAACTTCTTTATTCACTGACAGATCAAATGAGTGATCTCTTAATGTGTGCAGACTTCCTTTAATAAGCATCGCATTGCTTCACTGGCCATTTATACATAAAGTTGAGGTCTGTCACTTGTGTTGCCTCAAATTGCCAAGTCTAATTAAAAAAAAAATCAAATGGTTGTTTTTCAAATCACTGTCAATGTGAATAACCTTCATGTTCACTGCAAACTTCAATTCATTTGATACAGAGATCAACTACATCCTCAGCTTATATTCAGGTAAACTGTAGAAAAGTCAATATAATGACTCTGTCACAGACTGTATTTTGGAGTTATATAAGCTGTGAGCTTAAACCAAGTCAACAAAAACTGATATTAATGTTTCTTTCATTGACAGCTTTGATCAGTGCAATAGCCAGCATTCTGGTGGATGAGGTTGAATGAAGTAAGAGAGTAAAAAGATGTGAGCGTGTATGTTGGTGAGAGAGATAGTCTTCGTCTTTCTTTCCCTTTGTTGATGTGAATTGTGAAGCATTCCTGCACTGGTATCCTTTGAGGCCCTTACAACGAGCAGCAGCATGATGGCAAACAGCCATCAAAAAAAAAACAAAGAGATGAACCTTCATTTTATTTCTTTTAGATATGAAGGTTTTGGTTGCCTTTGGCTGTAAATAGTTGTGACATGGTGGTAGTTCAGTACCCAACAGTTTAAGAGCTATGTATCAAAAAAGAAGATGAATACAACTTTAGACAAAATATCTTTTAGCTTTGATGGAACTTTAACACTGTTAGAAGTTTAAAGTGTTAATGAGTTAAAAGTGTTAAGCTCTCTCTCTCTCTCTCTCTCTCTCTCTCTCTCTCTTTCTCTGTCAGCATTTAGAGAGTGAAACGTCACTGCAAATGGAACTCTTCTCTTACAAATCATATAACCATGTATATAATGTTCACTTATATTTTTTCACTTATATTTTTTCTTCCATTGTTAAAATGATTGCCCAAATCACCTTTAGACAGAAAATAAAATGAGTATTGCATTTTCAAAAGTGTGATACTGTCCTCAAGACTTTCCTTAAAAAATGTAGCATTGGTTTGAGGAAGCAGATTGTTGCCTTGGAGAGATTTCAGAGACTCTACGCTTGTACGAATCTGATTAAGGGCTAAGTTGATAATAAACATAAGTGTGTTTTAATAAGTGCTACAAAAGAACTCTAAGTGTGTGAATGTATTTGGGTTACTGAAAGGCTTGGTGAAACCGAGGCAGGGTGGTGGTTGTATTCAGAGATGGTGGATGTGTATAACTCGGAGTGATTGCATTGGTTTGTGAAAGTGTGTGTGTATGTGTGATTGTGTGAAGGAGGCTAAGAGGCTCTGGGGTGTCCTGCATAGGGGTGGTCAGTAGCCCCTCCTCCTGGCTGTAGGCCATTCCCAAAGTAGGCCCTGCTCCTTGGTTGTAAGGCAGAAAATTGAACAATGGAGACAGAAAGTCCAGGGACGATGTCGTCTCTCCAGTCACCGTTGCAGAAGCACTCAGCTTGGGTGTATCTTCAGCCTGTAGCTCTAAGAGATAACTTTCAAGCTCTGCCCTCAATGGCGGTGGTGGTGAGTAAGAAACATGACCTATTGGATACCTTAGAGAGAGAGGCCCAGATGTTGGCGAGGATTGTGACTCCATCAAATCTACGGGCTCTGCCTTAACCCTCAGCAGCTCGTGAGCGTGGCTTTTCTTAACATGCCGGGTAAGGTGGTCCTTACGTCCGAATCGTTGTGCGCAGTACTGGCAAAGGAAGTCCTTGCGTCCTGTATGCACAACCAAGTGGCGTCGCACGTCCTTACGGGTGTAAAAACGCCTTTCACAGTGCTCACACTGATGACGCTTTTCCTTAGTCGCCGTAGCACTTTTCCCTGCGTGCCCACGTAGGTGCTCCAGCAGTAGGGGAGTGCTTGGGTATGACTGCAGACACACCTGGCAGGTGAGGTCTCCACGGTGTGCGGCATGAAGGGCTTGGTGCCTTCGAAAGCCTAGTTTGGTATTGTAGCTCTTGCCGCATTCTGTGCAGCTGAAAGCCTCCTTGTTGGGGTCGTGTGTGTGAAGGTGGTTCTTCAGGTGATCTTTACGGTGGAACATCTTCTCGCAGTAGCTGCACTTGTGTGTCTTTTCTGGAGAGTGTGTGGCCATGTGCCTATAGACACAAACACATTAGTGTACATTGACCAGACTAGAAACTATTAATGTCCAAATGTCATAAAACAAAACTGAAGAGTACAACTGGTCTTGCTTAGTAAGATTTCATCAAGTTACAGTACCAACATTCTTATCAATTAGATATTTTGTTTTAGCTTAGAAGGTGGAATTAGGATTTGGGGCTTCTGATATTAGTTGTAAATTGGGATTAAGGCTTCAACAATATAATAAACTGATTTACCTCTGATTCTTGCGGTAGTTAAAGGGAAAGTTTACCCACAAGTGTGGTGATGTGGTTTCGACCCCATTTAGTTTCAGAAATACCAATTGAAACAACATGAGGGAGAGTAAAATGAGAGAATGTTTCATTTTAAGTGATCTATTCTTTTAATGGTCAATATTAAGATGCAGGTAAGAATATTATTCCAAGACCACTATACTAAGAACACTTTATTATGCAAAATAACTATTACCATATGTCTTAAGACCACTCACCTATTTGTACATTTTGACTAAGTCAAAAACGGTGGGTTTGCATCAGAGATGACCATGGAATGGCTTGTGAAAGTATAAGTACCTACCGTAAAAGTTTATACTTGGAGACGAAGGCCTTGGTACAGTCAGTGTGTGTGCAGTGATACGGCCTTTCCCCTGTGTGGGAGTATGAGTGTACCTTCAGCTTCTCCAAGCTATTGAAGGCCTTCTCACACAACTGACAAGAGAAGTTCTTCCTCACTTTACCCTCTACTCTCCTCTTCCGCACTCGACAGTGTTCTGCCATGGTGGGGCAGTCGTTTGGAGATACCGTTGCCATGGCAACTTAGCGACAGCAAGCCATGTGGAGGACACGAGTGATATGTCCCAGCACAGAGAGAGTGTGACAACCTAAATCTTCAACACAGTAGAGACGCAAGGCCCTAAGAAAAATACAGCAAACAGTGAATTAACTTGATGAATGAAATGTCTCTTTTTTACTGCGTTAGCAGTAAAAAAAAAAACTAAAAACACTGCAATAGTGCACAGCAGTTGAAATATTTACAAAAATAATAAATAAAAAACAAACAAAAATTATTAGTATTTTATTATAAAAAAGTACTGTTGCAATTGCAATTGATTACAGAATACCATTTAATATTTTTAAAAAACGTTTCAGTTGTTTAACCTGGTGACACTGATGGTGTTCATACCACAGAACATTAACTAGTTAATAATAACAGAATTCAATAATCTGTAGAGAGGCAAAAATTATGAATGCTTGATGAAAAAAACTTTAGCTAAAACCTTACTAAGTAATAAAATATTTGCTTTCCTTTAATAAATATTTTTTTTATGGCCATGCCATCATATGCAGTATCACACAGAAGCCACTTGAGTTGATTTAACTGTAAAGTGTAAATGCTGTTGAAACAATAAATAACTGTGTATACAAAGGGGCACACTACATACATATTAAACATAGGAAACTTGCAATAAATACAAAGTTGCAAACTATACTTTTTGTTGTACAAACTTAGAGAACATGAAGATTATATAAAGAATTGTGTAAAAGGTTCACTAAATATATTTCAAACGCAGAAGTGCAGATTCTCGAAACTTTAATAAAGCTTTTTAATAACTTCAGCTGCCGTTCTTTAATTTGTGTTTTGCGCTGGTGACTGCTATGTTCAAAGAGTACATTAACTCTGCCAACATCACTTTGTCACTTGTTTCTCTTTCTCTTATTTTTAACAAACGGTTGTGCAACTATATATGCCGTGTTTTTCTTGCTGTTTTGGTTTGGTTTCAGTGCTATGCAATCTCATCAAGGCATTCCATGGTCTTTTCAACTTAGAAAATATTCAACTATTTCAGTGGAATATTTTCAATAAAAAGACAAAGATGTGAAAATGCATAGCTTATCATTAAACCCATTTCTGTTTTCCAATTAAGTTAAAGCTTTTATTAAAATTAGTTAAAATTGTTTTATGATTATATTGTCCTTTCCATACTGTATTGATTTTTTCAAAAATATGTAGGCTAAATTACAATTATTTAGGACAGAATGGTTCGTTACATAAAGATTTGCACTGCACTTTTTAAAAAGCGCTAGGCTGCCCAATATATTTTACAAGTAAGTTCAGTTTTGTTTAGTTTTTTTGACAGAAGAACAAGAATAGTAAACAAATATGGTTTGATATTAAACAAAATCTTCCAAGGAAAAAATAACATATCTTAAGTCTCCTTAACTGGCAAAACAAATGACCAACGCCTGCATAGTTTCATTAGTTAGGCTACATGTGTAGCTTTATTGCACATTTTAACGCAAAACATCATAAAGCACCATATATAAATTGTGACAGTCATAAGCCTAGCTGAGACTATGAAAACCAATGAAACATTATAGCTTTAACAAACAAAAATAAAGCATAAAACATTCTACTCTGATTTAATAAGCTTCATCCATTCATTCACATTATATTTAATAGGTTGCATAATACAAATAATTTGGCAAATTTATGCACTTTATATTGCATTCAAGGCACAAATTTTACAGGTAAAGGTTCCAGCTTTCCTTAGGAATCAAACCTATTGCTTTTGCCCTGTTTGAGCTGCAGGAAGTCTACAAAAAACACAAGAATAAAACCTCCTGTAGGAGTGCGAACTGCATGAACCAGTTTAGCAGAATTTTTTTTTACAAATATTTAGTTATTCATATTTCAAAACAAAGCTCGCTGCATTCACCAAACCTTCCAACGTCATTATGCAGTCCAACAATAATTTGATCATTTTGACTAAATATACAAATACTAAACCACGACTAAACGTATCCACTACTAATAAAGCGGGCTACAGGTGAAAGTTAGACATTTTGTAAGTTTTTAAAGAAGTCCGAACGTCCCATTCACAACAACTGCGCGGTAAACCCGATGACCCCCTTCCACTGAAAGGCTATTTTTTTATACAGGATCAGTTCGGATGGAGGTAGCCCAAATGGAGAATCTTAACCTCCAACCTCTCCCCCCATCTGGCGATATGCCGTGTAGCCTATGCTACATGTTTCTATAGGCTAAACCTAGTAACACGCACAAGCGCAGGTTTAACAGCTCTACAAAGCGCCGCTCGATGCTCAGCGTCATCACACGCAGAGCCAATACTTCACATCAATCTATATATGATTGCAATCAATACTATACACTTACGCTCATATTCTACAGACATACACCACACCCCGCCTCGTAGCAACTAAAAACTTTGAAATTATTGTGTCGAGAGTAAAATCAAACTATTACCAGCATCACTACAGATTCTGTCATTTAAGATTTAAGATCCAATTGCCCTTCATCAATCACTTATCCTGGTCCTGAGTGGGACTTTCTCTCGGAGCAGAATCTAGACAGATGAACACTGAAGAGCTCTGCTCAGCATCTCCTAATTAGTCCCCCTTTACTTCTCCCACCATTTTGGTTGTTTTCGATATTGACAAGCAGCTTTCTCTTCCCATAATGACCCATAGTGCAGCTTTCTATACTCACTGACACCCCTAATATAGTCACTGACCGTGACTCCCAAACGACTAAGTTTGTAAATTGCGCCAAACTGAGTGGAATTCTGTCGCTGATTTGTTACATTTTCGCTTTTAAATGTGATTACAAACACGAAAAGGTGCTTCAATCACAAACTCCGTGTTTGCGTCCGATTCGCTTGCATGTTTGTGTCAAAATTTTCGCACCATGTATGCGGCGTGCTTTTTTTAATATTTAAACACTCGTTAGTTTGCTACGGCTATCACCGTAGCCATGTCGACACGTATATTTCGAGAAAATCTCAAAATAAATTTTTCTAAAACTTTTTTTCAACTTTTTACAACTTCACGCGTTTCTCTGTTTATTGACATTCGCCTGAGCGCAACCTGACTTGACAGAAAGAAATAACAGAATTATGTTAGATTTTCTATCCATTTCAGTCTTTCGTTGCCTTTCTCCCAGGTCCCAAACTAGGCGCTGATTAACCCAAAACTTTTTCTCTAGCTCACCCCTCTCTCATAATTTGAATAACCCCGATATTTTAATTAAAGAACGTCGTAACATTTTTCTAAATATGCATAAAACTCACCGTGGAAGCGTTAACATCCTTTCTATGGTATTTTTCTTGACTTTCAACTATTTCCGGGATTTTTAATAATTTTTTTCTCATATTTTTTGCTGGACGCGGCGGGCCTAAAAATTGTTTGCTTTCCCCTCTTTCCAGCAGCCATTGTGTATGCGCTGCGATGCAACCAAACCAAGATTTGGCCACGCCCATCACGAAACCCTCCTTCCTCGCTCTTGTGATTTGTGTAATAAACTGTCATTTTCCGATTTACTGCCACTGACTTCCCTTTGAGAAAATCTAACATTTAGGACTCGTCGGTAATTCTGTCAATCGTTACTACTTCGTTTAATTTCTGTTTAGTCAGTAGGAGGGTGAAACCGTTATCAGCCTTATTCCATTGGCTGAACGAGGTGACAGTTCATGCAACTTGCTGGTTGATTGGCCATCCAAGCCTGTCACTCACCTACAAGTGCGTTAGGTTGGGTTACGTTGTGACATACGCTCTGTTTTGACGTGACGAGGGAAGGTTAAGTGTTCATGTGCGACACTCAAACTGTAAGTAGCCTACTTGCAACAATAAACTTATTGTTCAGTGGCAAGTACAGTTTATTTGCTTTTTTTCTATTGAACGTGTTCCTTTGTATTGTAGTTTACCAGTAGAATTTGTAGAAGTGTAGTCACTGTATTCGGCCGGTCTTCTGTCCACTCCTTTAAATGACTGAAAGCTCCTGTTGTTTTTCATGCTCTCCCGCTTTGTTTTAAAGTGAGTTAAGGCACGACTAGTTGCTCATTATTATATTATCATTTGTTTATTTTGCAATAGTCTCTCAACTGATGAGCTGAACCAGTTATCAGTTAGGTCTGACAAAAATTCAAGTCTAGCAAAGATCCCTTACGAAAATGAACTATGGTTTTATTGTAGTAAAAATGTAGCAACCATGGGGTTTGATGTATTTATTACTAGTTGTATAACCACAGTTTTCCCACAAATACCGTGGTTATAAAACCATGATTGATTTGTGGTTATTTAGCATCAGTTAAAAGTATTAGA
>JAUMHI010000043.1:22233799-22254342 GCA_032359435.1 Enteromius unitaeniatus
TACGACTACCAAGATAGTTGTGAATCCGTCGGAATTAGGTAAGTCAGTAGCGAAGTCAATGCCGATGTGAGACCAAGGCCATTCGGGAATAGGTAAAGGAACCAGCTTACCCTCAGGTAGACGACGAGGTGTGGTTGTCATAGCACAAACGGAGCGTCCTCTTACAAACCGGTAGGTATCTTGGACCATCTCCGGCCACCAGTACTGATTCCGTAGGAGTGCAAGAGTGCGTTTGCCACCTGGATTTCCGGACCCTGGGGAAGCATGAACAGATTCCAACAAATCTTGACGAAGAGCAAGAGGTACATACCACCGATTAGCTGGTCCTTCTGGTGGAGCTGGTTTTTGGAGTGTGGCTTGCTGAATTTGTGTGTTCAAAGCCCACTGTATGGGTGTGAGGAAGGTATCTTGTGGTAGGATGGTTTCAGGGTTTTCAGGAATGGGATCAGGCTGATGTAGACGGGAAAGAGCGTCCGCCTTGGTGTTTTTGGTACCCGGTCTATAAGAAATCTTAAAATCAAATCGGGTAAAAAACAAAGCCCATTGGGCTTGACGTGGGTTTAATCGGCGGGCTCAGGTATTGTAAATTCTTGTGATCGGTGATCACAGTGAAGGGGAATTGTGCTCCTTCCAACCAGTGGCGCCATTCCTCAAGAGCAATTTGATGGCTAAAAGCTCTCGATTACCCACGTCATAATTTTGTTCAGCGGTAGACAGCTTTTTGGAAAAGTATGCACAGAAATGTAAAGTGGATAGATCGCCGTGCCATTGGGATAGAGTGGCACCAACTCCGGTGGTAGCTGCATCCACTTTCACCACAAAAGGTAAGTTGAGTTTTGGGTGTTTTAAAATAGGTGCTGTGCAGAAAGCTGTCTTCAGGTGAGTGAAAGCTTCGTGTGCTGCTGGATTCCAGGTTACAGATTTATTGGCTACTTTTAAAAGAGAGCTGAGGACAGAGGAGATTTGACTATAATTCTTTATAAATCGACGATAAAAATTTGCAAACCCAAGAAAGTGTTGTAATTCCTTACTGTGGTGGGAGTTGGCCAGTCTAGGACTGCTGTCACCTTTTTAGGATCCATTTCAATCCCTTCAGGAGTTATATAGTAGCCAAGGAAGTGCACAAGGTTCAAGTAAAACTCACATTTCTCTCCTTTCAGGTAGAGTTGATAGGACCGGAGGCGTTGAAGAACCTGCTGAACATGGGAGACATGGGTTGACTGGATCTTTAGAGTGGATGAGAATGTCATTATGTATATTACCACAAATTGATGTAGCATATCCCGGAAGATCTCGTTCATGAAGTTCTGAAACACAGATGGAGAGTTGGCCAGGCCATATGGCATAACGCAATATTCTGCTGGTGAGGTAGATGGTCGAATAAAACCTTATGCTAGGGCCTCTGTAACATATTCCTCCATAGCTTTCTGTTCAGGTAATGAAAGTGGATAAACTTTACCTTTAGGCAAGGTAGCTTGGGGAATGAGGTCCATCCCACCGACAATGTGGAGGTAGGTGAGTAGCGGCAACCTTACTGAAGACATCCGCATATTCCATATATTCGGGGGGTATGCTTATTTCTCCATGGATTTCAGGACTCTCCATTGTGGTGGAAAAGCAGGGTATTTCAGGTGGCTGAGGAAGGGATGACAGAGAGTTATTAAAACAGAAAGGACATTGTAAAATTTCACCTGTTCTCCAGCGTGTGATTGGATTGTGTTTCTCCAGCCATGGTCGTCCTAAAAGGATGTCGATGGAGGCTTCAGGCAGGATAAACAAACTGATGGATTCCTGATGAAGACAACCGATCTGAAGAATGAGAGTACTGGTACTGGTATTAATGGGTCGGGCATCCAGGGGTTTCCCTTGAATCGTGATGATTCTATATGGTATAGCATTCTTTTCTGTGGGAATCTGCAAGGCATCAACACAGCGTGAGGAGATAAAATTTCCAGCCGCCCCAGAGTCTACTAAGGCTTTCATTGGGAAGAGATGTGTGTCAATGACCAACATGACATCAATCAGAGGTTTAGTATGATCATTTTGATTGAAGTGACCTGTACTCACCACGGCTCGAACTTGACTTATGGGACAGTTAAGAAAGAATGAGGTGAGATGGAGCTCCACAATACAGACAGAGACGAATCCGTCTTGATCTCTCTTGAGCTGTCAGTTTATATGAGTCAGTTTGCATAGGCTCCTCGGTGACAGTAAGTGAAGATGCGGACATGACAGGTACTTCACAGGCTGCGAGATGTTGAGAGATGGTTACTGTTCGCTTGAGAAAGGCATCAAGTCCCACATTGTCTTCATATATGGCCATTTGTTGGCGAATGTTTGCAATAAGACCTTGTCTTATTGCTAGTAGTGCAGACTCATTCCAGCCACTTGAAAGAGATAGAGTGCGAAAAAGGAGGATATACTCATGTATGGGGAGATCGTTTTGATGGAGTTGTAGCAGCTCCTCCTGAGCGGTGAGTGACGAGTTGGGTTGGCCAAAGACTAGACGAAACTGTTGTAGAAACAGAGTTAAAGATGAGAGATGTGGGCTTTCTGAGGTCCATAAGGCTTCTGTCCACGGGAGAGCTCTTCCTGAAAGCAGAGTTATGATTAGAGCAATTTTACTACGGTCAGTGATAAAACGATCTGGTTGAGCCTTGAAGTAAAGTGAGCATTGTAACAGAAATCCTTCATATGATGCTTGATCGCCTGAGAAAGAATGAGTTCGGGGCACAGGACTGGCAGAGGTTACTGGGGCGGTATTTCACAGTTCTTTTAAGATCTGAAGAAATGTTGAATACGGTTCCGCACTCGCTGCTGTTTCCTCCTGCTCCATGTCAGTTTTTGTCTGGGCTGACACACTCCATGTGAGTTTATTAGTGCACAAACATTTCTCAATTCTCTTCAAAACAATTCTCTTCAGCGGATTCATAAAAGGTTAAGTGAGCAACAACAGTTCCACAACTTAAAGCAGGATCTCCGCTGGTAAGTAATGAGGTAAGTAAATCATAGGAATGGAGCAAAGAGGCAGATTCTCACAGGTAAGTAACAGGTAAGGATACTCAGTCTATAGAAGTCTTTCGATAAAGTCCTTTAGTGTCTCTCAAGCCACCGAAGTTCCACAAAGATATATCCAGCGATCCGGGCAGGTAAGTAACGGGTTCAGGAAAGAATTGGCGTCTAACCTTGAGCTCAGCCATCGCATGTCTGGCTCAGCGATCCTTTATGGGAAGCAGCTGATGATGAACGGGTGACAATCAGGTGATTGGGAACGGGTGACAAGTGACTGTGTGCTTTTCGGAAAGTGCTGATCCTGGACCAGGTGAGTGTGACGGTGTGACATTAATCTATCACCAGCAAGCTTGTTAGCTGAACAATCAGCATCAGGTAACAATATGACCTACTTATTTTCAGTATGGTTATGAATAAACAGTCATATCTGTCTACTCGGCTAGTTGATCTAAACAATATAAAAATGTATGAATCAGTGACCTGTCGAATCGAGATCAGCTGCAATCAGATCATTCCAATTCGAGAATGAATCGTTTGGTGCAATTTGCGAACCGATTGATCAGGTTCATTAAAAAGAATCAGTTTGTTAATGTATCGCTCGTCTGTGTCTCGCTCGGAGCACGTGATATATAAGTAATGATATGTTTTATAAAATGTAGTGAAGTAAGAAGTACAATCCTTTGCCTAGGAATGTAGTAAAAGTAAAAGTTGCCGAAAATAAAACTACTCCGGTAAAGTACAGATACTTGAAAAATGTACTTAAGTACAGTAACGAAGTACAACTACTTCACTGCTGGCTTGAGGGTGAGGTTTGTATGTGCAGCAGTATTTTTTACAAGACCAAACATTCACAAGGCTATGGTTGAACCACTGATGGCAAATTGACTATTCTGACAATGTCTTTAATACTTTTCTGGGCAGTGTTATTTACTTTGGTGGTTAATTGGACAGTCACAAGCCCCCAATTTTCATCCAAAATATCTTAAATTGTTATCAGAAGATGAAAAAAGTTTTACAGGTTTGGCATGACATGGGCGTAAGTGCAGGGGCGGACTTAGCCATTAGGCAAAGGTAGGCAACTGCCTTGGGCCCCCAAGATGCTTTTCACGAGATGCGCATTAAGCACGGACACGCGAATGGTAACAGTGTTTATTACCAGGACCATGTGCGTGTCTGAACGTGTTGAACGTGCTTCGTGTGTATCCTGCGTGTAGCAAACGAAAATATAATGTATCTGAAGCTGACAGCCACACGAGCGCGAGGTGTCCCTATCTTTTCCGCTGCGCTCCTCTCTCTGTGTCTGCTCCGTTCAGCGACAAACTGTTGCTTACATTAGGTGCGTTTTCGTCTTAAAAAGCATACGCGCATTTCCAGGCGTTTTCCACCCTCAAAAATTAAAACTTCTGAAAACGCTGCAGCAGTTTTAGTTTGAAAACCCTGGGGAAGGTTCAACGCCAGTGTAAACGATGATCGTTTTTATTCTAAACGCTGTTTTAAAACGGAAACGCACCGGTGTTAACGGAGCGCGGTAAAGTTAGCCTATGTCTCGTTTTAGATTTAATATTCGCCTATGCTGCTTTAGGGAGCGTCTGCAAATTTACATCTCAGTACTAAACGAAGTACAAATGCGCCTAATATCACATGCAAGCACTGCTGTTGTCATTATCTTATGTGTAAATTATCTTATGTCTTTATCTTATGTATATATTATCTTATGTCATTATCTTATGTGTAAATTAGCCTGTTTTATTTTATCAGACGATGACGATTCATTATTTCATATTCATCCCATTTTATGACAACAGAAACACCAATATATATCCATAAAAACATTTATTGAGAATTTAGCTGCATCCGAACACAGTATGGACACATTAGGCTATGTGTAAGGTAAACAGGTTTGTTTCAGTAAATATAATAAGTAATATAATAATGTATACTTCTGTATCTCAACTGTATATCAATTGCTGTGCTATGTTGTTTACAACATGAAATAATAAAAGTGTCTGCTAAATAAATAAATAAAAATGTTAATGAAAGAATTATAATAAGTACATGAAAACTGTAGAATCACTGGACATAACTACGGGGCATCATTGTGCAGCAGCAACTTTGACAACAAAAAAAGGAACCTCAAGGTTGATTGAAGTAAATGTGTGAAAATGTAGGGCCCCAGTCCTATATTTGCCAGAGGGCCCAAATTCCCTAAATCCGCCCCTGCGTAAGTGACTAATGCCAAAATTTTCATTTTGGAGTGGAGTAACCCTAGGCATGAAATGTACGTTATGCTTGTTTTTTTAGAAATAGTATGTTTCTTACTTTGTGATGGCACCATCAAACATGCCAGTGTTGATGAAAAATGGGCAGACTATGGTGGTCTTCACTCCATCACAGCCCATGGCCAGCAGCTCTAGTCCCATAGACTCAGCAAAGCCAACTGCAGCAAACTTACTTGCACAATAATCTGCACAAAACATTTAAAAGCACAACTGTCATGAAATGCGTACTCCTTTCTAAGTGAGGGATTTACATTGTTAACTGAAAACATCTACCTGCCAGTCCATTTACTCCAATAAGTCCAGCGGAGCTTGCAATACTGACCAAATGGCCATGATTCGCAGCAATCATTGCCGGCAAAAATGCCTTGTACATCTAAAACGAGATACAGGCTATCATACATGCATTATTTTAGCATAATTTAGAGGCAAACAGACAGATAGATAGGTATACACACCCAGAAATGTGCCAGACTATTGACCTCCATAGACTTCTCTATGAGCGAATCAGGACATTCCATGAACTTCTTCCCAGTAACTATTCCTGCATTATTTATTAAAATTGTGATATCACCAACCTCACGCTTTACCTTAATAAAACAAAGGGATTCGGTTATTAATTACACAAGATCTTATTACTGTTATAATGGTAAAACATTTTACAGTGTATTGAAAATAAACATTGCATAAGAATGTTTGTAGTAATAATGTTTATGGTCACAAATCTAGGTCCTGTGGCACACAAATATTATTTTCCTGACCCCAGATAAAGGAAAAGGTAAATCTCATTAAAAATGTCCTAATACACCTACACATGAATGTGAAATATATAGGCCTAAATGAATAAAAAAAAGTATACTGTTTCTAGGCCTATGTCCAATTGTCAACTATGCAAACTGTAGTTACCTACACAAGTATGTACTGAAGTGCATCCGTTTATTGTACCTGGTTTGCGATTCTGTACACTTCCTCCCGGTCGCTACAGTCGCAGGTATACGTGTACGCTCGCGCTCCGTGCGTCTCTTTAATCATACGAGCAGTCTCTTTATTACCCTCCTCATTAATATCCCACAGCACAAGGAGAGCGCCCAGGCGAGCGAACTCTAAGGCCATGAGGCGACCTATGCCGCTGCCCGCCCCGGTCAGCAACACAATCTCACCGGACACATTCTTCTTTCGAGGCGGTATGAACAACCTAACCAACGCTTCTAAGTTGTAGACCAGTGACATCAAAAGCACCCAAAGAGTCTCCAAGAGAAAGTTCATGATGGTGATGAATAGATCCTAGAGATAATAATTATTTTTTTTTAACAATATTACATTTATTATGCCAGCACAAATCAATAATTTAGGCGAAATGTATGTATTTAATCGTATTTGTTTATATACAACAACTTGATGGCTTACCTCCCTCGTTTCACTAATCCAGCAACAGGTTTACTACATGCATTTAACCGAGTGGATGGATTATCGACCTTCGCTCTCGCTGTACAATTATCAACGTTACACTTCGTGTTTACCGAAAGACAAAGTTCAGTATTTGTGTAGCGAGAGTAGACCACTAACGGGACAGGATGTGATGGGCGCGGCGTATGTTTAACCATTTGATGCCCGCGAGTTTCCTTAACAACGCGCACATAAGAGACAATAAACTGGCGTCTGCTATTGAATTTAACCTTCATTGAATAAATGATTAAAGTGAAAGTTACAGGCAGCTCGTTTTATTATGGTGGTGGAACTCGTTGTATACTGCAAATAACACTTTAGAATACGGTTCCGTCATTAATCAATAACTACAAAATGAGAAACGTAATATTAACAATCTAATAACTACTGTTAACTAACAAGAAACTCCGATTAAGTAATAACACAGAGATGACACTAGTATTAGGCTGATCGGTAACAAAAGAGAACGTTTAATAATTCATGCAAAACTAATCAATAAGTAGGCTGGAAAAATGACTAGCATGAGCTATATTAACATTGTATCTGCTGCTATAAATAAAGTTGACTGTTTACATGACCTAATAGCTGACTTGGACCCGATTTTCACCTCAGTTGTGGAATTGAGGGTGGAAGAGGGTGCTGCCATTCACTCCCACACTTGCAATCCCAGTTTGGGTTACAAGTCTGAATCTAACCATTATTGACTGTGTGTATCTTTTGAATGGTTTTAAGATTCTACACTTTAGGATTACCTTTTCATTAATAACTACTATAAGAATCATGTAACCAATTACTAGTTAGTACTCAATTGTTACTACATCCTTCTAAAGGAATTACTAATTATTTGGATCTGTATTCTAAAGTGAAGATCTTGGTCTGGTGGATGTTGAGATAGGCTGTTTCATTACAGTTAGCCTCCTCTTTGGTTTGAAAATGCATTTAGTTGTTTGGTTGCAATCCAAATAAACAGTTTATAAAAGATACCCATGAACGTTTACATCACTACATATTGTCTGATTGCACTGTTGTTCTTGTTCTTGTACAATGTTTTGTCTTTGTCTTATTGTTATTTCATCTATTTTCATTTTTATTTATTTAAAAAAATCTGGTCCTACTATTGTATGTCTGCACTGTACTGTAGATCCAGAGCTCTCGCCATTTCCTCTCCCTTTATACATGTATACGGTAAAATGATAATAAAGTCAACCTTGAACATCTTTTCACGTTCACAGAACAATGATTAGCCTTTATCATATCTTGATAATTGCATTTAATAGCCCTTAAGTGATCATTAGTGCAATAAAAGGTTTGGTTCTACTATGATTTCTCATTACTGATATTACTGTGTGAACTATGGAGAACCTACAGCCTTCTTGAAAACATCTTGATTTTTGATGTTTAATACCAGGTGCAAGACTTTTAATTAATGCATGATAGAACACTTGTTTATCAATCACTGGGTTAAGGTAATAGTTATGCTTAGGATCAAAGACATGAGAAATTTGGCTTAGTTACAGTGGCAAACAGGGCAGCCACCCGGGGCACATTTTTTCATGACACGTGGGGGGCGGCACAAGCACTAATTGAGGAAAACAATCATCTGCGCCCCTAAGCGGTTTTCCATTATCTATCATAGCCTACCTTTGACTATGGTGTTTAAATAGCCTAGTTTCATATCTAGCCCACATAAAAACAAGACGTGCATGGAAAACCACTCTCGTGAGGGACTATTTCTGCACTGCAAGAGCACAGAACACTATGTGCATGCAAAAATGTGCTGGACCACGGAACAGGAAGCACGCCGTCACGGTTTTGTGTCGCTCCAAAACCAACATGGCGAGGAAAGGGTCACTTCAACCTATGGCAAAGGTGCAATGTTTATTTAACAACAGGCTGTGTGAGGGCTGTGAACCACCGCGGACCAAACAACTCAAAATTACTATCCACAAAGTAAACAGAGCGATGGACTCCTGTTTTGCCTGAAACCATCTCAGCATAATGACGTAAGTCTGCTCCGGCACGAATGCTGAAACCCTATGTGAGTGCAGGCAAGAGGGGGAGTGGGGAGGGGGGACAATTGTAATGCCTAGTGTGAGTACAACCTAAGTAGCGCTCGCTCGAGCCTCTGCGCTCTCTCAACTGCTCAACCCCTGCTCGCTCGTCAAGTACACTTTTGAGACTTTGGAGGCGGGGTGATTGGTAATTTTCAACACATACCGCTTATCATGGCTTTAGGAATAGTGTGTGTGCGTGGGTGTTTTTTTTTTAATAATAATTAATCCTTTATAAACAACAATACTACACCAATACATATTTGCAGCAGAATATAAAAATCAGGTATAAAACATAAAAAATTATGAATAGTCTACTCATTTCAATAATTGAGAATCAATGTAGAATACTATAAATAATTTTTTAAAATTATTTCTTCATATAACAGATTTAAGCCAATCTTTAGAAAATAACATAACGGCATACACTATCCTTCACGGCGTCAAACATCAATCAATTATTGCTACATAATTTTCATATCTGACAATTCCATATGGATAGGTTTTGGGATCATAATTTTTTTTTTGCGCTATTTACACCGAGTGCACATAGCATTTTCTGATATTTGTACCACTTATTGCAAGTGACAATTATCTGCACCTCAGTATTGAAGTGCATTACAGAATGCAACTTATTGAGTGTACTTTTTTTTTTTTTTTTAAATAGATGCCCTGGTTGACACCTTTATTGGGAAAATAAAGCCCTCCCTAAATCCTTTTTGATTATTTCTTTCAACTTTACTCAAAAGAAATGCTTTTCTGATGTTATGTGAAATTTTAAAAGGGAGAAAAAAGCGAGCGGGGCGCTAAGAGGGGGCTCACCCAGGGAGTAATTCAATGTAGAACCACCATTGCTTGGTTATGCCACGTGTAAAACAGATTCAGAGACAGTGAGAGCATGCTGTATTTATTGCTTCCTCACACTAGTGTTGCTTAATCTGTAATCTGAATAATAGAGACCTTGCATGGAGAATTTTCCATGCAGGATTATATTTTTGAAAATGGCTTCACAAATCCCCCTGAAAGTGTACTACCTCTTTCCTGGATTGTATGAGTTTTATGATAGTCATGTCATTAGCATAAGTGCTTTTCACTTCTTACTCCCATTATAAAACATGCCATTACACTACCACTTTAAAATAAACATGTTTGGTCCAGAGGCACAAACCTCAGACAGAAAATGCTGATTTCTCATAGACAAAAAAAAAAGGCATTTCTATTCATGACGCACATTCTAGTGCAGTTTCGAGCAGTTTATTCAAGCTATACAGCAAATGACAATATTCAGACTGGTACCCAAAAAATATACATCTGTGTAAAAGACAAGTGTCATAAAGAAATAATCACAAAGTAATGGAGAAGTAAATATCTGTCTTATTTTCTCTAAAACTTCCCTCTTTTAAGGCTGAATGAATGTCTCATGCAAACTAGAATTGTAATGTTGATTAAAAAGGAAAATGGTTGTGATACAGCATTTGTCAGAAGTAGGTCATACTGATTATTATCTGCTACACAAATTTAAATTTGAATTCAGATTCAATATGCATTGTTAAAACAATAGATCCATGGTCTTTGAGGTCTTTAATGGGTCTCATTTACATAAAATTATATCACCACAATAAAGACATATAAACACTTTATTAAAACATTATGAGCGTATTTAAAGCGTTTTTCCTCTTTCAGGTTCTCAGGTGGTATCTACGGGACTAGAGAGGAAATTAACTAGGGGAATAGCAGAAAACACCATCTTAATATCCCATGAATCCACCATACCTCTTTTCTATCTCTGATGAATTTTCATCTTCATCTTCTTCTTGGGAGCGTTTTAAGAAGCCTCCGTAGCGTTTAGACTCCTGCCACCACTGTGGTCGGCCTACACGCCTCATAAAGCCACCATATCTTTTTTGTAGTGCCTTAACCCCACTCTCCAGGTCATAAAGCTGTCCCCTCTTCATAAAGCCCCCATAACGTTTTGCAATACCCTTTACACCCTGTGCTTCTCCCTTTGAATCAAGGGTGTCTGTCAGAGCCTCCTCCTCTCTCTCGCCATCAGACTCAACTTGATTGGCCAGCATTTCAACATCATGATTAGTCAGGATTGCTTTGCCGTGATCAACGTCCTCTGGCTCAAGCCCATAGAGCTCTGCGGTCTTCTTCATGAATCCTCCATAACGCTTCATGAAGCCTCCATAACGCTTCATGAAACCCCCATAACGCTTCATAAAGCCACCATATTTTTTGTCTACTGAGTGCTGTTGGGTGTCCAAATGTTCCGTTTCTGTAGATGCCTGGTTACCCTCAGGAGTATTATCAGCATTCTGCATAAAACGTTTGCACAAACTCCAAGAGCTGCCTGCATTCAGATGCTCCTCACACTCCACCACACATTCCTGTGAAAAACGTGAAAATACAGTCAATGAGACATACAGAAAATTCTTAGAAAAGACTGGATGTCTCTTTTGCCCGGACACCAATGTTAAAAGAGGATATGAAACAGTTGCTCAAACATACATTTTTTGCTCCCTCAGCTTTAATCTCCCAATTCATAACAGGACAATATGCAAATGAATTAGTGTGTTTTGGGTGATATGGGGATGAGTAGGTGTGGAGTGTGTGCTAAGCTTGTAGGAAACCATGGAAACACTAATGCAGAGTGACATACTGAATTTGAACAGTATGTCACAAATACC
Source organism: Enteromius unitaeniatus (assembly GCA_032359435.1). Taxonomy (NCBI): domain Eukaryota; kingdom Metazoa; phylum Chordata; class Actinopteri; order Cypriniformes; family Cyprinidae; genus Enteromius; species Enteromius unitaeniatus. Next base: position 22,245,275 of record JAUMHI010000043.1, read on the forward strand.
CTAGTCTCAACAACAAACAAACATAATTGTTATACAATGTTACATAGCGAACTCAGAAGCATGGAGAGAGCAGGATCCAGTTGCTCATTCTTTAATGGTATTCAATGTCGGAACCACGAAACATATAAGGCCGATGTGAGCTGAAATGTAGCCTCCAGGTAAGAACAAGACCAGAAACACTGTCAAGATATAATAATAATATGGTAATATAATATGCCATATAATACATTCCAGCCAATGGATCACAGGACAATGGGCCAGGATTTTGAGGTAAACGTGGACCTGGGTTCTGGGGCAGTGGAGAAACTGGAGACCACTGGGGAGCAGGAGACCACCGCAGTGCAAGAGACTACGGAGGTGCTATGACTGATAAGAAGATCACCTTAGCAGAGAATGAGATCCTAAGGGGTGTTGGCTGATCAGAGTACCACAGCAGAGACACAGACCACTACAGTGAGCGTTAAAGCACACAATCCTTCCAAGTTCACATTGCCAGCCAGATCACAGAACGATTCGGTGCAGACCACGATGGTTTTCATATACCTTGCCGAAAGCGCAAGAGTTCTGCTGCATTCATTATTGATCAGGCCAAGTTTGGTGAACTCAGCAATGTGGAGAATACCAAATTTCAGCATTTAGAGTCCAATTTCAGATTTAATGTTAAAACTATAATAAAATAACAAAAGTACATCAAAACATTGGAACAAAGAAACACAGAAACAGAACAGAGCAAAACAAGGCTAAACTAATATAAATAAAACAAAACAAACTGCTAAAAGAAATGGACACAAATTAACTAACAATTAACTAACATTAACATTAAATTAACAAGACACAGAAGCAAAATCAGGAAACAATGAGAGGAAACAAGAACAAGTTGAAACTAACAGTCCATAGCAATCACAAATAGCAGGACAACAAATGTATAATTCTGTTTACATTAGCCTACGTTTTCTCACATTGACAATAACACATCCATGATATGTTCAACCAAAATTGAAAAATATGTTATTTTCAATCATCGTTTTTTTAAAATAGAAAAACAATAAATATTTTTATTAATTTATTTTGGCAAAAATTTTTACAATTAATGACATTTATTTAAATACTTAATACTTATATTTCTTGATCACGCCATTATTTTTTTGAGCAATAGGTGGTTAACAACAGAAAACATCTTTCTGTTCCGACTACGCAGTTTGGACTCAGCTCGTAGTCGATTAGTGCACCCTTGTGGTGGTCTGTCCCACAACATTCTGGTGCATTTCACGATTACAGCCTTTTTTTCTCTCAGATCAGTTCTTGATCGCATTAATAGACAATGACTGCAAAATCTAGAAATTTCTACTCGACCATGTAAATCGATGTAAGATTTTATATTCACAATATTTCCACTGCTGAAAAAATAAATAACCACCACGGATCCTGTTGTACATATAAACATATTAATAGGCATATTTTAACTGTTCTTAGAAAAAAATTACTGTCTATTCGACCTTTTCTAAGCCCTAGTTGATGCTTCATTAGACGAAATGGTTCATAAATTAATTTAATAATCTTTTACAATGAATATCTGATAATTTAGTTTTTCCAGAGTGTTGTAGAAATGAATGAAATTATAGGAACCTAATTTGTTTTCTTTAAACAAATATTGGATAAAAAGATTAAGCCTATGTAAACGTATGCAAATAACTTTAAAATAACGGGAATTTATTTGGCAAAAGGGCGCTTCAAATCACGAGACATTGATACTTTGAATATATTCAACATAGCTATATAATTTTGTATTTCTACGGAACTGAATTCGAGATAAGTAGCCTACCTTCATCCTGTTTTCTTCACATATCACATATTTCTGTATATATACATGTGCATTAAAACAGAAAACTTACTATTGAGTGTATTTTTGTGAGTTGAAGAGGCAGTTGCTGTGAGCAGTACGCGCAGTCTTCCCCACAGTCCGCGCTCGCAGTCAGCGTCAGATATGCGCTCAGCAACAGTGTCCACCTGGAGCTTACGGGAACTGTCAGGGTCTTAAGGGGGAAATAAATTACAGATTACACTCAGTTTATTGCTTTCTTAACGTTTCCTTCAAATTAGTTCCATTAAAACACAAGAAACAACTAGTTTTCCTAATTCCAAAAACAAAACAAAACAAAAACATTTAGCCTATTTAGGCAGGTTTACTAACCTTCATCACGGTGCCAGTTACTCCTGTCTGCTTGGTGCATGTAAAATCTCGTCAGTACTAAACGTACAAGTGTGCGTTACTCCCTAGAGTGGATCGAGTGTTTGGGGAGAGAGTGAGGAGAGAGAGAGAGAGAGAGAGAGAGAGAGAGAGAGAGAGAGAGAATAGCTGCAAATACAGATTTCTGCTTACAAACCAATATGCACTACATAAAATAAGCTAATTTATTTAGTAAAATTCGTACACTCCCTGATATATTTCCTAACCAAAGATAACAAAATAATGCGTGAAAATGCGTTATTATTTTATGTTTTTCATACTTCACATTATGGATTACCCATTCACAGTGTGGAGTAACTGAACCCTTGAATTTAAGCTCTAGATGTTTCAGAAGGGGAGACATTTGGTCGCATAAATATTACATACATATGTTGTTATGAGGTGAAATGTGTTTTTTCCATTATTCCTCATCTGACAGTGCAATGACAAACAGGAAGAAAAAAAACAATTAATTAAAGACATACACATGTGATGATGATGATAATAATAAAAATGCAAAATATAAAGAAAAAGAAAAGAAGAAAACAATTATATTCAGTTTGCCTAATAAAAAACTAAATATATAATGTATACAGAACCTGCGCTGTATATGTATTCAGTGCAATTTCTGTATGTGTGTGTGTGTGTGTGTGAAAAAGGAATATGCACACTCTAACCAAATTTAGCTGGAATTGGATTGGCACACTTACTGTCCACTTACTGTCTTATCAATAAAGACATAAAACAGCGAAACGTCTCTAGGTTACGTATGTAACCCTAGTTCCTTGAAGAAATGAGACACCGTGTCGATGAGACGCTATGGGGACGCCTCCAGCATGACGGCTCTGAATCGTGTGTAGAATCAGCCAATGAACAGTTGGGACATCATAGGCGGGCGACGTCACTGGCCAGGATGCATAAAAGCACGTGGAATGCTGACAGCAGATAGCTCCTGTCATGCAGCGGAGCGCCAACAGAGGATGCCGAAAGTATGGTATAGAGATGCGGCGCCTTGTTCCTTTGAGGAACTAGGGTTACATACGTAACCTAGAGACGTTCCTCTTCAGGAACTCAAGCCGCGTCGATGAGACGCTATGGGGACAACATGCCCACGCGCCCAGACTTTCAAATCTAGTGTGTCTAGTACGAGCAACTGCTCTGACTTTCTTCTCTGTGGACACATACAATTAAGCTTCTGCTGACCAGGCCCCCTCAAGGGAGGGGGGTTGAAGGCCTGTAGTACAACTGGCTGAGGTGTGACCGTAGGTACATTAGGACTGTAACCTGCTCGCGGGTACAGGAATGCTTTGGCCATTCCAAGCGCAAAGTCCAGATATGAAAGGGCCACTGAGAGGGCCTGAAGGTCACCTACTTTCCTCAGAGAACACAAAGCTAGCAAAAGTGTGGTCTTGATCGTCAGCAGACGATCAGAGATCTCCTCTATGGGCTTGAAAGGTGGCCCTCAGAGAGCCTCTAACACGACAGCCAGGTCCCAGGTCGGCACCCCGGGAATGTACTGGTGGCCTCAACCTCAGCGCACCTTGTAGGAAACGTATGACCAGGGGTTCTTTACCAACTGTATGTCCACCGAGATATTGCCGCCATGTAAACCTTCAGGGTGGACTGAGTTACCCCAGTAGAGAATCTAGCCTGCAGAATATCCAGAACTGTACTGACTGGGCAGTTAACAGGATCTTGCTGATGCTCTCTACACCAGGAAGTGAACAACTTTCACTTTAGGGCATATAATTTCCTCGTAGATGGAGCTCTGGATTGGAGGATCGTCTCAACAACCTCGGCTGAGAGACCTGTGGCTAAGAGTTGTGCCACACTCTCAGTTTTCACAACTCCGGACGAGGGTGCACTATGGTGCCTCTTGCCTGTGAGAGGAGATCCCTCCTGATTGGAATTTCCCATGTAGGGCCGTCTAGGAGGTCCATCAGGTCCGAGAACCATACTCGGCCCGGCCAGAATGGCGCTACCAGTAGTAGACTGGCCGTGACAGACGAGGCCTCGGCCATGTCTGTACCATGGCATCCAGCCCCAGTGGAGCTGGATGAGCTAGAGAGTACCAGAGTGGACATTGCGCATTCTCTCTCGTCACAAAGAGGTCTACCTCTGCTTTGTGCAATACTCTCTAGATCTGCTCCACCACCTCGGGGTGGAGCATCCACTCCCCGGGCCTCAGCCCCTCTCTCGACAGGATATCCGCTCCTATGTTTTGATGCCCGGGAATATAGATGGCTCTCAGCAAGAGAGATCTGTCCCCAGCCCACACAAGGATCTGGTGCACCAGTCCAAGGGGCGCAAACGCAGACATCCTTGGTGGTTGATGTAAGAGACTACTGACATGTTGTCGCTGTGCAACAACACGTGTTGATCTCTTACGTCTGTGAAAAAGTGTTTGAGTTTTTGAAACATGGCCAGCATCTCTAGGCAGTTAATTTACCATGTGAGATGACAACCTCCCCTGAGACCTCAGGCCGAGCAGCCATCCATGACCGCTCCCCACCCAGTGAGGGACGCATCTGTCGCTAGTGTTATGCGGCAAGTCGGAGCTCCTAGCTCTGGGCCCTGATTCAGGAACCAAGGTTTCCTCCACATTTTCAAGGCACGTACTGCTCTGCGTGACACTTTGAGCATGCTAAGGGGATTTCCACTCAAGGATACACATTTGATCCTTAGCCACCACTGTAGGGGCCTCATGTACAGCAGAGCAATAGGTATGGCGATGGATGCAGCTGCCATCAGGCCCAGCAATCTTTGAAACTGCATGACAGTTAGTGACGGGCCTTCTTTTACTCTTGCGACTGACGTCAGGATCGACTCGATCCGAGCAGGTGTCATGTGAGTCTGTATCATCGAATCCCACACCACGCCTAAATAAGTGGTCCTCTGAGCTGGAGAAAGCACACTTGTCTTGGTGTTCAGTCTCAACCCCAAAAGTTTCATGTGAGCGAGAACGACATTTCAATGTGTGTTCGCTTTTGCGCGGCGACTGTGTATCAAACAGAATCAACCAGTCGTCGATATAATTGAGTATGCGAATGCCCTGGAGTCGCAGAGGAGCCAGTGCTGCAACCACACACTTTGTAAACGTACGAGGTGAAAGTGCAAGGCCGAAGGGGAGAACCCAATATTGGTACGCTTTGCCCCCGCAAGCAAACCTCAGGAATTTCCTGTGAGAAGGATGGATCGATACATGAAAGTACGCATCTTTTAGATCTATGGTGACAAACCAGTCCTCGGACCTGATTTGTGTCACAACCTGCATTACAGTGAGCATCCTGAACTTCAGCTTCATGACTGAGCGGTTCAGTAGCCTGAGATCTAAAATGGGCCTCAGCCCCCCATACTTCTTTGTCTCCGTACTTCGTAGTGGCTGTAGAACCTGAACTCTAACTTGTGAGGAGGGACCACCTCGAGGGTTTCTACTTCTTGTTCCATCACCAGAGACTGCTCTGTACATACTAACATAGGAATGACATCCGCAAATTGTGGCGGGGATCATCCAAACTGGATTCTGTATCCACTTTCTACAGTATGCAGGACCCATTGAGACACATTTGGCAGTAGTTTCAACGCTGCAAAATAATCTACTAAGGGAACCAACCTCAGCGGTACTTCTGAGCTCTTTGATTTCATCAGAGCTCACTTCCTTGCCTTCATCCAGATCTTTCAGCAGGTCTGCCTGGTACACCTGTATCACTGCCATTGTGTGCAGACACGCACCAGCTTGACCTGCTGCCGAGTACCGCCTGCCCACCAGCGCAGATGTAGTTCTTAGCGGCTTGGAGGGCAGGGACGGAGCCTTTAAGGATGATGCTGCATCGGGAGAGAGATCCCGTGGCATCGTCTTATATTCGCTCTCATTCATTCCCACTACATTGCTGTAGCAATCAGATGCGGGAACACACCTTACAAGATGCGACCCCCCACGAACGCCACCACCGCTCTGCCTAAGCGAGAGCATGACCAGCACCGTGAGGATTGCTTATGAAGGCTACTTCATCACTGAAAAGAGCCCTCCGGGAGCAAAGCACGAGCAGCGGCATCCTCTCACAATGCCTGTAGCTCTCTTCACTCTCTTGGAGAGCTGCTTCTGCGTGCTTCACTCTTAGGCAAGCTACACAAACCGGCGAGATGACAAACCGGACACACACACGCACACACACTCTGAACTGTGAGCTGCCCTCACCCTCTTTTTATCCTTTTATCCCCTTGTGTCTTCCTTGCAATTATTTGGTTGTTCCTGTCCTAGTTTAGTTGATTATGTTAATTAGTGTCCAGCCGTGTTCCCCATGTGTGTTTAGTTCTGCCTTGTCTGTATGTGTATTTATAGTGCCTGTGTCCTAGTCTTGGTGTCCAGTCTTTAAGTGTCAAACCCTCATATGTTATTTGTATCCTGTCAAGATCCTGTTTATTAAATTCTACTCATCTTTAAGATCTTCGTCTTTGGTGTTCCTTGAGCGGAAGGAGCACGTGACAGCTTTAGACATACTTTCTTTTTTTTTGACGGCGACACTTTTAAACTATACACACACACAAAACACAGAGCGCTACGCTGAATGAGAGAAAGCTATCTGCCTGCAGCATTCCACATGCTTTTATGCTTCCTGGCCAGTGATGTCACTCGCCTATGACTTCCCAACTATTCATTGGCTGATTTTACACACGATTCAGAGCCGTCATGCTAGAGGCATTCCCATAGCGTCTCGTTGATGTGGCTCGAGTTCCTCAAGAGGAACTAAAATCTATGTTAAAAATAAATTAATAAATCAATAAAATTATGTAAAAAAGTTACAATTAAAATGATGCTGATGAGAACCAGTCTTTGAAAATCTGTGATCTGATCTAGATCATGATGACAATCCAACATGTGCTTCAGACACAGAAACTAGGAACAATTTCACTGAACTTCTGTCATCTGTCAAAAGAGAAGAGAGTCAAAATTCTCTCAGTGAACCAAAACTTTGCTAGTATCGGTTCTTAATAGCAGTAAATGTTGATAAAAAGATACAGTATGTACCTTGAGCATACTTTAAATGACAACTGGCATCTGAATGGGAAAAAAAAACAAAAAAGCAAAAAAAAACAAACAGGGGCAACCCTAGGCCAGGTAGATGGGGAGGGGGAGAATCTGGGGGAAGTGCTATGACCAGCTTTGTTAAGACCACTATTAGTGTTTGCAAACAGTGATGACAATTTTGTGGGCAAAAATTTGCTGGCAGAAAGGTAAAGTTTTTAAGTAGCATATAGAATATGAAAGCGATGGAGAAAAATAAGCAAAAAGAGGTCAGTTTGATGTTTCAAAATTCTGACTTCATTTTTGCAATTCTGAGATTACATGTCAAATTCTGATAAGAAAAACTCATAATTTTCTCTTTTCTCCTTGGTTCAGAATGCTGAGTTTATGTCACAGACGTCTGCCTTTTTTACTCAGAATTGACAAACTCAATCTTGATTAGTCAAATCAAGTTATACATTTCAAACTATAGGAGATATAGACGTTTGGTCAGAACTGTGAGATAAAATATGTTATGTGAAATGCTAAATATTTCACTCCGTATGTTATGTGTCGTGGTTGTAGTGAACAGTCTTGAACAAAGGTTTAAACAAAAGCTTTTTAATGCATCAACACACAGTATACATTTAAACAACATTAAGGACCAACAAGGAAGACTAGGACAAACACGTTAAATAAACAGGAGGACATAATGGGTAGAACTGAAAACACCTGAGGAACACAACTGGAGATTAATTAACTAATAAACTCATAACACGGACAGGAATTCCAAATATGGGCAAGGAAAAAACACGTGGGGAAAAACAAAACAGAACACACAGAATATGTAACACTGTAAATGTAGGACTAATAAATTATGTCCCCTATGAACTTCATATATGAATATTATGTATACCTATTGTTTATGTTTTAAAATTAGAGTCATCATAGCAGGTTTCATCCATAGTCTGTCCTTTTAAACATCTGTGTTTAACTTCAAATGGCATCTTGGATGACAGTTTTCTATATAAAAAAAAAATCTTCAGATTTGTATTCCGGAAACATGCAATACATTTTCTCTTTTATTCTTCTTCCACTTGTTACCAGTGTTTTTCTGCCACCACAAAGCACACACAGCTGCAAGTGATGTAACTCTGATGTCTACTCCAAATTGGTCTATATGGTTAAATAATACCTTGCTCTAAAAGACACATGTGGGCCACTTAAGGGCCAACAGCCCATCACAGAACTCATAAAATAACAATATACTGTTTTGGTTCAGTTATGACTAAAAAGAAATGGACCAGATTTGGTGGGGACCCTCCTTTATCATGATGGACCCCTTTTCTGATCAGGGTCCTTGGAATCATCCTGACCTTCCCCCTGTTACAGCGGCCCTGCATCATACACACACACAGAGTGAGAGAGAGGTAGCAAGAGAGACAACCTAGTATTAGTAGAATGCTGGTTATTAATTATTTTCATCTGAATTTGCACTGCTTTTATGTGTCTTTTCAGCTGTGATTATTGACCACTCTTCACTATAACAAAGCCTATTGATTTTACTGACATTACTAAAGCCAACAACATTCTATTGATACCAACTCACTTATCAAACTCAGGCAGGTACATAAAACACAAACACAAAAAGATAAATGCAGGTGCACACAAATTTCAAAATTTATTCTTATTTCATTTTTTTCTAGAAGCTGACACACTAAATTACAACGATGTTGTCACGATACGGTGCGCTGAGTGCTGTGTGAGCGCGCGCTCCTCAGCGGAGCAAGGATCAGAGGACGCGGAGCTGAGTTAAACATTTATTGAAACACGGAA
>JAUMHI010000043.1:22313853-22324707 GCA_032359435.1 Enteromius unitaeniatus
ATCTAAAATATATGAAAGTCTAATGTTTATCAGTACATTACAGAAAATAATGAACTTTATCACAATATGCTATTTTTGTTGCTATGACCTGTATATGTATGTATATATATATATATATATATATATATATATTTATTATTATTTTTTTTAAGTTAATTGTACTGCTGAACTGTGCATAAATCTGAGAAACCACAGACAGTTGTCTGTTCTGTTAGGTAGTAAGGTCAGTTAATATTATGCTTTTAATACGTATCCTTCAAATTGTAATTTTAATGGTATTTTTGTTTTGTACCCATCCACACAAACTAGACCGTCTCATTCAAGCGTTAATGCTGAGCAGAGCAGGATTCTATCCTTGAAGCTGATGATACACAACTTTTTAAGGTGCGGGAAACCTTTTTTGAGCAATGATGCTTGGGCACTTTTCAATTGTCAATGGGTAGCAACTGGAAAATTTAGATCAGTCCTAGGCCCTGTATCTCACCTGGTTAACACATTTCCTAAAGTTGTCCAGCAACATTGCTCAGTTGCTCTGCCTTAAAAGGAATGGTCTGGGGAAGATGCGTCCTCATAGATGCAGTCTTCCATTTCAGAAGCGCCCATACAGGATTTTCATGGTGATAAGAGCACAATGTATCCGCCAAAAAACAGAAGAAGAATAAGAGCACAATGCACAGTAGGTGGCGGTATGTGCTAACGACACCAATCTGCTACTGGACCCGAAGAAGAGGAAGGAAAGCTTTCTGCACAAGTCACAATTAGAAATGCAGAACCTTTAGGTGAGAGTAACCGGTCAGTTACAAGCCTCTTCAAAGATTCTCCCCCTGTTATCATGAAGCATAAGAAAACGGCTCGCAACCAGGCCAAAAAAGGTAACGTTCATTAAGATTTCGTTTCATGAAAGTAAATTGTTCTTTATGTGGGGCCCAATACATAGATTAAGATGCGTTTTATTACGCAATGTTATTTAAAAGTCACAATTCAGGTGTTCCATTTGATCAAGTAATTTCAGTTTGTTATCCACGCGTAGTTTCCGCTCATGTGAGGTGGGTTTTAAATGAGAAAGGTTGTAACTGAAAGCAGTAGACACTGTTCTTCTGGTACTGTAACTTATCTGAATTGCAGTTCTCTTACCAGAAGCTATGACAGTAATATCATAGTAGAGCGATTTGATTCGTACTTAATATATGTTGTGCCATACTGAAAAGTGCTTATCATTTACTACCATGGCATTTACATAGTGCTCCAAAGTGCTTATGTGAAATTACTTTCATATATCAGTTTCTAAAAGAAATGAACACTAGAGACTAAAACTCTGACACCTTTCATTCCTTTTCACACAAATTTACAGAGTTTAGCATCATTTTCACACAATCGCTAGGTTTTTTTGATGTGGTGTTAAACTGGATCAAATCTGTGTAAAAGGAAGTTGAAATGGCGCAGTTGCATCAACAAATGCCTTTTGATATTAGTTTTGCATTTGTTAACATAATCGGTTAAGTCTAGAGTTGGATTTGGTGTAGGGTGTATTTCCAACATGAAGCGTTTTAGCAACAGTCCTTGGATATCTGCATTCTGAACCAACGCAATATGTAACAATGTGATAAAAACACAGCAATACTTCCCTAACATCAACGTAATTGTGCAATGGTTCATGTATTGATGTTTTAGAGATGGGATGCGATGTTGGAAGTGTTTGGAGAATGGAGGGAAATGCATTGTGAAAATCCAGATAACGTCAATTTGTCTTAAAGTGACAGTTTTATATGGATAATGTTTTTAAACTTCATTAACAGTTAAAGGAGCCGTAGAATTAATTGATAAAGTATAATAAATTCTCTGATATCTATTTAGAAGAAGTGGCCTGTTGTTAGTGGTCTTTTTGCTCACAAGATATACACTAGGAGGAGGAAACATTTCCATGTACAGAATAAGTGAACCTTGAGTAACATTATTAAAATGATTTTATGTCATGATGCCTTGATAGGGGTCATCAAATTCAAAATGTACTACTTTAAAAGTTGTTTGAACATTAATGCATGTTGGAAGTGTGTGTACACATCCATCCCATAATGATAAAAACAACATCTGAACCATTGAAGATGCATAGGATTACCAAAACTTTTTGAAGGTTTTGAAAAGAATGCGCTGATCACAATCTGCCTAAATGTTTGCACAACCCATTCCAGAGGAAGTGAGTATAAGGGTTTAATGAATCTTTGCAAATCCACATTATTTTAAACGTCTTCACTATGATATACTTACATGAACAGAGTGTACCATATTTAACCTGGATGTGTTTTGGTACTGTCATTATGTTTTTAAAGGAGTCATACAAAGCCAATTTTCCACAAGCTCTTTTAGGGTGTTGATGATAGGTTTGTAATATAGTTTAAAAGATACTACTTTTATAGCTACCTTTACCCTGAAAACAGCTCTTTTGAAATCACTCTGTTCTGTGTACTTCCCCTTTAAGTCATCACAAGCTCTGCTGACCCCGCCCCTCTTTCTGAGACACTCTCGGAGGATCTTTTTTTTAGCCGTATTTATAGTGAAATGTGCTAATTGCACATTATTAGAAAAGGTTATTTGCAAAGATTTATTAAAAGACATTATACTCACTGCTTCTGTAGGTGAGGCTGGATCATGAATGATTCACGCGAACATAAACGCATTTCGGTTGTTAATCCTCTGCGTCTTCAGTCACTCAGATGTCGGGAGTAAATGACTGCTGCTATGTTCATTAATACACTCAACAACAAAACACTTCAATCGCTTAGGAGTCTTGCTTGTCTCTGCGTCTCGGTCTGATGACGGCTCACTCAGGGCGGGTCTGAGGTAAGACACCAGTGTGACACGCTGCTGTCAATCAACTATTGTGGGAGTGGCCTCTGTCAGTGTGACCTCATGCATTTGAGAATAGCTTGATTTCAGAAGGGGCAACTTATTTTTATTAAATGAAAAGAAAACTATTGGTGGATCTTTATCATTGTAGGGTGGTTGTGTACACACACTCTCAACACACACTTCAGTCCAGACAGCTTGTAGTTGTGCATGTGGCACCAGATAACTCATTTAAGCATTTTCTTACGACGTGCGGTTTAGGTGTTATTTTAACATGCACACAAAAAAAAAAACTTGGTATGATGTTGGGAGGCTGGCTTGTGAGGGTAAATTATGTTAATATGTGTGTGTTAGCTATAACTGTTGTCTCCATATGAGGTCTAAAAGAGGGTGTGTGTACAGCAGCTCTAAAAATACTCAGGAGGTGCTGAGCATATATCGTGTTGCAGCTAAACCAGTGAGATGTACTTCATGTGAGCAGAGAAAGCTTTGCTTTTCTTTTACAGTTTAGTTTGGAAAAAACTAGAAACCTCCAAGCATGGATGAAACCAGTGTAGATGGAGCCAAAATTACAGGTATAGTTTGACACGTTTAGATATGGGCTGTTTTTGTTGGCGCTTTTAATGGTGTGCTGTGAGCAAAATCTATATCTGCCAGATATAGTGTAACGTTTCACATGGAGTTGTTGGCCTTAGTGCTGGTTTGAGCATGAAGTCTGAAGTTCATCTATTTGTGTGTTTGTGTATTGCATTTTTTTGACAAGTGTAATCTTGTTCAATTGTTTTTGTCCTGCCATTTGTAGTTAATTCATAAGATGCCACTGTAGTAACCCTAACTTTTTCAAATGATTTTTGTATTTGAATTATTTTCATTAAACAAATTAATATTGGATTTTTTTTTGTACTGACTAATGATTGTGATACTAATTACACTGACCCTGTCAACCTCTTGATGTCACATCCACATATATGTAGCCACTCCCCTTTTATAGTTTGGGTTGAAAATGAGACCTGTTAGAGTATGATCACATGTCTGTATGTGCATGTAACGTACAGGCGACCTTGCCAGTCAAGTGTAATACAATCTGTTCTATGGTTGTGTTATTTTAACCCTTTGTTATTTTCCTCTATGAGTGAATGATTCCCTGTGGCTTTTTACATTCAACGTTTGACCTAATTTCTGGACTTTACAGGTAGTTTCATAGAATAAGAAGTGCACAATGCCAGAAGAGGTAGTATTACCAAACTGAAAACAGTTCATTATGTACAATGTCATGTACTAACTGTTGGTTCTTTTTTTTTATTATTATTTTTTTTTTTAAATGGTTGATGTTGATATGTTACAGAGATGGGTTGATATGTGTCAACAAGTTGTACTGGTGTGATTACATTGATATGATCAGATGCTGTTTTCTTACCACTCATTTTGGTTGTTTATTTTATCATGTTGTGTTTATCATAGTACCTTTTTTTAATGGGGTGTGTGAAATCATTAGTATTCTGAATATGAATAAAAGTCATATGGGTTTTAAACTGCATGAGGGTATAATAAATAATTAAATAATTTTGCAAGTTTGGGTTAAGTAATTCTTAACTGTTTTTTTTGTTTTTGTTTTTTTTTTTAAATAATTAATATATAATATATATATATAAATAATTAATATAAAAATAATTGCTGTTTGGATTTTCTTAGCTAGAACAAAACCTAATTTTCTCATTTTTATTCTAAATTCAGCTTTCATAGTGCAGTTAGTTTGCATTTAATATAAAATAAACGCTTCTGACAGAGACAATAGTTTTAAGTATCTTATTTCTGATTATCTGTATCTTCTCAGACTCTCCAGGTGGAAATACAGCCATTAAGTGTGAAAAAAAGACAGAGGGAAACTCTGTCTTTAGCTGGCTGTTGGTGCTGGCTTTGCTGGGAGCTTGGCTGTCTGTGGGCGTCATGTGGTTTGACCTAGTTGACTACAACAGTGTGGTTGGTAAGTTTTTTTTTTTTTTTTTTTTTTTTCGGTTTCGTTTTTTATAAACAGTTTTGCAGGAAGGTACGTCTCACATTTTGTGGTTAAAATCTTTTTTGAATAAACATATTGTCGGGAGACACAGGAAACTACTGCAAAATATTAATAGTAATGCGACTAAACAAGATGAAATAACGTTGTAACATTTAGTTTTTTTCATTTTTGCAAACCACATTTAGTTTCGTTTTTATTCGTGAACAATATTACATTATACATTTAATTATAGTCATCGTCACATGACCAGCATTTACGTTGTGTCTCGTCTCATTTTCGTCACGTGATAAAGGTTCATTGACGACGATATTTAGTCGTGATTTTCATTGATGATAAACACACTATTGAATCAAGATATGTTGGTATAATAGGTGTGGGTGTTTTTATGTCACTGTCTTTAGAAAATGTTGTTTTCATTTCATTTTAGCTTAGAGCTGTTTATCTACAGCCGTTTAATTCATTCATTTAATTAAATTATGACTCCCCTCGGCGAAATCAATAGTAATCTTAACCCCTCCAAGAATCAATTATTGAATATATTGGTTTCCCTGGTAACAGCAGCGCTGCACTCATAAACACGACTTTACCAGATATCAGACATGTGATGCCTGCTTCATGGAGTGATTTCCATTTGTGATCATACGATCTTCCTTTAGAAGATCTTGTGATGCATTTTAAAGCAAAGGTGGGGTTGATTTTGACTTCACATATGAAATAGTCTCTCTCTCGGACTCGAGTCTGAGTACTCCAACTCTAGTTGATTCTATTGAGTCAATAGAAAATCCTAAACCAGCATCCTTGCATCAATCATGCATAACAAGTATGCTGTTTTTTCAGCAGGGTAAAAATAAGCGGCCATGGGTCAGAGTCATGAAGGGACGGCTAAAGAAAAGCAGACCACCACAAAGTGGAAAGGTTCTGAAAAATCTGACTATTAGGCAAGAAGGAGATGCTATGCCGTCAACGTCGAGTGGCATTTTTTCATCCGTGACTTTAGTTGAAATTTCGGACTGATTCATGTTCTACTACAGATATTTGAGTTAATGATTGGAATTTGACTACTTTACACAGTTGTTGTAATTTGTGTTTTAACATTTTTTTTTTATTTGATGTTTTTCAATGTTATACATAAAAAATAATAAAAAAAAAAATTTGGGCTATTTAAATTTATTTTGGGCTACCAAAAACTGAAGAGTGCCTGCCAGAAATTTTGAAGCCCTGAAAAAAATGTAATTGAATGTCCCATTTTAAATAATACCAGGTAATGCTTGTTTTTATTAAGAAAAAATATCAATGGACATTTACAAAAATATCTTATTATTTTGGAAAGATTTAGAAATTTTGTCATGCATTAAGCGGAAAGACTCCATATAATTCTTCGATTTGCTTTTGTTTTTGTTATTTTAATGACATGCATGTTACGTGAATCAGACACTTCTGTTGATCACAGAGTATGGAAATAAATACAGTACTTTGTTGATTATCATGTTGTGCAGGTAAACTGATAAAAACTTCTATTAACTTCTCACAGACAGAACTTGGGAAGAAGTTGGTTTGCTGATTTGTGAGGGATAAACAGTTCACACATCAGGAATCAAATTTGTATTGTCCAAACCAGAGCTTTATTCTGTTAAATCATGCTCATTGTCAATGGGTGAATGGTTCATTATGGATGTACAAGACCAACAAAAGCACAAACAGCATCTGAGACAAAAAAAAACCAAAAGTTTGGGATTGGAAATGCATTTGGTTTACTGTGTTGGACCGTTTCATTTTATGTCATTTATTTTGTCTTTGCTCAATGAAAGGTGCTCTTGGAGGAGTATATGATGCTGATGGCGACGGAGACTTTGATGTAGAAGATGCCAGAGTTTTGTTGGGTGAGTGAGACTTGCCTGTGTATGGGGATTTTTCTGGCATTACTGACTGAGGTGACCACGCATTCAAAAGTGTCAACTCTTTCTGTCTCTCTTTTTTTGTCTGCCTTATGTGTTTATTTATACGCACAAAGATATTCGGATTTAAGATGAGAAAGTGGTATAAACAAGCTTTTCCTGTGCCACTAAAGTGTGAGAATGTCATGAACATGGTTGTACTCTCACAGACTCGCTCTCAAATGCAGAAGTGTCTGCATTTGAGGCTTCCTGTCATTTGATGGTGTTAGCAAATATGTAGCTTGAAACTATTTGGTTAAGTCTGGCATCTAATAACTTATATAATAAACATAGAATTCTTATAATTACTTATAATTCTGACACATTTAGAATTATTACTTGGATTTGGTGGGGCAGATGTTTTACTAAATTTTGAAACCGATTTTTTATGACTATTTTTAAGTAATTCGTTATGAATGTGGAGACAGATTGGTCTGTTTATTGACAGGAAATAATATCCACTAAAGCTGCACGTGAACACATTGCTTTCAACAGTGAATTCATATTGCAGTGTTAAGTGACTCCACAAATGTATTTGCTTAATTACTTAATTTGAATTGTATGTTACAATCTGTGGATAAAATCATTTTTTATTTATCTTTCTATGTGTGTGCATATATGCATTTCTATTTATCGTATCATTCATTTAACTTTCTTCCCTTCAGAAAATGCTACTGTGGCTACTAAGGAAAAAACTTTAAGAAAGAATATCACAACTGAGGGAGACAGTATCCAAACAGACCATTCCAAGCTTACTTGTAAAGACGTTTTTGTGACTATCACGTGCACCTATGCTGTGTGTTTGACAGTTGTGTTTGCTTGCACTGAGAAAGCTGCAAAAGAATGTAGCTTTTCTGTTACACTGGCATGTTGGAAGGTATTGATTGGTGTGTTGTTTGAGCAATCAAGCATTATACACCACTTTCCAAATTATTATGCAAGTTACAATTCTGGTTATATATTTTTTTTTTACAAGAACATTTTACCAGTCCCAAACCACATCACTCTTAATAACTACTATTGAATTTGTATTTAATCATATATAAGTGATACAGTATGTAATTGTTTGGGAAGGCTGAAAGTCAAAAAATCCTTATATTCAGGTGTGCCAAATTATTAAGCAATTTTTCTTTTTCCAGATAAAATTAGCCTAGAAAGAGATTAAACTTGCCCTTTAGAAGGATGCAACAATAGAATTAGCAAAGTTAAGAAATGACCACCGGGCAGTAAAATGCTCATTGGGTCAGCACAATCAAAAGCAAAAAGAAATGTCTGTCTTGCAGAAAACCTACTGTTAGATTCTAGAAGATCAATTCTTCGAACAGTTTTTCAAGAGGATGTGATGTTGTTCCTTCAAGAGTCACACACAACTTATCCATCCATAAAGCCTTTAAGAAATCACAGTATTTCAGCATGTTATTCTTAATAAGTGAGGGTCATTTTTTTCGGATTTTGTACTCAAGCTAAGTCTCTGACACATTGAACTTATGGAGACTCCAATGAAGGTTCAGTTCTGGAAAATAATGTCGCTGGAGACTTAATGGTTCCTGATGGTTTCTGACCCAATTCTTGAAAATCATTTTTAATTCTTTTGCAGTTAACGTGTCTTTTCTTCTAAACCTGTTTTTGATTTTGACTGTGCTGACCCAATGAGCATTTTACTGTCCAGTGGTCATTTCTTTACTCTTGAGTTTAATCTCTTTCTAGTCTAATTTTATCTGGAAAAAGAAAACTTGCCTAATAATTTGGCACACCTGAATATAAGAAGTTTTTGACTTTCAACCCTCCCGAACAATAACATATCACTTATGTATGATTAAATACAAAATCAATAGTAGTTGTTACGATTGATTGGGTTTGGGACTGGTAAAATGTTCTTGTAAAAAAAAAAAAATGTATAACCAGAACTTTAACTTGCACAATAATTTGGAACGCGGTGTATTCTGACTTTGCTCTTGTCACCCAAACTTGACTGAAGCGAATTCATGAGTTTATATGGTTAAAAATAAACTTTTCAAATTGACAAATTAATGGTTATTTGAGGAGAAAAAGTAATTTGTAAAAGTAATTTTTGAATTACTATCGTTGTTTTGATTGATTAAACAATCAATCGATTGATTGAATAAAGGTGCTCTATGCGATGTTGCAGGATTTTAGCTCGATTTCATTTTTATCTCAAACCGAAAAAATAGAGCACCTTTAAAAAAACATCTTGTAAATAGATTAAGAAAAAAATGATTACAATTGCTTATCAACATATTGTTACATTTAGCTACATTTTTAAACAAATTCATAAACTTGGATTAAAACTATTTGTCAATTTTGATAAGTTTAACATTTATTTTGAAGTTAATATAATGAAAATTTAGGTTATTGGTGATTGACACTTTCATTTAAATTTAGTTTTAAGTGGCACTGCTTGTCCTCCATATAATGGTTGTCTGATGCATCACTTTGTAGATCCCTGCATGGTGCAGCCTGTGTTGCAACATTTATGTAGAGAAAGTCTGGTGTGTTTAATGCAATGTGCTTCAACATTATTAGCCTTTACTAATACATTGTGTCATACTTGTACACGCACAAAAAAACCTTTGCAGCCTACCTACAACTTAAGTGTTTCCTTGTAAGGACACAAGCTTTTCTCCAAACCTATTTGTAAACCCCTGACAGTCCTACCATGAGTTGCGTTTTTAAACCTCTACTTCTACTTCACTTTAAGGAACTTATATTCTAGTGTCCGAAGTACACTTTTTAAACAGCATTCTGGATTCTGGTAATCAGAGAGCATATAAAGAATATGTAAATGATGATAATGATGTATTATGAATAGAGTACGTATCTGGGATGTTCTTGGTTGTCTTGTTACATTAAGAGGTTGTAATATTGTTACGCCGTGTGTTCGCAAACTGTATAATGACAGCAGACCTTCTCTGCCAATCCAGCAATAGATGCAACCCAGAAAAACATTGTATGGATCTTTGCCAATAACTGATTGTTGCAAAATTATTTTATTCATTTATTTTATTCATTCAGCCTTATAATATATATATTCTTTAAGATTGCTTTTATGTTCTGAGCGCAAATGAAGACGGCCTGAGAAACTGAGATATTTCAAATTAGTGGGATGCACTTTGTATCTTCGTCTTATATGATTAAGACTCACATTAGTTGTGGCAGACTTTTGATAACCATAAGCAGTGTTTTAACATTTATTTCTGTGCTGAGCTGGGTAACTTTTTCTGATTGAAATTTTGCATTTATGACTGTCAAACCACTCCATAAAGGCTTTCCCAGAACACCCCAAAGTATTTGTGTGCGGTCGGAGCTAGGAAGTATCTATTGTAATTACATATAATCTAGATCAGACTCCAAAAATGTCATTTCAATTAGATTAATTTACCATTTAAAATACTTGAAACAGATTACAGTAACTTTTTTTTATTGAATACATGATCACTTATTATTCGATAGCAAAAAATTATTAAAGGGGTCATATGATGTTGCTAAAAAGAACATTATCTTGTATATATGGTTTAATGCAATGTTTGTATGCCGTTTAAAGTTCTAAAAACACATTATTTTTCACATACTGTACATTATTATTTTTCCTCTAAGCCCCACCTCCTAAAATGGGTGGATTTGTACTTAGCTCATAATTCTAAAAAAGCAAGGTGTGCGCTGAATGGCCAGTTATCCAGTGCACAGTGATTGAATGAATACTGCAAGCATGTGGCAGAAATGTTACACCCCTTACCATAACGTAATTCCGCATCCTGGCGTTATGACACCAAAACAATAAAATGCATTACAAACAAGGATTTTGTTGCATCCAGTGAGGATAAAATTACTACACAGTAAATTTGCCAGAGTAAATTTTACTCAAATTGAAGAAAATTTGACTCTACAAAATATAACATTTGGTCCCTCTCTGAATAGAGTAAAAGTTATTTTATTATCTTTTGATAGAGTTGTTTTTCCAGAGTTAAGTTCTTAAGACAAAGTGTGCTTTAAAAAGCTGAACACAGGACAGTGAATTGAGGCCCTACAGGGTAGACGGTT
>JAUMHI010000043.1:22333205-22347715 GCA_032359435.1 Enteromius unitaeniatus
GCAGAAAAAGAAAGACTGGCTAAAGAAAAAGCCGAAAAAGAAAGAATTGAGAAAGAGAAAGCAGAAAAAGAAAGACTGGCTAAAGAAAAGGCAGAAAAAGAAAGACTGGCTAAAGAAAAGGCAGAAAAAGAAAGACTGGCTAAAGAAAAAGAAGAAAAAGAAAGAATAGAGAAAGAGAAAGCAGAAAAAGAAAGACTGGCTAAAGAAAAGGCAGAAAAAGAGAAACTTGCTAAAGAAAAGGCAGAAAAAGAAAGAATAGAGAAAGAGAAAGCAGAAAAAGAGAAACTTGCTAAAGAAAAGGCAGAAAAAGAAAGATTGGCTAAAGAAAGGGCAGAAAAAGAAAGACTGGAGAAAGAGAAAGCAGAAAAAGAAAAGCTTGAGAAAGTAAAAGAGAGTGCACCAAAGGGACAAACAGAGAAAAATGTAAAGGAGGAAAAAGAAAATGTGAACAAATACAAACAAGAAAAAGAGCCAAAATTAAACAAAAAAGGTCATGGACAAAAAGCTGATAAACCAGAAAATGAAAAAGATGAAAAAAATACCAGAAATGAGAAAATATCTACTCGTGGTCTACTTAAATCAAAAACAAATATCAAGAAATAATAGTAAAGGCGATAACTGTGAGATTAGATTGGAAATATTAGGAACAGTGCTGCAAAGTAATTAAAGTAGCGTTTCTACTGACAGTGAAAGCTGTTCAAAATGGTAAGCAGCTACGTTTTAACTAGTGCTGTAGTAAAACACTACATTGCTGTTGGTCTGACTTTACAGCTAAGTGAAGGAGGTCATAACCTCACTGTGTTGGGAGCTTTCACTCAGAGAATTGGTTCACTTGGATGTTTCATGTAATCAAACATGACTTCTTAGATCCAACAAGTCAGTGGTTTTCAACCCTGTTGCTTCTCCAAACCGTTCACATTTTGCTTTTCTCCCTTATCAAACTTCCTGATTCACCTCATCACCTCACCAAATAAACACACCAACATCCAAACTGGGACACATTCAAAATGTGCAGTGTTGGAGGACTCCACGAAACCAAGTCAAACACGTCTATAATGTGATTTTAGTGATTTAGCCTGCACCGACGTCCAGGCTGTATTATAAAAATTGTGGGTTGTATAATTTGGTGTCTTTCAACAATTTTACTCTGTTCATTTTATTTAAATTTTTATTAAGTTTATTAATATGTATTATACTTTTTTTTTTTTTTTAGTGCCAGATAAAACTTGTCTTTTTGTAAAATTAAATATCAATTGAAAGTTTTATATACAAGTTTCAGTGTAGTTAGCAGCTTTTTGTTTGTAGCTTGTACTGTAGTTAACTACCTGCACACTATTCAGGGCTCCTTTACTCATGGCATTAATCTGTTTTGAGGATCAAATCAAAATTCAAATCTGAACGTATAAATGCATATTCATTTTCCTTGTTTGTTTTCCTAATCAGTAAAAAAAGCAGTCTCAGATGCCCACTCAAATTCCCAGGAAGTACAAAGATCTTGCAGACGTCTTCAGTTAGCCGGTTACCAAGACATGTGCAGACACAATATAATGTACACAAATACGTATTTTGAACCATAAGTCACAGGAGGTGAATGGTTAAATTGTTATTTTTGTTTTCTTTGCACAAAAAAAAAAAGTATTCTCGTAGCGCGGCAAAACTGAGTCACTGATGTCACATTTACTGGTGTTTTAGTATGTTTCTGGATCTGGGATCATTTCAGTTATATCGTTGTCTATATATGGCTCTCTGATATCATCAAAAATATCTGAATTTGTGTTTCGATAATGAACGAAGGTCTTACGGGTTTGAAACAACATAAGGGTGAGGAATTAAGGACATAATTTCGGGGTGAACTAACCCTCTAAGAACAAAGTGGATTATGGCAGATTTAAAGCTAACTATACTATAATAACTTTAATATAATTACTAGATAAGAGTTGTTAAATATGGGGTAAGTGATATCTGGTAGCCAGTGTTGATATTTAAAATCACCAAAGTCCCTACCCCAAAACTCGCGCCATTTGGATAGCTACTTATGCAACCCAATTATTACCAAAACCAGTGAGTGGCGGGAAAATTACTGGAACATTTGAAAGAAGGGAAATGGAAACCAGTTTCTTAAGTGTTTTTTGTTTGTTTGCTTTTTTGTTTGTTTTATTTAAGCTGTTAAAATGACAAAGCATTTTGAATTATATTTAAATAAATAAATATATATATATATATATATATATTTTTTTTTTTTTTTTAGAGAATAATGGAATTATTCCAGTTAATATGACCTCTCTTGTAGCCCTGTACAATTTCCTGGTCTTCATTGATGTTTATCTACTCACACTGCTGACTGGAATGAAGGCATAAATGCAGTTAAACTAAACCATGTTCAGATACAATATGAATATAAAACAGTTAATGCCAGGTGTAAACTTGACAGGAGCCTCTATGACTGCTGATTCAGTCACATTAAAAAAGGGTTATGTTAGGATGCTGCTAACTCAAATCTATTTAGTGGCTTGAAATACAGTAATGTTTTAAAGTTTTAAAAATGCACATGGATCTGAAAGATTATATTTCATGGTTTTCATTTTTCATTTACGACATGGGTTATGTGTCACAACACAGTGTGTGGTGTGTACTATGACATTGATTGTAGCACTTTTTGTTTTTAAATTAGTATTATTGTTTGTGGAATGAGCATATGACTGAGTGGATTTAAACATTGTGTCTTCATGAATGTGTAAAACACTTTCATTTCATTTGCATAAAGATTAGCACCACGGTGAGATGCTGAAGGGACATGAAGATTTTTGGTTTGTTTGTTTGGTGGTTGTTGCTTTTTTTTTTTTTATCATCTCTATTCACACTGACAGCTGTTCTCAGTTTTTGAAGAAAGTCTCTTGCTAGCGTTTAAATCATTACTATGACATTCAGTTTAGATGCACTGAACAAACTGATGCAGTTTCATCTGATTTGCAGACAGTTGGTCCTTAAAAGTCATCTGTGCAGTGTGAACAGTTTGCTAAAAATGTCAGATTATGACTGATCAAGTTCTGCTTTTTCTGAGCCAGTGAAAGAGATGAGAGTGAGAGAAGACACTTTAGGAAGTGAAGCTAAGCAGCTACATCGAGGATCAAGTTTTTAATACTCGCTTATTTATTCAGCAATCGTCTGCAGTCTTTCAAGCAACATTTTCAGAACAGACGATGTCTGCTAAATTGTATTGTTTTTCTAACCTGATAGTTGTTTTATTTATGTGTTTACATTTGGTTTTATTTTAGCCATTTTGTGATCTTACCAGTTCTTTGAAGGATAACCATTTGCTGTTGTGTGAAACATTTTTAAGGTTTGATTATGTTAATCATATAACAAAAATGTAGTAGTAGAATGTTGTTAGTGTTTGAAGTTGAAGTGTGTTATTTCTTTACCACTAGTGCTACCAGACAGACAAAAGTAATGTTTCTGAATATAAATAAAAAAAATGAACCTGCTACGCAATTTTCCCATCTGCCATTACTCAAACTAGTCAGGTCACACGTGTTTCAACAAACAGCAATGCTTTGATATGTTACAGAATGAATATTTTTAGGTAAAACGGCATGCAAAAGACATTTATATTTATCTCGGATAAGACAAAGGTAAAGTAGTATGTAGTGAAGTAATTTTAGTTTGCTAATATATTCATAGACATGGTTTATCGAGTATGTTTACTGAATTAGAAGGTTGTGGTTAACTGTTCTATATATATTTATATATAAGGCAGTTACCCTGATACATTTTTAGAACATTTAACCACACACTTTAGTTTCAGTGTCTATATATATATAAAATATTATCCCTTATATGGTCAGGTTTACATGTGTGTGTTGATACGATGAGTTTATTTGTATTTTAGATGACTTTTTATATATAGTAATGATGTATATATGAATTTTGATGAATCTTTGTTCTTGACAGCAGTTTTTCTTTTCTTTTTTCCTCACTCTTGCTGGGAATGTGTCTTGTTTTACTCAACATTCATATAGGTCTGACTGAGAAGCCTGTTATGGTGACATCACCCAAGAACCCCTTAGGAGAAAAAGGTAAGTAAATGATAAAAGCAGTTCTTCATGTTATGACTATTCATGATGATTGGCAATTTTCATGTTCACAGTATGGTAGAATTAAGATGTAGGGCCCCAAGTATCATTGGATGATAAGCGCCGCTTCACTCTGTTTATGACCGTGTCACACCATTAGGGTTGCAGAGAAATTGTGCAAAATGCCTTATTATAGTGCCATCTAGTGTTAGACATTATGGCGTGTGTGAACCTCAGGATGAGTGCATATTTGGAACCATCCAGTTTGAGGGCTGCAAGACATCTCTGAAGTCCATTTACTTTTATGACCAGAAAAAAACATTGACATTGTTAGAGGAAATTTGAAAAATTAGCTAGCAAATTTGAAGTTTCATGTCAGTCTGCCAAAGCACCTCCCAGAGATACAGTCTCAAAATTTTACAAAATTATTTTACTTTTTAATTTGTTGTCATTTGTGGCATTTCAGAGTTACATGCAGAATCTCTACCTAGTAGAAAGAAAGGTAAGAGAAATATTTTACTAAAATACTTATGCATGCTTTACGTAATGTGTACTTTTTGCATTATATTTATGTTAAAGTACACTGTATGTGTCCTGTAAAGAATCCACATCACACTCTCCACATGAGTCTACATCCGATGCTGAACCTTCAGTAGAGTTCACAACAGAGGAATCAAGACCTGCAAACCAAATTTCACCAGAGTTGCCACTTGAAACTCAACCTGTGCCTACATCACCTGAATCAATTACTGAGACAACAGAACTCACAGAAGAACCCTCAGTAGAGTCCAAAGAAGAAAAAGAAGGTATGTTGAACTTGCTTTTAATGTTGTTCTTTTAAAACAATCAAAACGATGTTCGGACCGATAGTGCATCGAAGACATTTTTCGATAAATCAACCTATTTTTTTTTTTTTATCTCTGTTTAGGCGTTTTGTTTTGTTTTTTAATTGGTCTGTTTTGAAATACTTGAAATGTACTTGTTGTGAAAAACACTATCCTAATAGACATTGATTTCTTAAGTTTGGCTGTACATTATTTTACAGCCAAAAAGAAGAAACCAAAACTTATTAATAAATTTGACAAAACAATCAAATCTGAGATCAACGCTGCAGAGAAATTACGCAAGAAGGTAAGATTCTATACTGTAAGAAAAAATAAAAAAGTTTTTAGTATGATACTGTGAGAATACATTTTTTCGGAAAAAAATTGGCAGATAGTAGTTATCAGAATCAAAGAAGTCATTTACATTTTTTCAGGGTAAAATTAAGGAATCTCTCCAAGCTTTTGAAGCTCTTGTCCAGAAATTCCCGCAAAGTCCAAGATGCCGATATGGCAAAGCCCAGGTAACACACAATCATTAAGGTTGACACTACTGTTTAAATCACATAAAGAAAATGCCAAAATCCTCAACAAAATAGTTTAATAGTTAATAGTTTAATATTTTTCCTGATAAGTGTGATATGTGTCCAGGCAGAAGATGATTTGGCTGAGAAAATGCGCAGTAATGAGATGCTGCTGAAGGCAGTGAACACGTATAAAGAGGTAGCCGAGCTCCCAGATGTACCACCTGATCTCATCAAAGCAACATTAAAGAGATGTGCAGACAGACAGCAGTTCTTGGGTATACAAGTAATGTAGCTATATTGTGACTTTTCATTTCATTCACTATTGTAAATGTATCCTTTGTCGTGTTCCCATTCAGGTCGTACAAGAGGATCTTTGGCTACATTGGAGAAGCTAGTTGAGATTTTCCCAAAAGACATTGGCTTAAAGAACGACTTGGGAGTGGCACATCTGCTTCTGGGTGACAACAAGAGTGCAAAACGAATATATAAGGAGGTAAGATATTGTTATAATGTTGTTGTTATTAGCAATATGATGTGGATTACTAATTTTCTCCTTTTTGAAATTCCTCTTTAGGTTTTAGCTCATGCCCCACATGATGGATTTGCTAAAGTGCATTATGGGTTCATACTTAAATCCGAAAACAAGATTGCAGAGAGCATACCGTACCTCAGGGTAATTCTGATTTTATGAACCGAAATCTAAAGCTTATACTTTTCTCTCACACAAGTAATGAAATATTTTCTCCATGTTTGTGTGTGCTTAGGAGGGTTTGGAATCTGGTGAGCCAGGAACTGATGACGGAAGGTTTTACTTTCATCTCGGAGATGCTTTACAGAGAACAGGAGACAAGAGTGTAAGATGAAAGTCAATCAATCAATCACTTTTATTTATATAGCGCTTTTAAAAAGGAAAGGAAAGGATGTGACAAGTGGCCAGGTATGGTTTCCCATACTAGGAATTTGTGCTCTGCATTTAACCCATCCAAGTGCACAAACACACAGCAGTGAGGAGTGATCAACCATGCACACACACCGTGAACAACGGATTTGATTAATAAATGTGTGTTAGGTGTCAGCCAGAGTAAGGAGATGTGTCTTTAATCTAGATTTAAACTGACAGAGTGTGCCTGCCTCCTGAACAGTATTAGGTAAATTGTTCCAGAGTTTGGGTGCTAAAAAGGAAAAAGATCTGCCACCCGCAGTAGATTTAGATATTCTAGGTATTATCAAATGGCCAGAGTTTTAGAAATGCAGCAGACATGGAGGACTATAATGTGATAAGAGCTCGCTCAAGTACTGAGCAGCTAAGCCATTCAGGCCTTTATAAGTAATTAACAAGATTTTAAAGTCTATACAATGTTTGATAGGGAGCCAGTGCAGTGTTGACAGAACCGGGCTAATATGCGTGAGATAAAAACGTTTACAGAGAATAAAAAGTGAATTTGGTGTTTTGTTTTTTGCATGTGTTTAGGCTTATGACTGGTATGAGGCTGGACATCGGCGAGGTCACTTTGCCTCTGTATGGCAGAGATCACTGTATAATGTCCCAGGGCTTCGTGCTCAACCCTGGTGGACTGCTCAAGAGACTGGATATA
Source organism: Enteromius unitaeniatus (assembly GCA_032359435.1). Lineage (NCBI taxonomy): Eukaryota > Metazoa > Chordata > Actinopteri > Cypriniformes > Cyprinidae > Enteromius > Enteromius unitaeniatus. The sequence continues at coordinate 22,340,222 of JAUMHI010000043.1, forward strand.
CAGCTTTAGTCAAGGTAAAGACACATCTATGACACAAAGACACGTTTTATTTATATATATATATATATATATATATATATATATAAATCAATCATTCAGTTATTGCAACTTTAACTGCAATGAAAGCCAAACACAGAAAAAAAATATTTTAAATTGTACAAATATTTTACACTTTTTAATGTTTTTGCTGTACTTTGGACCAAATAAATGCAGATAAAAAAAACTTTACTTGTAGTGTATAATTACTATTACACATTAAATTAAAGAAAAAAGATATTAACACAGATTAAAATTCACATATACAGTATCTCCTCAAATCGTCAGTGTAGATCTGTTTAACATGCTTCATGAGCATGAAAGAGAGGTCTGTCTCCACCTACATTTTCTACATTGAAAACTGAACCTGCAACCTTCGGATTAATAGTCTGACTCCCTAACCATTAGGCCAAAATTGGGTCCTATAATTATTCATCACTCTAAACAGTGAAGGAAGTGCTTTCTGCAAGTTTGTCTCTGCTTTGCTTCCATTGTGTTCATATGTCTTTACAGATGTTGGAACGGAGCTGGATGACCATTAGAGATGAAGCCCTGTCAGTATTAGACAGCAACAATGGGCAGTTCCTCCCAGAAGATGAAAATCTGAGAGAGACAGGAAACTGGGGCCAGTTTACACTGTGGCAGCAGGGTAACATATAATTCATGTATAGGATAGTATAGTTGCATTTACCAACACATTTCTTACATAATCGCACTTGATATGCATTCATCCACCTGTTTCCTAACAGCTCGTCCTATGTAGGGACACAGGGATTTAGCATCTTTATTAGGTGCAAAATTTTGCATTGAAATTCCAGCCAATCCATTAGGAGTGAATTCACAGCATCAGTCAATAAGGAGCTTAATAAAAATGCAATGCATCAACCTTTTTTGATTGTAAAATTCCAATTAGGACCACACTTTTATTTTGAAAAATATATATTTTAAATGCAAATATAAATGTTTCATGTGATCCACATGGTTTTTCAGATGCAGTTAAAACGGAGTCACTTCATTTAGCAACCTAGTGTGAATTTTTTGAGTTTACTAGAGTCTTGGGTGGTGTTACTCTTTTTGGGGAAAACACAATGTTTATGCAAGTTTTACTTTCTCAGGTCGAAAGGTTGCTTCTGCATGTCGCTATGTCCCTAAAACCTGTGGTTTGCTAGAACGTTACACAGAGGCTACTAGCTGCAAAAGAGGCCAGGTCAGTGACCAGAATTCAATTATAGTTTCACGCTCTTGCCTGCCTGTACTTTTAATTAAGTTTTACTTCGTCTCCCTTTTACAATGCTTATTTATGTTTATTAACGGTTGCCTACTTATTTAAATCTTCCTCTTTTTAGATCAAGTATTCAGTCATGCAAGCTGGTACTCACGTATGGCCTCACACTGGTCCCACCAACTGTCGTCTACGAATGCACCTAGGCCTCGTCATCCCTTCTAAGGGATGCAAGATCCGTTGTACAAATCAAACCAGGTCAGTTAAATCACAGAAACGCACATTTACACACATCGATTACAACTGCATGACGTTTCAAATGTTTCACTTTTAAAAGCTCCATTTTCACTTCAACTAGTTGGCTACAGAGTTGTAAATGAACGTATTATTGATCATAAATGAATGTATTATTTTTGGAATTAATGTGTGGCATGGCTTTTAGTATTTAAAAATGTATTCAGTGAATGTTGATTGTCTTTCAGGGAGTGGGAAGAAGGAAAAGTGTTAATTTTTGACGACTCATTCGAGCATGAAGTCTGGCAGGAAGCAGAAAGCTACAGACTCATCTTCATTGTGGATGTCTGGCATCCAGAACTCACCCAATTACAGAGGCAGACTCTGTCACCAATATAGACGATTTATTCAAAAACTGAGTTTTGAAAAGTAGGTCAACCGCTAATCGGAAGTGACAGATTTACTGTCCTTAGCCAATCACAGAATTCATAAATCACAAATATCTATTGTGCTGTTTTGTGGGTAATGATTACAAGGCAATGTGAATGTGTAAGTTCTATGAAAAATGGTCATACTGATCGTTGTAAATAATATAGGGGTTATTAATTATTGAAAAACAGGTTTTTAAAAAGACAGTTCACCTTGTATTCAACATCTTAATTCTGCTAAAGCAAATACAATTTGTAATCATGTTGCAGAGGTGTGTTTTTAGGGCTTAACAGTAAACAGTAAAATGAAAGATAAATTAAGGATTAAAACGTACATTTTGAAATTTATATCTTAGGTTAGATACCTTTAGTAAAATAATAGTACAATGAGATGCATGTTATGGGACCAATGAAGAGATCAGATCAGAGTATAAGAGAGTTGCATTTGCTCTTTCTTTCTGGAAAAAAATGAGACCTCAGTCACTTTTTATAGAAATATGATTGAACATTGCACTGTATGTTGTGTATGTTACTTTATATAAAGTGTGTTCAGGTGAATACATAAATGAGCAGATGTGTTCGCTACAGTATAAGAGATGAGTGCACAGCCATAAAAAAATCACTTTGTGCCTTTTCCAATCATAGAAACTATTTTTATTAAGGTTATTTGTTCTTGGGAGACCTGTAAAGAACACATCCAGTTGTTTTTGTGAAATGTGATGTTACGTTTTCTTCTGTTTCACTGCAAGCACACATTATTAACACTACAAGTTCTGCACGATTTTTGTATACATGTTTATTTACATCATTTCATCATGTGAAAATGTTTGTTCTTGGCATTGTTTGGGAAGTATTCAATTCTGATATGCCTGAAAAGAACAATAATAATAATAATTTATCTCAATTGTATTTCAGCTTGATGCATTTTCATGTCACATGTAGGTTTCATGTCATGTCACGAAGTTTCAAACTAAAAATTAAATAATAATAATAATAATTATTATTATTATTATTAAAAGGAAAAACACCAATAAAGACAAAAGTACATTTAAAGAATTCATCTAATCAAAAAAATAGATCTGTTCAAATGTACTTTGAGGTCCAGTGTATTCAGGTTTGTAGTTATAGATCAAAGCTTTTTCCTCTTCCTCTGTGCTAGGAAAGCTGTGAAAACTTTTCCTTGCTGTATAAGCAACAAAAAGAGAAGGTTACTCGGTACAGGTCCTAGCTTAATAATTTGTTAATTCATTACATTAAAAGAAATCAAATTTAATTAAGAGCTAATACAAATGCATTGTGTGTTGCTCAGTAGTAGTAGTATTAACCATACCTTCATTCACAAAAAAGTAAGCCATGTAGAATGTGGTCTTAATGGCTGAAGGCGTGTGGGGAATATAGGGCCGGGTCCACTCAAAAGCATTTTTCTCTGGATGCCATTGAGTAGCATAAATGGGGAAATTATATGCTGTAGGTATGCATAGAAACCATTAATGACAATGCTGCTCAATAGACAAAGGTGAAAAGCATAGTCTATATGCTTCCTCTATGAGTCCATCTGATTATCACCACTCACCTTCCATTGTGGAAACAAACTCATTTTGTCCATCCGTACTGGTACTCAAAACTTTGTAGAACGTTTTCAGGGTCTCACTCTTTGTAAAGTTCTAGATTTGAAAAAGGGGAAATGCCTCATGTTATTTCATTCAGCAAAAAACAATATATATATATATATTTAATATTTTATGCAATGCATTTTATACATATATGCATTGCATGCAATATTTTTGTACATTGCTGTTTTAAAACCCTTTACAAATTAACATTGCCATGCATCATATTAATTTTGCAGTATTGCATTTATTTCCCTGTGAGAACTAAAACATTTCACAGTGACCTGTTTGACCAAATTTCTATCATGGACATGATGTTGTGCATTGACGTGTATATTGTATTCTAAATAATGTCTGGTGATGCTGTAAAGTGATAAACTATTAATACATTCAGTGAATACATTCCAAACAATTCAATGTATTAGACACTGTTTACTAAGATATGAAGGTGTATTCTTTTTTCTGTCGTGTACAACTGTTTACCAGTAAAGCACACAATATTAAATTATTGAATTAAAAGTTTAACAAAATGTAACACTAACTTCTTAATCAGTTTTATTTTAATAAAGATCACTATATTATATATTTTATAAAGCAGAAATCAAGAAACACATTTGTATTTCCATACCAGCATCTGTCTATTTTGATGGCAAAAATCGATGTATTTTAAAACGAGAATCCAGTAGTAATGAAAACAGCAATTGATATCAAGAAATAGTTGTTGAATGGCGATAGTAATATTTGCTACTGTACCTCAGTAGTAAGACTCCACTGATGAGAGTTCTCTGTGACTTGTTCTGTTCCCAGTGATTTTATAAGATCTTCAGGAAAATCTTTGAACAGTCTACTGTCTCTAAAATCTAAACAGCATTGGAAAAATGAACAATATTTAGATATTTATGATGACTACGACACTTATTCATAAAATACTTTCACTTGAGCTAAATATATTTAGATTTTACGGTTAAATGTTTTTTTGGTTTTTTTTTATGGATTTACCATCTGTGAAGTTTAGCGGCAAGGCAATGCCACTAGTGTTGGTGTGGGACAACAGCAACTTCCCACTTGTTAGCAATGTGAGAAGTTCAAATCCTAAGCAGGTTCCCCAGACAGGGAAAAAATCACCATTTGAATTGGCCTGATAACACAAAAAAACATGGATAAATTGGCTGGAAATATAAATTACACAAACATACTTTATTGTATTTCTCTTATACCAATATAATAGAAACGTCAAACAAAAAATGAAGTGTATGTTTGTAAAAGCAAGATCATTATGACTCTTCACGAATTGTTCTATTGTTAAAGGGGTTCATGTTTAGCCAGACTTCTTTTATCACTCACAAACACAAATCACAAAATTGACCATAAAAGCCAAAGTCCGACCTCCGCAGCTTCATTTACAGTTGTACATTATTTCACAATTTCTACTAATTTTAAATTTGACTTTACTATCATCGCTGCTACTCTAAGTGTTACTTAATGTTTATAAAAAATACTTTGTATATATGGTTCTGCTGAATATTTGTACCAAATGGATTTGTAACACAAACCTCCAGAGCAAGTCTGTAGAAAATGCCAGCTGCTTTGGAATAGCCAGATGATTCTAAACTGGCTCCACCTCCAGGAAAAAGGACTCTAGAGAGAGAAAAGTGTCACAAATCCCTTGTAATCACTGCTATAATTCTAGAACACTCTACTTACCCATTTATGGATTTAAAGAGCCTTCTGTACTCATCGTCAGATTTATTTATCCTAAACATAAATCGAAAATGGCACATTTCACCAAAAAAAAAGGCAGTAGTGAAGATGTAGAAGTACAAAGAACAGACGGATCCATATGCTGCTTTTTCTTATTAATTTTAAAAGCAGAGCTATATGTAACTTTGTTTATAAACATGGCTGAGTCGTTGCGTCCATTTGAATGATAGACTAAAATAAACAGTTGTATAATAACATAAAACTATTGGAATAAATGTTACGTAACGTTACTAAAAAGCACTTTCTCGTATTGTTTTCTCTTACAGCAGCGGCACAACACGAGCACCAGCAGATTCCAGAAACTTAACGTAGGATGCCGCAATATACGAGTTTCTATGAGGAGGCGGGTTATACACGTCCTGGGCAAGAACACCTAGACAAGATTTAGACATCGTTTACCTCAGGAAAAATGGCATTATCAAACATTGTGTTGAAACTAGCACACGCTTTAATAGCACACGCTTTGCAACTCACCGATTATTGGTCTGTCGTTTGTTTTTACTGGTGTTGCAATGCGATTAGCAAACACGGCGTTTGAAAACGTAAAAAGCCAAGCAAGGTAGACGTGAATCATGTTTTCTTTAGATTGGAAATGTCGTGCTTCCCCATGTGACAGTTCCAGGTCGTTTCCGCGTTTATGACGTCATGTGTTTGGTTTTTTTTTTTGTTTTGTTTTTTTAAAAAAAGGTAAAATTGGTTTAAATCCCATTTCCCTTTCCCCCAGTTTCTTTCTGAATTTAATTGTCTCGTTTCTTTTTTTAGACTTACAAATAACAAAAAGAGCGCCACTTTTTTTATATACTATGAAAGCTAGTGTTGTCATTCTATTTTTGCACTTATCTGATACTATACCTCGATGTATCAAATCCGGAATATTTGTTTTATATGCCTGTTTTTAGATGTAAAATAGGGGCATTACATATGCCTTTCTATAAATGGTTTATGTATAAATGAGGAAAATATATTTAATAGTAATATAGGCTATAAATATATATATATCAGTAACTCTATTTATAAGTGAACATTAAGAATAGACCCTTGTTGTAATATAACATTTTTAGTACCTTACTTTGTGTTACATCAGCATTCAAAATATATATATATAATAAAATGCTGTGATGAAGATTCTAGACTTTGTTTGTGTTTAACTGAATGCTGTGTGAATGACTATACATCATTTTCTCCTGTTGCTGCTGTAACCTGTTTTATCTCTATTTTGTCCTGTTTTAAAAAATTGGAAATGCAAAAGTGGATATGTTTACAGTTGAAGCCAAAAGGAATGCAAAAATATATTTTCTAGGGTCTCCCATATCTTGTTAATGCATATGTATCTGCTGTACTTAGCTGTTCTATGTGCATTATGCATCTGACACTTTACAAACAGACTAAGTTTTCTGTATACTGTATTTTACCATAACCGCCTCACATTTATGGCTTTGAACGTTGAGCAAGGAAAGAAATGTCTCCCGCTGAAATGCAGCTAACGTTGTTAAGGATTGTTATGTTAGAAAACAAAGTGCTTCATGGCCTCATATTTTTTGTTACCTATTACTTGTTCTTGTTAGGCCAAAGGACACTCACAGAGTCTTCCTTGTAAGCCACTCTTGCATTTGCATGTAATTAGTGTCATCGTCCTGTTGGAAGGTGAACCTTTGACCAGATATAGTCCTGATTTGCTCTGGGTTAGGTTTTTCAAAATTATGTCATTAGGATTGTGTTATGTTAAGGTGTTACGCCTGGTTTTCTTTAGACATGACTTTTGAATCAGTGTGTTACCCTGTCAATAACATTTTCAAATTTTAAACAGGACTCCATGGGTCTTCCACTGAGGAAAGGCTTCCAACTGGTTATAGCTGTCCATAAGAAAGATTCTTCCTTGATTTATGAGGCTCTGAGAGCAGGTTCTTGCTAACCTTTTTCACAGATGTCCTTCTCCGTGATTGTTCAGTTCTATGAAGAGTCCTGATTTTCAGACTTCTTCCATTTAAGAATCAATACCTGAACACTTTTTAAAACAGCAAATAAGTCAAAATGTGCATAAGGTTTCGCGAATGCGAATGAATCTAGTTTAAATGTGACCTGACGTTTTATTTTTATCCAACGTTATGGGATGTTATTGCACCAACTTATTTTGTGAGTTTGTATTATACTCAAATAGCCTACCTAACTTTCAATATTAAAGACACCAGTACTGTATCAGTGT
>JAUMHI010000043.1:22354213-22375476 GCA_032359435.1 Enteromius unitaeniatus
CAGATATTACGAGTCACCATGGCAACATCTGAAAAATAAAGCTGAACTTGATGTGCTCATGCAAAGTTACAGCAAATATGTTTATAGACAGTTAGCGTGGGAAAACATAGCTGCTCAAGTTAATGTGTCAGTTTACATTTAAATTATTTCAATATTTAAGTATAATAAAAAATAAGTAATGTAATGTGACGTTTATTGACTTTTCACTTGAAAAAGTTTGGAATTGGCCGTAATTTTGAAGTTATTTCAGATTAAATTGCATAGTTTCTACAACAAACTAAAACAAGAATGGATATTAACCTAATATTCAGTGGAAATGTTTCATTTAAGGTTCTCTCGTTGATCAGTTTAAGATAACATTTCACAAATTGAGTTTTTAAAAGATTTAAAAGTGCACTTACGTGTCTGTCTTTTTATTGATCAAGTGGTAGAGGTTGATATAACCTTTAGAATATAAGCAGTGCTAAAAATAGTTTTTAGAACAAGTAATAATCCCATTAATCTAGTTACAGTACATGTCCCTGTTGAAGCTCAGTGAGCTAATTATTTGAAGCTAATATTAATATTATTTATTAATACTATTATAAGCTAATATTATTTTTTGCAGTATTATCGAAGGTAAAACTTAAAACTATGATATTGAATCTAATTGTAATTGTCATGTAGGTCAATGCCATGCATGAAATTTCTAAATATAATTCAAACAGGTAAAGTTGGTGATGTTAGTGATGTAAGAACGGATTAGATTATGGATATAATTAACTTATAATTTTTCTACATGTAGTTCAGAATGAAAACGATCATAAGTCGTCATGATTTACAAGACGTTTAGAAAGGGGTATTTTAAAAAAGTATGCTATGGATTCGTTTTTTTTTTTGTCCTGACAAGGTTTCAGCATGTCACGTGAATCAGCCAATAATACTCAGAGAGACCAGAATTAGTTTATATGTCGAATTTTACATTTGATCCAGTAAACAGAATGTCATGGATGGATAAACGCACAAATTCCAAACAACAAAAACAAAACGTAATTGTATTTTTCCACGGCAGCAGGACAGAGATATGAGCGCCAGTGTCCAGGCATGAGAAGCGACCAGCCGGTTCTTCCGTTTCAGAACACTTCCGTGTTTACATGTCTGCAGCAGCACTGAGTCCTCATGGCTTTCATTACGAAGAAGGACCACAGCAAAGAAAGGTACCGTGCATTCATATTTGAACTGACCCATTGTTTATACTGGCATCCCAGACGGACCAGGCAGGTATTCTCTCTCAAGTCTGTCCCGTAGAAGTGTGACTTCAGGCCTTTTAGTGTGACTTTAGCTCGCTGGATGCTCCTCCTCATAGGCCAGTAAACACATCTAACACATGGATCTGCGTTGTTGCGCGTAGCTTTTATGTTGTAGTATACATGCATAAGTAAGCTTTTCTTGTTAATACTTTTATTATGACCTTGAATTAAAAATAAAAATCCTAGCAAATGTTGTAATATAAAGAGAAAGAGAGAGAGAGAGATCGGTGTCCAATTCATATGTATAATTGTTTGTGTGAGTATTGCCCTTATACCAGTCATGTTAAGATCGCAGTACCTTTTTGTTTTGATCTTATTTTATGTCCGAAAAAAAATTATGATTGCACTCACATGATATAAGGATTGTTGATGTCACATGACCAGCTGTGTCATACAGACTTATATTTATATTAATTTGGCGCACTTAAAAGTCACTGTAAAATTAAAATGATTTTTATTTATTTATTTATAGAATGCTGCGGTGTTTATAATACATTAATTATCTCTTGCATCATTATTTTAAACAATTTGAAACCAAAAGGATACTTTACCCAAATACTATACTATACACTATTCTGTACTTTTTTCCGGCATTATTTGGAATCATAGAGGTGATTAAAAAAAAAAAAATCTCTCTTTTTCTAAATTTTAAACATCCATTTGTTGATGTTTATGTGCAGATTTTCACTGCTGCTGCTGGATCTGGAGGAACATTATTTTGAACAGCACACTGCATATAATCTGTCCGACAGAGGACCGGAGGCAAACAGGTGAGCTGTCTGAATTACTGATCTTCAATCATTTATTAGGGAAATGCAAGAGGTTTTCAGAATATGACACTCAATTGCTTGGTTGTATTTTTGTTTAGGGATTCGACTTGACTTTGAAAAGTTGATTCCTTGACTTTGAATAGCCCTTGTGATTCGTTTTTATTGATTCCTTGAACCCTTATATGAAGGCATATTTCATAATTCATACAAAAGTGGATTGTCTGAGGGGTTTTTTTTCCATAGAAGGCAGTATTTAGTAAGATACAGCAATAGTTTTGTGTTGAGAATACACAAAGTTTGAGTTAATATGTCTCTAAACAAATATAATCTTTGATTGATCATTTTAATATCTCTTTTTATACACAGACGGCAAAATGGCTCACTAAAAATCTGTTCCAAATCAGTCATTTTTGAACCCGATGTTGCTGCTAAGCCTATTTTAAAGGTATAATCTTCATATTATCACCAACCTTAGTTGCTTTTTTTCTTGTTCTACAATAAGAAAATGTGTTTCTTGCAGATTCTTCTGAAAGACTGCAAAGTAATAGCAACAGTGGAGGAAACAGGCCACAACCCATTTATAGAGTAATACTGACGATTAACATTCACATGAATAATATTGTTGTATTCAGGTTTATTGCTTTCATTGGTTTATTATTGGCTTAATTTTACAGATCCAGTTTTAATTATTTTCTTTTTCCATTCCTTTTTATGTGTGTTTGCAGAAGTAAACCTGCTCGTATTCTTATAGAAACCAAGCAGGTGAGTGCGCCTCACAGTTCCTCTTAATTCTTAAATAACTGGAACTTGCAAGACTAAAGATTTTATTATTATTTTTATTTTCTTCTCAGATTTATCTGATTAAAGAAGAAAATGTGGTAGCTCCATATAAATATGAAAGGGTGAGTTCAATTTTCTGTCTCTGTCCAAGATAGATGAGAAGTGGGTGGGGAGCAAATATTTACAATGTTGATCATTTTCTGTTGATAATTTTGACATTTCAAGACATAATATTTTTTTATGTATTGATTGATTGTTTGATGCACGTTAGGGAGAGAAAAAGGTCACATTCCAATTGGAAGCACCGGGAAAAACTGATGATGTTGTGCAGATCTTATTACAGGTTTGCCTTTTATTTGAGGTTTCTGATTTTCATTGGGATTTTCATCTCATTTGTTTAAATAATTTGGCAACTTTTCAGTTACACAGAGCATCCTGTCTGGATAAGCAGGGAGACCAGACAGCAATGGTCAGTAAAATGAATCGGATTTGCATTAATAATTGTTTTGTTTTTTTTTCTTCTTTTTTTTGTTTTTCGAAGATGTATGTGTGATCTGTGTTTTTGTTTTTCTGCTGAAGGTTGCAGCTATACTGCAGTCCAGGCTAGCAAGAACATGTTTTGATAAGAACAGGTAAGAACCAAGAAGTATCATATCCATTTGCATCATATTCATTCATTTGTTCGTTAATTTTATTTATTTATTTATAAAATTTTTTAAAGAATAAAAATAGTACTTAAAAGAATGTGTTAAATTCCTCAAGTAAAAGACATGTTACATCATCAAAGGCTTCTATTTCAAGTGAATGCAGTTTATTATCGCAGCTTTCTATTCAAAGCATTTTGAAGAAATGTACCATGTTTTCCATAAAATTATTAAGCAGCACAAAATTGTTTAACATTGGTAATAATGTTAAACATTTTACTTTTTTATATATATATATATATATATATATATGTATATATGTGTGTATATATGTATATGCGTGTATGTATATATGTATAATACAATTACTTTAAATTAGTGGAATTGTATCAGTATTTTACCAAAAATAAAAAAACCTACCAAACCTTTGAACAGTAGTATATGTGTTTCCCCATATTATTAGTATTCAGAGAGTTAACAGACCCCAAACCTCTGTTATTTAAGAATTGTAGTGTAGTAGAAGGATGGATTAATTATGTTTGTGTGTGCAGTTTTCAGCATGTAACAGAAATCCCACACATGGAGTGTGTGGCAGAAATGGTTTCTCCTTTGGTGACAAACGCTGGTCACGTTTGCATCACTGATTGCAATCTGTACTTCCAGCCTATGAACGGATATCCTGTGAGTTTTTGTTCGAGCCATGCTTTCTTTGGCATATTTTTGGCAGTTTTTTATCAACTGCGCAGTTCCTTCCCTGCAGTTCTTATGTGTGTTTCTGTGTTTCTTAAAGGATTTAGTGGTGCAGATTGGGTTACATAGTGTGAGACGCATCTACAAGCGAAGACATGGGCTAAGGCCTTTGGTGAGTGCTTATTTGATGTTCTTCATTTATTTATTTGTTCTCTAGTTTTGTGTCTGTTATGTCAATTACACACAAAAAAGACATAATGAGATGCATTCATTGTGTGTGTGTGTGTGTGTGTGTTAAGGGCCTTGAGGTGTTCTGCACAGAGAATGATCTGTGCTCTGATATCTACCTGAAGTTCTACAGTACTAAAGAAAGAGATGAGCTTTACTACTACATTGCAACTTTCCTTGGTAGGACTTATTTATATGTGTGTGTATGAATGAAGGGTTTACTGAGAAATCACATGGGCTTTATTTCTGTAAATAATTTAGCAGTTTTGTTATGTATAAAAATACAAAATGATCATGTCAATGAAACAGTTGTTGGGTAAACACAGTAGTGAACATACAAAAACCAGATTTTAATCCAAAAATTGATAGTAATTTCAGTAAAATAGTTTGATATTTTTTAACTTTTTCAGTTTTGCTGTTTCTTGAATTCTATGTTTTGTTTCAGAAATCAGCAATGACAGTGAACAAGTTTAGTATTTATATTTAAAAACCAGATTAACCTATCTAAAATATTTGATTAAAAATCCCTGTCAGTATGTATAAAGGTTATATGTAAAGGATATCATAACAGTATTATCCTGTTTATGAAGGTTAAAATCTGTCCCTTGCTGGAAAATCCACTAAAACATCTAGCTTTGTTACCGTGGCTGGTTTTACTCTTTATGCTCGTTCATTACCTGCTTCATTAGCAGTTTCTTTTCCCTTTCTTCACATTTACAGTTTTTACATTTGAGCATTGGATAGTAAAAGCCCTTATGGTTTAAACTTTATAGTTGATTTTGTGAAAGTAGTTTGTTTGCATAACCCTGTCACTTCAAACCAACCATTATTGTTTTTATTTCATCACCAGTACACATTAAAGAGTACAGTCAACATTCATTGACTTCAATTGACAGAAAGTTGGGGAGAAAATTCCCTTCTTAATTTTGCTGTGGAATTCCAGTCTGACTTGAGCAGAGCATGAAGTGGGACCTATTTAACTAGACTGATGCTAATGCATTCAAAGCCAGCTACCAATAACAAGAAACGGGTCTTGGTTTTCCATCAGGGTCCAGAACAAACCTAATTTGTAAGTATGTACATTGCAGTTTAAACACATTGTATTTACTGAAGACCTGTGTGTATGTGATGTAGAAAACCATATAGCGGAGTGCACAGCGGAGAGCTACATGCTGCAGTGGCAGAGAGGTCACATCTCCAACTATCAGTACCTACTTCATCTGAACAATTTAGCAGACCGCAGTGTGAATGACCTTTCTCAGTACCCAGTGTTCCCGTGGGTCATAAGTGACTACAGCAGCACACAGCTGGGTCAGTCTCTCTCTAACACAGTCACGCACCTGATTATTCACCTATCACACACACTCATGCTAAAAAAATCTTGTTTTTAGATTTGCTGAACCCTGCTTCATTTCGAGATCTCAGTAAACCAATTGGAGCTTTGAACACAGAAAGACTGGAGAGATTACTGGTGAGAAATCCAGTAATTACATAATTTTTGTTTTTAAATATTCAGATGTTCCTTATCATCATTTGAAAATCTTGTGTGTGCTACAGGAACGCTACAGAGACATGCCTGAGCCGCGTTTTATGTATGGCAGTCATTATTCATCACCTGGATATGTGCTTTTCTACCTTGTCCGAGTCGGTAAGGATTTGTTTTAGCTTATGCTTCTGTAGCAGTATTTGGACAGAAGTAGTCTTCTAAATAAAGCTTGAGTTTCACTTGTCTACCAATTCGGACGGAATTGATACAAGAGATGAGGAAGTCTATTGTCTGCATTCGAGCATGTAAATTCAAGCTGATTTCTCAATCCTGTTATTAATATTGCCACAAATATAGTTACTGTCCATCCAGGTGGCTAAGAGCGGAGTCATAAGAACATGCACACATGTGTCCTGCATAAACTTTGGTAGCTTTGAAATGTTGCTTTATGAACGCAAAACTGACTGAAAATGAAAATGACTTTTGAATCATCAAGTCCCTGTTTTAGAACAAACCATGCAATCTGTAGATCTGAAAATGCATTTAGTGATGGCTTTTGTATGCTGTGGTGTTTAAAGAGACATTTTTGCTTTCCTGCAGCACCAGAGCACATGCTTTGTTTACAAAATGGACGATTTGATCAGGCAGACAGAATGTTCAACAGGTATTTGCACACACCAGCAAACAAATGCACACATACTGAAAAACATCTGCTTACACTAAGATGCATTTGTGAATGCAGTGTTGGTGAAACATGGAAGAATTGTTTAGAAGGAGGCACGGATTTCAAAGAGGTGAGCTTTCTGATTGTTATGTTTCTGCCTTACTATGGTATTGCAAAACTGTTTTTTTTTTTTGTTTTTTTTTGAGGTGAGGTAAAATTGAGTATTTGTGAACCGGTCTAATTATAGGTCATGCAGTAAAGTACTTGGTGTATGTTTTTATTTGTGTATTTACAGCTGATTCCTGAATTCTATGGAAGTGATAGCAGCTTTCTTAAGAATCTTCTAGGTTTGAATCTGGGCAGGAGGCAGGGAGGAGGCAGAGTTGAAAATGTTGAATTTCCTCCTTGGGCATCAGGTGCTCATTCTTTTTCGTTTCCTTCTCGCTTCTTGTGAGTGGTTCTTAATCCTAGTCCTGGAGAACCCCCAGCACTGAACATTTTTGTCTTCCTTATTAAACACACATAATTCAACTCATTAGCTCATTACTAAAGACCATATAGCTCCATATAGCTCCAACTTTTGAAAATGAATGAAACTTCTTCTATGTTGTTCACATTTCTCTGTGTTGTGCACATATGCAGATTCAGATGACTTCTTGGAGAAAATGCGTTTATCACTGGAGAGTCAGTATGTGTCTGAACACCTGCACGAGTGGATTGATCTGATTTTTGGCTACAAACAGAGGGGAAGTGAAGCTGTGGCTGCCCATAATGGTAAAACAGAAAAACGCAGATTGGCACCAGTCAAATATTCAGTTATACAATGCTTAAAGTATGAAGGATTAATGTGTTGCTGATATTATTTTATTATGGATAAATACAATGATGTTTACTATATTACAGTTTTCCATCCATTAACATATGAGGGAGGAGTTGACTGCGATAGGTAAACTTGATTCGATTAAAAATGTATCTCTAATTAAATAGCTCATGCTTGACTGCCTGAATATCTTTTTGATCCAATTTTTATGTTTTTATATTTGTCGGTGTAAATTTGTCAGTGTGTATGTCTATGTTTCTGCAGTATCGAGGACCCAGATCAGAAAATAGCCATGCTAACTCAGATATTGGAATTTGGACAAACGCCACGACAGCTCTTTGTCACTCCTCATCCTCAGAGGATCACTCCACGCTTCCACAACCTCTCAGCAACCCCCAGCTTCAGCAGCAGTGAGCTCTCACCAGGTATGAGAGAATCACACAAACACTGCACTAATTGTGTTTGCTTTAGTTCAGTTTTTACTAAATTATGCACTAGCCTTGTGCACCGTATGCATGCTTCATTGGAATGTTTTTTTCCAACTGATACGGCTTTGAGGCCCACATTTTTCCTTGGTCATTAAGTCACGACTCAAGTTGTTTCATGAAACATAAACAAATACCGTTGAGCCATATTATTGCTGCAATTAAGCAGCATGAGCTGATGACTTCCGTAGACGCAAACTGTGAAGTACACTGCCAAGTCCAGACAAAGTTTGAAAGATTATCAACAGAATAGCCCGTCTTCCATCAGTGGTCCAACCGTAACATTATGAAGCAACAAGAATACATTTTTACGGAAGTTAAACAAAAATAACAACTTTATTCAACAAATTTGGCATCAACGCCATTTCTGTTGTTTAAAATCCTGTTCAAATCACATTTCTGTAAGTCCATTTCAGTCTGACTCATTTCTTTGCACAAAGCAAGATTGTGTTGCTGCGAATGCAAGTCAAGTAGAAAATAACAATATGCTCCTGGTCTGCACCTCTTTGAGTTTTTAGACTTGAATCAGATTCCAGTCGGAAACACAAATAATCAAATTTCGACCGACAGTCTAAATAAGACCTAAACTATTCTTAAACTACTCAACACAAACAATTTTCCAGCTGTTCATTAGGGAAATGACTCGCCGCTTGTTTTCTCCTTTATAATCAAACAACATTCTTTCCAGCTTAATGTACCACTGAAAGCTGGCCATATCTAGCTGCAGCTTCTGTTTCTCAATATGCAGAGCTAGAATGGTCCTAAAAAAGGCTTGTAACAAGGTTCCTGAAATAATTATTTGGAATTTTCATTTCAATAAATGTGTTGGGGTTTTTTATTTAACAAAATGACGTTCAAAAAAAAAATTCCTTAGAATGGCTTGAGTGGAACTCTTCACCCTGACCACTTTTAGTATACGTGAATCCATAAATATTTAAATTAAGCTTTGAAAGTATAATTTTCTTTGTAAATTGTCAGTTTGTGATGTAAAAATCCTACTAACATTAAGTGTTTTGTGTAGCATCTCCAAGTATGGAGTCATTTGAGGACCTGACTGAGGAGAGTAAGAAAATGGCCTGGAGCAACATGAACAAACTTGCCTTGCAGTCTTGCCACAAAATACACAAAGAGTGAGTATTCTGTTAAGTAATTGTAATTGTGCATTTGAAAGCTTTAGAAAGAATTTTTAAGTCTACTTTTTTTTAGACCCTTTTATTTTGTTTCCCCAGAGCAGTAACAGGCATTGCTGTGACCCTTGGCGGGGATTCCATCTTCTCAACTTCTCAAGGTTAGGAGTTCATCAATTATTTAGTCTCATTAGTGTATGACAGATTCCCATAAATTAGTTTAAGTCCTCAGAACTTAAATGATTCTTAAACAAACAGAACTTAAATGATCACCTCTCACAGGAAGTATAAGTAAGCATGTCCTTTATCATCACGTAGACTCCACGTTGAAGATGTTCTCAAAAGAAAATGGACTGCAAAGAAGTGTGTCCTTTTCGAACATGGTAAGCTTTCAAGAGACTGTAGTTAACACAGTGACTTTAAAAGGTATTTGAACATGTGGTTTGTCAGGAGTGTTTGCTCTGCATGTTGGACTACATGTCTCTATCTAACACACTTGATTCAAACCATCAGCTCTTTAAGAGAGGGCTCTATGAACTGAAGTGTCTCGGGCTATGTCCATTTTCTAATTTTTACTTTAATCAACTCTGAAATGGTGACTCTTTTTGAGAATGACGCTAAACAGCACTCGCTCAACGCTTTCCTAAACTGCTCAAAGACTTTGGAGGCGGGCATCAAATGTTAGATCATACCGCTTGTCATGACTTTAGGAATAGTGTGTGTGTGGGTGGTTTTTTTTTTTTATATTATTTTTTTTTTTATATTTGAATAATTAATCATGCAACACCAATACATATTTGCAGTAGAAGATAAAAATCAAACATGAAACATAATGAATAGTCTCGTCATTTCAATACTTGAGAATCAATTTAGAATACTATGAATTGTTTTATAAAATTATTTCTTCATATCACACATTTAAGCCACGCATATAACATCAATGAATTATTGCTACATGATTTTCATAATTTTCTCGCCCAGGAAGTAATTCGATGTAGAACTGCCACTGTGTCAGCATTATTGAATACAAATTCAATAATGATTATGTGTTTAGTTTGTTTTATTTTCCACTGTGTGTAAAGTGGAAAACTTAACCTTTTTTGGGAGGGGGTCACTGTACTACACTGTACTGCTAGAATCTTTTGTTACTTCTAGCTAAAACAATTATTCTCAAATTTCCCTCAAGCCACTGTCCTCCTGTCTGATGCTGCCTGAGGATAAGATTGTTGTGTGCTCCTCCTGGGACAACAATGTGTAAGCATTTATATTGTAACCACAATCATATCTATATAAACATGCAATCAATTTATTTTCACTCTTCTGTCCCTTTTTTCTGTTCAAATACTCTTTGATCCCTTTTTTGTTTCCTGTAGATATTTTTACTCAATAGCATACGGAAGAAGACAAGACACTTTGATGGGCCATGATGATGCAGTTAGTCATATTTGCTGGAGGGATGACAAACTTTACACAGCGTCTTGGGATTCTACTGTGAAGGTGTTCTAAATTAATCCAGCCAAGTTTGCTTTCTTGCTAAATATTTAGAGATGGATAAATCTTTGTGTTAATGAACAGAGCTGAGACTATTGTAAGGTTATCAGAGACACCTTGTTTATTTTATACTAAACGTTTTAAATTGTTTTTTTTTTACAGTTGACTTAATTGACTTCCGACTTTCTCTTTTATCTGACCGACTTTTATCTTTTTTTTTTTTTCTTTAACAGATTTGGAATTGTGTAGCAGATGACATATCCAGCAATAAAAGGGCTCAGTTTGACCTGCTTGCTGAATTTGAACATGAGGCTGGGGTAGGTGCTGAGGAATAAAAAATAAATAAATAAATAAACGTAAATATAGGCAACTGTGTCAGACCGCTGATTATTCATTTTTGTCACTTTTCAGAACTGAGGTGTAAAAGTTTAGTCTCTTTAGTTTTTCAAATTAAAATTTTAAGTCTCATGAACTCAATATACATAGATATTTTATGCTAGACTGTATGACAAATTGTAGCAGAGACATCTTAGCAGTGCCTTTGACTAAAGCCAGTCACATACCTGACAATATACGTGCATGAGAAGTTATTTTTAAGAAGTGAACATAGTGCCATAGATGAGTTTGAACTATGTTTGGGGGAAAAAAAACTGTAATAGAAAGGAAGTTTTCGCTATATATCTTTTTATAGTTTTGGACTGAAAAATGTGCAAACTAATAATCTTGGAGGATAAATCAAGCTAGATTTTTGCTTTTGTTAATTTTATAAGAAATAAAAAGAAAAAAATAATACACAAAGATTTGAAAATCTAGTGTTTTTGTTTTTACTAACAAGCAGTTAGTAAAATAAGTTAGTAGCAGAGTGCATGTATAAAAGGGTGTTTTTTTTCTTAGAGGTTCAAATAAAGATGGAGGAGAAGTGGTTTTAGCTGTTTCTTAAGATGGCTAAGGACTTGGGGTCGAGTATTATATTTCCTTACATTACCTTGGGTTGCAGAGTTAATCGGTTAAACCTGACATATTTAGTATCTAAAAAGTTATTAATTGCTTGTCTTCCCACCATGTTATAAAAAGTGTCTAAATAAATCCCATGCCATTCCATTATTACATTTTAATCACTTAAAATAATATGTGGTATATATAATGGTTATGTCACAGAACACGCAAGGGTTGTTAAATTTTATGCTTATAGACTCATTCTGTTTATACCCTAATGAAAAAAGTGCCTTTTATATTGTAAAAATTTTTTATAATGTAATGTATATTTACAGGTTAATACTTTAGATCTCAGCCCAGCTGGCACACTTTTGGCAACCGGTACTAAAGAAGGAACACTCACTCTTTGGGACACTGCCAACCCTCTCCCACTAAATCAGCTGACCTGCCATTCTGGAAAGATTTATCAGGTGGCTTTCAGTCCTGGTGAGTAATGCATATTTATGTAAGAAAATTGACCCAGATCTCTCTTTTTTTTTTTTGAGGGGTAGTTTGATATAATTTTGTTTCTGTGTCCAGACAGCAGACATATACTGAGTGTAGGGGAGGACTCATGTTTGCTGGTTACAGACGTGCAGACAGGCATGCTTATTGCTACTGTACATGCAGAGCAAGAGCAGAGGTGACCAGAACACACACACAAACACAATATATTCATGTTTTTATTCCTTTATTTATTCAAAAAACACTTTCCTCCTCTTAGGTGTTTCTGCTGGGATGGTAACACTGTGCTGTCTGGAGGGATGTCAGGAGATCTCAGTGTATGGGACCTCCTTAGCAGTAAAGTCATTCAAAAGATACCTGCTCACTCAGGTAAACGCATGACAAAAAGCTGTGTGAGTGACCGTGGGGCATTTCCCAAAAGCATCGATAGTCGATTTCTGTAACGACTGAACTTACCATAATTGCTTTTGGGAAATGCCCCGTGGTCTGACCAACTGTCACTCTTTGTCACTCCTGTTGGTGTGAACAGGCCTTAAGTCTGCATCCTGAAATAGAAGAATTTTCACTTTTCTGTGACAAATCCCTTGAACATTACTCCATTAATTACTTAATTACTCATGTTGTTCCATAACCATAAGACCTTCATTCATCTTCGAAAACACAAATGGAGATGATTCTGATTCTGATTGAGATATTTTTGGTGCAATCTGACAGCTCTCTGATCATTGATAGCAATGATGTTACCAGTTGGTAACATTGGTATTGGTAAAATGATTCATGTGACATCAGTCATTTTACAAAGCTACAAGAATACATTTTATGCGCAAAGAAAGCAGTAATATTTTTTTTTTCTGCAACATAATCAGTGTCGTTTATGTTCAGCATGTGTGTGCTTTATCCTGCACATAAACAGTGCTAAGTACGTTCTGGGTACTCTCCAAAAAGGAGGAAGTAACTCGGAGAGTAAAGATTATGTTTTTATTCTTGTAGCTTCATAAAATTATGGTTGAACTTCTGAAGTCACATGGACTATTTTACTAATGTCTTTGCTACTTTCACACCCACACTTCATGCAAGATTTCTGATGTAAAATAAATTGTAGTTTTTGGATATTTATTTATTGCTAAGCAAACAGTGTGACACTCTGAATGAAAATACATAAACATAAATATTGACTAAAATTGTAGATTTTAATTATACTGGGTTAGCTTTATTTTTATCTAGTTTTTTTTTATTCAAATCTCAACATTCTCATTGTCTGCCAGTTTGGATAGCTTGGGCAAACTGCAATTTTGTGTTTTGTGTTAAACGTAGTGGTTTAGGATTAAGTCAAAATGCATAGTATTTTTGTTTAGTCAAAAATGTTTTTAGTAAATTTTTGACATAGTTTTGGTAATTTTGGAACAGCGCTTCATATTAACCTGATTGTGTGTTTAACGCAGGTGCAGTCACGTGTATGTGGATGAATGAACAATGCAGCACTATCATCACAGGTGCTGTGGACAAACAGATCATTCTTTGGAAACCGGAATATTAACAGTAACACTTCAATAATGTTGAATTATTGAAACAATTCAGCCATTTTTCAGATAATTCGATCCAAGTTCCATTTTTATCATGTGATCTCATGGAACAATTCCTAAATAGTACTAAATTCCTAAATAGAAATCAAACAATGTATTTGATCTATTTGGTCAAAGTTTTATGATAAGTTTGGTTATGGATGTTGCAGGGTTTTAAAAACTTAATCACTGTAACAGTTTTACATTATTACTTAGCGTATTTTGTTATGTTTTTTTTTTTTTTTTAGGATCTGAAAGCTAGCTCTGTTTGATAACTGGAATGTTACCAAAAGATATGGATGTCCTATATGGCTCAGTGATTGATTTATTTTTTTTTGTTTGTTTGTTTTCTTTTAATATCATACATGTTTTACACTTGGCATGTCAAATCTCTTTCAAACATGCATAAAAACTGCAACAATTCATATGATTTATAAAAGACAATCAGTTATTATGATTGTCAGTATTATTATAAATATAACCACGAAATCATACTTACTAAAAATGAAAATACATCATGCTTGCAAATTTTACTAAATTCTGATATCAACTCTTGACACCTTTATTATAGGTGACTGAGGAATGTTCAGAAGTATTAAGTAGTTTATATATATATATATATATATATATATATAAGTACATATTTGCAGTCTTTTTGAACGATAAATGGGGCTTTGTTTTTTGTTATGTGCCTTAGTTTTTGACTTGAGCGTTACTTTTAATGCCCACTCTTTAAATATCCTTTAGCTAAAATGTATACACAAACATTATTACATAAAAATTATGTTTGACAATATATTTAAGTAAAAGTTAGAATAAAACATTCTGCAATATAATAAACTATAGTGTTAGGGATAGGTATGGATGCATTTGTGTATATATAAATTTTATATTTCAAACACTCTTATTTATGTTACTGCAATGCCTTGAAAAATTGCTCTTCAGTGAAGAACACGTTATGTATTTAAAAAAAAAAATTGAAATTAAATCAATATCACAAGATTATGCAATATTATTTAAACCCTCAATGAGCTCACAAGTTATTAAAGGGGTAGTTCTCTCAAAAATGAAAACTGTCATCCCCATGTTTTTTTCCAAGCATGTATACATTTCTTTATGCTTTGGAACACAAATTAAGATATTTGGTAAAATATTAACTATTATTAAATATTAAATTTATCTAAGTACTGTATAATCAAATTCAATGGTCAAATGTTGTTTGCTTTCAGTGTTATATAGAAAATATCTTCTTTTGTGTTCTGTAAAGAAAAATTTTTAGAAATGCATACAGCTTTGGAAGCCCAAAAGGGTGTTATTATTATAAATAATAATAATATTTTGATTTTTGGGTGAATAATTCTTTTAACTATTAGAAGTGGCATTTTATATGTGGACAACATGTTTAAGTATATTAGGTTTATGTATTGGACTCATTTTCTGTTCTGTATGTTTTGGGTTTTATTGTGTGTGTGTGTGTGCTGTTGTTGTTTTTTTTAACTATGTATTTTATTGCCTCTTTGAAGGAAAACTGCTGGAATTCCAAAGTATATTTACAAATGCACAAATGTTGTTTGTTTCTCCGTTTATGTTATATTGGACCGTTATTTCTCTCTCACGCTCTCTTTTTTGTAATACATAGTAACATAACTACATACGCAAAGATACCGATTAAAACTATCCGTAGTCTGATTATTTGTTTGCATTGTTCAAAATCCTCCTTTGGTGTGGTCCTTTATATAGCATTATGACACTTTTATAATGAATTTGGCACTCTTTTTCATAAAACTGCTTTAGTTTAGACACATTGGAGAGCTGCCCATTTTAGGTCTAGAATTTCAGTTGGGTTCAAGACTTTCACCATGGCCCTCCAAACCCCTAATGGTTTGAGCCATTCAGAGGTTGACCGCTTGAGTTGCACTTGATCTTCAACATACAGTCTGAAGACGCAATTCATATTATTATTACAATAAATATTAAAAGTTGCAACGCATCCCCACACTCCTTCCACCATGATGTACTGTTTGGTTTATGCCAATGTAATGTGTTTTCAACTAATCAGTCCACAAAACAATATGCAAAATGCTTGAGGATCATCAAGGTGTGTTTTGGCAAAATTTAGACCAAGCTTAATCTGCTTTTTGGTTGCCATTTTTTTTCAGATAGTGGAGTCATGAATGGTGACATTTATTGATGCAAGAAAGGCCTGCTGAATTTTTTTTTTTTTTTGACTTCCTGAATGGGATGTCACTGTGCTCTTGGAAGAGTTTTGGAATATTTCTTCTGGGAAAGAAGAAACCTTTTCCAGTTGGATATGTCACTGTGGTTCTTTGTAGTCCAAGAGCCTTCAAAATAGAGAATTTTCTCACAGGGCTTTTATTTATTTACAAATGTTTTTACCACAACAACAAGGATCACATTTATTAGAGAAACTTCTTAGACAGAAACCATATAAGCTGCATTACAAATAAGGTTTCTTTCAGTGTTCCAGTAATTAAATTACTTTTTAAACCTATGATCAATATGAAGGCATAGTGTACTACTTCAAGACAAAACCTATTAGACACCAGTGACAGTGGAACAAAATAATAGTTAATGTGGTGAATTACTGTTTTGGTATTCTTGTATGAACCTGAATTCTTTTGAATGAATGTAAAAAGTTTATAACAGAACAATTGGCAGGTGACGGAAAGAAAGGGTCAAGTGCAGGGGGCACCAAACTTGGTCCTGGAGGGCCAGTGTCCTGACATTTAGCTCCAGTTTGCCTCAACACGTCTGTCTGGATGTTTCATGTACACCTAGTAAGACATGGATTAGCTGGTTCAGGTGTGTTTAACTGGTTGGAACTAATCTCTGCTGGACCCCGGCCCTCCAGGACCGAGTCTGGTGTCCCCTGGTCAACACATTTTAAAAATGTGACTGGTCCTCCTACACACCTGCTATTTGAGGTTTATTTTTGTCCAGAGGTTAAACAGAACAGCAAGTTACACCATGTTTTTCCATTGAGCTTGCCAATGCGTTGAATAAATAGTATTTGCAATTAATTCTGTTCATTCCTAAAATGCTGATTAAAATGATAGATTATTGATTTGATCCTCTGTAATAATTTCGTACCTTTACTCAACCTGGTTTTTCCCCAAGTGTTTTTTTTTTTTTTTTTCCCGATGCAGTTTGGGCATGTTTTATCTTAATCAGTTAGGACCACACTGGCACTATCATCTGAACAAAACTTCAGCTAATCTGGATGATGTCAAATTCAAATTTTATTTGTCACATTCACATGCAGACACGGTACGATATGAAGTGAAATGTATGATGTCACTTGTCAAAGCTTTATAGTTAAATTGCATCTTGCAACATTGACACCGGTATTAAAATTTAAATATTAAACCGATAATTCCACTGACCTCAGCTCAATCGCCCCTTTGTAGAACTTCTTATTGCTGAAGCGCATTTCAGACTGAAGAATTTCACCCTTTTTTTTTTTTTTTTGCATCTGAACTTAATGATCAGTGAAAAACTTAATAATACTCACTTGCGTTTTATAGGTGCTTTCCAGTTATTTCTAGCTGAGGTATTTCTGCTACTTTCCTTTTCATGCCTGTGATGCTGTTGTGATGCCTTGTAAGTTTTGAAAATTCTATAGAAAGAAAGGTGATTTATATACAGTAATAAGCCACTATATACTGTACGGGATATATATAATTTTCTTTTTTTTTCTCAAACATTTAACTGAAACTTTTTTTATACTGTGATATTTTTGTTTATGTCTATCACTATTGGCAAAAAAATTCACTTTAAGATAGATGTATTATTATTATTATTATTGTTGTAACTGTAATATCTGTAAAGAAACAGACAAACACAGTTAAACTTCACCAGCACACATACGTACACGGTTCATTTGGAGCTGCTTGGGAATGTTAAAGCGTTCTGTCACTACAAGGTGACACTTGCTTAAGTTTCCATAGCTTTGTGATATTTTGCTATTTAAAGAATGACATTCAGATGTCTAACACTACTGTCCTCCCAGTGTGTTATCTCCTATCAAAGCCACACTCTTACTGTGGGTCTGTGCCCGCTGTGATTCGGTGTCAAAACTGTTGCACGGAGGGTGTGGAAGGGCGCACTCAATAACAAACCAAAGCACCGGCGACGAAAGATTACGTAGCGCAATTAGCGCCCACTGTCCCCGTAACATAGTTCCAGTCGGTCATTCAGATGCCCACAGCAGCTGAACAGGTGGAGGGGATATATGTGGTAATGTAAGACTGTTCTGAAAGTGCTTGACCTGTTCGGAAGAAATTGCTGCAGCGGTGTGTCCTGCTCTTGAAGGCGCACCGAGAGGAACATGGCTTCTCCGACATCGTCGCACGGAGTAGACCTGCGCTCTCCAGCAGCACACGAGCAGCCTCCAAAGGTACAGGACATGCAAGTTGTATTGACTTCACAAATGCGCAGACATACCGAATGCACGATGTCAGAACAATGCGTTCTGCAGTGGATGTCGCAGCATGTGGAGTCTTAATACATTTTGGCGCTGAAGTTTAACGTTTAGTTTGTTGACCCAGCAAATGCCAATTTAATTCATTATTTAATTATTTAGTTTTATATAATTATTACATTATAACACCCACTTGTCCTGGGACGTTTGTGATATACTGAAAATAAAGCAATGAAAATTACTATTAGAGTCTGGTAATGTTCTTGTTATAAACAACTGCAAGCATTACTGCAAACATGTCCGTATTTTAGTAGGTAAAGAGTAAAGCTTTTCATGATGGACTACTGCCACTGCATTTTTAAATAAAAACTATCACTGTAAAAATATTTTGAATTAATATTAAAGAATTATAATTATAAAACATCCTGTCAAGGTGCAGGAAAATAGGGATGATTACAGAATACAAAAAACAAATCATCATTGTCTCTAATAGCTAAGTGTCTAAAATTATTTTTTTTATGCAAAATATAACTATTCTCTTATTTCTTTAATTTAGGATTAAGACCCAGACTGTTCTTCATTTTCAGTATATTATTATTATTATTATTATTATTTTATTTTTTGCAGGACTATGTGATAGTAGCAGTTGGTAAAAACAATATTTCATGGCTGATGCATCTTTAAAGTATTATTATTAATATCATTATTATTATTGCTCTCTTTTTAGTAGATTGCATGTTTCTAATCTCTTAGTATTCTCATTTAATCTCAGAATTTAAGACTTTTTGAGTGATTCACATGCTTCTTCAACTTAGAGATGGTCTTATGGTGTCAAGTTGGATGTTTGTGTCTTTTGTTTAAAGGGTTAAATCTGTGCTGATCTGTGAGTCATGTGGGTTTCCGCAGGTGATGGCACAGTCATTAAAGTCTCCTAAGGAGGAGCCTGTGCTCAGCTCCATGGTGGCAGATTGTTTGGCAGGGCTGTCTGTCATAGGCACTGGTTCACACACACAAACAAGCAAGTGATGGCACATGAATATTATATCAGATTTTTGAAATATCTACACTTCAAATATCTACTTTCCATTATTTTTCCATTTAAAGTAGTTTAAGTCGTTTTGAATTTTTTTTAAACTACTTTTTTCTGTCACCATTTTATTATCCACATTTCCTCCCTTTTTTCTTTTAGGCAGAAAAGTTTTGCGAGATCAAATTAATTATATATCTGATTGATGATTCACATTATATACAGGAAAGCAGATGAGCCCAGAATATTAACGTGCCTTAATGCATTAAGCAATATTAACCATTTTCTTTATAATGGAGAAGATAAGAAAGTAGTGAAATTATTAAGGGAAATCTTTTGTAAGTGTAAAGCTGATGGACAGTTGACATGTCAAAAACACTGCAAACAGGGAGAAATAATGTTATTATTTTGTGTATTTTTTTCAAATAAAGTTATCTCACTTATCAGGAGATGTAGCATTTTGATTGGCTAGTTAGGCTGTCAAATCATTGATCTGCCACAAGGTCAGATCACTGGAATTGTATGGAAAAGTGCAGCATAAATGTTCTGCTAGATGTCTCCTAGCTCCTTTATGGTTAACCTGCAATAAAATCAATTAGTAATTTTCCGGTGCAAGATTTTAGCCCTTTTGAATTACAGTGAGTTCAGCTGTAGGTCATCTGACTGGCTGCTTTCATTTCTAGACTAGAAAATAATTTTCCATGTAGTGGGAAGTAGATTAGTTTGGGATTAAGGCAATTATTTAATCCACCCTCTTGGGATCTTGTTAATCGGGAATATCTTAAATTGTTCACATGATTGTTTACAGCCCACTTATAAAGTTCACAGACGGGTTGCATTTGTCTTGTTAGAAGCAAGCATTCATGAGCAGTGCTGTGCAGTACATGTGTGTATGTGAATGGCTCCTTGTTGGTTCCTTCCGGAAAACAAAGACACAGCCTTGTCTTCTTTGCTGTAAAACTATTTCATAGGGCAAACCTTCTTGGCTTTTCTGTTTCTGCTGTTGAAAATTCTTTCCCACTGACTAACTTCACAACAGATTCGGTTTGGCACCAGTGTCAGTGAGACAGCAGAACAAATGACTTTAGTCACTTGTCCCAGGAAGTATACATATCCCATTCACTTTTTTCTGATTGTAAGCTGATGAGTTTTGACATTAGAAATGCCATCCATGTGTGGTAACAGATTAAAGAAGTTGTTTCTGAATCAAAGTCACAAACACAATCTGAAAAAATGCATTTGTGTGAATTAGAGTACACAACCATTTCACAAACTTTACAAAACAAATTGCCATAAAAGTCATAAAACATGGGTAAATAGTTGCTGAATTATAAATAATAATGTGTTCTCCTTCTGCTCTTCCGGATAAACAAGAACTTTTCACATTGTGCTGCTTTGTGTTTCACGGAAACCTGGCTGAATGATGCCATTCTGGAGATCGTGGTACATCTGCCAGGCTTTCAGCTGTTTAGGGCAGACCGCTACACAGAATCAACAGGAAAATCTTGAGGAGGCTGGACAAGCTTCTACATCAATGAGAGGTGGTGTACAGATGTAACCGTTAAAGAATGTCCCACCCCTATTTGTAAGAGCTCTTCATTAACTGTAAGCCTTTTAACATGCTGTGTGAGTTTTGGTCATTCGTTTAGATTCCTTCACAAGCGCACATGAGCTTTGCTGTTCAGAAACTTGGTTTTTTTAACTATTTCAAGGATAGGAGACATCTAGCAGAACATTTATGCTGCAATTTTCCTGGACAAGCTCACAGGGAGTGTAACATCTTATATCAGTTTCTGTGAAGATTTGTTCATTCCTACCAGGACTCATTTAACTTACAACAGTGACAAGCCACAGTGACAAGGCTATTGATCCAAGATGGCGGCGCGATAACATCTCGCAGCGGCCACTCCGGGTCCAAAATGGTGCTTTTTCGTTATATGTCGGAAATGAGCGCGAATCTCCACCCGCATGGACACCATAACAAACGATGTCCATGTTTACCAACGGCAAGAACTGCTAAAATACCGGAACAACTCAATTTCTGACCTGCAGGATGAACTTCCGCAAACGCTCTGCGTCCTCGGGTTGCTTCGGAAACCAGGCCTCCAGCCCTCGGCCTCGCCAAATGCCGGTGGTCGGGAGAGAGCCCGTCGAAAGCGGCAAGCGCGCGGGGGTCCGTGCTAGGCTAAGAGCTAATCCTAGCCGGCCGGCACTCCCGTCCATCCTGCTCTCAAATGTCTGCTCTCTGGATAATAAATTGGACTACATCAGACTTCACCAGACTACCCAGCGTGAATACAGAGACTGCTGTGTTTTTGT
>JAUMHI010000043.1:22399603-22412416 GCA_032359435.1 Enteromius unitaeniatus
TTTACAGAACATCACCGTAAACACAAACACAAGACTGATGGTAATATACATATAATGAAAAATTGTCATAAAAATCCATATTAATGTCATTACTTACATTTATGGGTCTGCTTGCTAGACTGAGCAGCCATGTTGGAAATTTCTCTTAACTCTTCGTTTGAAGTGAGGTCCTGAAAAATCTTCATTTGGAGGGCTATCTAGCCCTTCCCCCTACCCCTCCAACCAAAAGAGAATTGAGACACCCCTACCGCTACACGTGAACGCGCCAAACGGAGGGGTAGGTGAAAGTCACCACTAATATTTTCTCATACTAATATTGTAAAACATCTTGGTTACGTATGTAACCGTCATTCTCTGAAGAAGGGAACGGAGATGTCATGTCAGATATGACCGACGAAATTGGGATCTTGCTTCCAGAGACCAATCCACTGCGAGTGTATTAAAACAAGCCAATAAACATTGGAATACGCTGATTGCATCCAGCTGCAGCTGATCACAGCGTGAGTATGAATGCGCATTTTCAGGTTTTTGCTGAGGAGCCGAGCTTGTGACTCAGCGGTGGGTACAGCGCCATTGACGAATGGACGTGACGTCTCCGTTCTCTTCTTCAGGAAACAAGGGTTAAACAAGTCATGTTGGATATTGGCCCCAAGAGGCCAGCTACTGTTATCAAAACACTACCCATTCATTAAACTGGAACACTGGGAATGTCCCCGTTCTATTGAACAGAGACATACGGAAGTCCAGCCTTCCTGTAGGATGTCTCAGAACATATACTCATATGGACAGTATTTCAGTCATATGGAAAATTGGAGGTGATTGAACCCTCTTAAGATAGCAGAAGGTCTGCTGGAGAAACACAGGCTCTAGGTCTTAACCGTGGAATACACAGAATCCTATCAGGTACTCCACATGGACCCCAGCCTTCTACCGGTTCTCAAGGATTCATCGAGTGAGGGCCTGGTGCCAGATGCTCCGATGCACACAACAGGTTAGTACTGGGTAGTGCAACCTGATGTGGCAATCCACTCGACACAGAAAACCATCACCGCTGACGACGCCGTACATCAGCCACTTGATTCATCGAAGTAGGAAAGGGAGCATAACATCTGAAACGCTCCACTCTGAAACGAAAAGCTGAATATGCACTGCACCAGCTGCTCATTTATACTTACACTGTGATCAGCTGCAGCTGGATGCAATCAGCGCATCCCATTGTTTATTGGCTTGTTTTAAAACACTCTAAGTGGATTGGTCTCTCGAAGCGAGATGCCAATTTGACACCAATATATGACGTGACTCGGAGTGACCGACTGAAAGGGAACTAGAGAATCACTGCTCCATTAAATGCCAAATTGTTTGTACTGCAGTTTAGCACTAACCCCAACCAAATGTAACCCACCAAGCTACCAGTGGCGGCTACTGGTCTGTCAAATATGGGAAGCTCATTTTCGGCCTACATTATAAATTGTGTATATTTGTGTGAAATGTATGATGAAAGTCAAGCAATTTCGCCAAGCAAATATAAAGAAATAGGTTGCAGCCGTTTTTATTTCGACTTAACTTGAGAAATCCGCGATGGGACTGAGCGCAAATAGCTTCAGCGATTCCTTATAGTACAAAATCACTGTCAGTCAAAAGGAGGTGCAATCTTTCGACAGACCCTCCAATCATCACGCAGAAGGTCGGAGTCCAGGCCAGCCCACTCCTTATTTGCTCCTCATTCACCCCCAGAGACGCTGAGCACTGAAAAAAACTGAAAAAAAAATGTTCAAAGCAGCCGCAATGGACACTGGGCTTCAACGGGGAAATGCACTGTGACGCTACGGGAATTTATGAGAAGAAAATCAAGTCAGCCAACCTATATCTTACTGATTCTGAACGAACTCATCTTTGAGATGAACGTTTTCTAACGAATTTTTAGTCAATAAAATGTTAATACAATAGTACATAATTTGACCATTAATTTTTGTGACCCTTGCGGGCTTAAAGAAATCTCCACTGCAAGCTAGATAAGGTGGAATTGCATTTATATAACAGGCAGATGGGTAAACTCTGTAA
Source organism: Enteromius unitaeniatus (assembly GCA_032359435.1). Classification (NCBI taxonomy): domain Eukaryota; kingdom Metazoa; phylum Chordata; class Actinopteri; order Cypriniformes; family Cyprinidae; genus Enteromius; species Enteromius unitaeniatus. Next base: position 22,401,665 of record JAUMHI010000043.1, read on the forward strand.
TGGGGCTAAAATCTGAAGGACGTTGACCTTTCAGGACTACTCCAGAGCCCTGGACTATTTTAGAGACTGTTAACAGCTACCTACTTAGAGCTTTTGTGAATAAGTTTCTGTATTGCCTAAAGGCAGCTTCACAGACCAAACAATAAGAATGTCTCTGTCATGTAAAATATGATGCAAGATTATGTGTGTACCACTGACAATCCATAGATCAACTCACACTGTCTCTGCTTAAAGGCCTGGGGCGTCTCCTGGATGCCGAACAGCATCGCAGATGGGAAACGCTTCCTGAAATGACATTCAGCTGTTACCACAGCAACAAGGGGTTGAAAAAAGGGTCTTCCAGCCTGAGATGTAACCTTTTTATAAAGCTTCAGTGTTGTCGTAATATTATTTTTGTGAAATGCAGAATGTATTGACTTTATCATAATAGGAGAATACTGAATCTGTTTACTGTATATATAGGAAAAAGCAGCTTCCTTTACTATTGACTTTTTTATTTCTAATGCATAGAATAATTAGTCTAATGATAAATAGTCTAAAAAAAGAATCTGTTTCAGGTTACAGCTATTATATTAGGGTAGCTTTACCTTTTGAAATGAATGCTTCAATTAGATGAGAAATTAAATGAGTGCTTAATACATATATAATAGTAACACAGTAGCATACTATTGTGTGTGTATATATATATATATATATATATACATAATATAAATGTTATACAAGTTATATTGTTTGTAAATGTACATTGTATTTAAGTATGGATTATATTGAGTAAGAAGAGGGATATGCATTTTCCAGATTTTTCAATGTACATGATGCCACCTCTGAATTAGACAGGGTGGGGCCCGTTACCAAGACAACAGTCACTCTGTGGGGATGGTTCCATAATCTAGTAGGTTAAAGAGAGGTGGGGGTGGAAGATAGGATTAGACAATAAAACATGAAGGGGGAAGAAATGAGGGAAAGACTGAACATTCAAGGTGCTTATAGTAAGGGTGTATTACTGTGTGTTAAAGGTATTAATGACTGGTTCTTTTAAACCAGATACAAGAACTGAGAGCGAAAAAGAAAGCAGCATAATAAAACCCCACCCTTTGATCTCCTGCCTGAGAAGAACAGCTCTTTTGTATGAAAACACATAAAAGAATGTGGATGTAGAAGAGAAATCTTGTGATAGTAGAGCCTTTGATGTGTGTTTGAAATAAAGGACTAATAAATATTTATTTACCAACTAATACCTCATGAGGCATGATTTTATTCAGTGTAGGCAATGGTAATATTTGTAGAGACAGATTTTATTGACAGTGATAAAAAGGCCTAATAGGAAGCCCTCATTGCATTATCCAGTTGTGAACTGATATTAGCAATATTCAGAATTAATTGTTAGTACAGTACAACATTTCATGTTTACAGTTCATTTTACATAAAAAAAAACACAGTAAAAAATGTATTGTTAACAATAATAATCAGAACAAACCATTATTTTGTAAAGTAAATCATAAATTGGAATTTAATGTCAGAACTCTTAAAATTCAAATATGTCTGTCAGTGAATCAATAGATAACGACAGCCAGAAAAAAAAATCTCTGACTGACACGTCAAGCAGCATTTATTATTAATTATCATTTTGAATTATTAATAATATTTTAGGTAATGGGCCACAGTGGAGTGATTAGATGAGTTAATGAGCTGTTTGTATTGTATTGTATTTAATCCTGCATGATTCAATTTTTTATTAGTATTTTATTTATATATGGGTTTATTTATTTATTGCCAGACTTATTTATTTATTAATTTATCTAGGGGACAGTAAATGGATACAGGATAGACATGGATGGGCTAGGTCAATTGGACTAGTCTAGCATGAGCACTATAGCTTTAAAGGGGTTGTTCATGCTAAAATTTAAATTACTCAGCTTCATGATGTTGCTCATATATCAAAAGATATAAGACCTCCGCTCATCTTTGAAACACAAATTAAGATACTTTTGATGAAATCCATGAGCTTTCTGATCCTTCATAGACAAAAAATCAACTGAAATGGTCCCAGGCATAGAGATGTAGTAAGGAAATTGTTAAATTAATCCACGTGACATCAGTGGTTCAACTGTAATTTTACGAAGCCACAAAAACACTTTTTGCGCACAAAGGAAAAAAGAAATGAATAATGACTTTATTTTTTTCTCTTTCGTGTCTGGGCCTAGGAACATTTTAGTGGCATTGCTATCTATGCAGAGTTAGAAAGGCCTTTAAGTTATCAAACATATCATGTTAATTTTTGCATGGATTCTTATGTATTTTGTGGAGCTATAATCAATTAAAAATGTCAAAATTGACAACCCAAGTTGTTGTGTCATGTCTAGCAGCTTTTTAGTAGCATTAGTTCTATGTTTTAGCCACTGTCAACATGTATCACGTTTCATTCCATTGTGCCCTGTCCAGCGTTTTTAGCCCAAGAGTGCAAAATATGTACAGAATTAAGCACTGATTACGTAATCTAAACGCAAAAACGTTATCTAAATGCAAAATGTTGTTTTTCAATTTCATCTTTTTTCATTAGCCTACATTTTTTTCATGCTCCTCAAAAAACAGACTCACTTTGGATTTATCGTTCATTCTATTGATTACGTAATATTTTCAAACAAAAAAGCACAGCGTACACCAATCTCATCCTCACTCCGTTTCCCACCCTTGCTGTATCATCAACATTCATTTTCTCTCTATCCTGTTCCCATGGTACCTATGGCTCTGAGGCACTCCTTATGTTTCAGACCAACCTATACTGGAGGGAATTTGAAAAGAGAGCTATATTTAGCATTCACTTCTTCTGAACCTTGGCACTTGTAGCACTTTCTTGTAAATTACTGTTTTCTTAGTGAGAATGTTGGTGGCATGAACTGAAGAAGTGATCTGACTTTTTAACTGTTTAAATTGTGTTTGATATCTCAAAATCATGGCTTGTTGAGGAGAGGTTACTTTTTACTTTTCTTATCAGAACCCAATCTGTTGAATCAAAGAACCTTCCAAATCCATTTTAGGAGACAAACTACTTTGGGGCAGGCTCTTTTGAATTTGAACTAGACAGTAAAAACTGTTTAGAATATCCCTAGAAAACATAAATGTTAGCAGCTGCATAGCAACCCATTGCCAGCCACTTGCATCATGACAATAAATTTAGCACATACAAGCACCAGTCATATTTCATTGAAAAGTCTAGTTTTATGTTAGTTGTGTTGTAATTAAGCAGAATACGTAAAATGTTTAAGTATTCAGAATAATAAACATGCATGTGGTCTTTGCAAGTTATAATAAAACTGTCAGTAGAATTACTGTGGTTTGTACTTAATCGTTTGTAAAAGTTTGTTGTTTGTTCTGGCTGAATACACTTCCTCTCACTTAGGCTGCTTTTTTGGTCAGTGGTGGGTGTTACATGAAGCGAAACGCAATGACAGATGGGGGCTGAAAATGGCCAGAGATACTGTGCACCAGTAGGGTTGAGGGTTGTAATTTTGTGTGTGGCTGGTGTGTGTGTGTGCTAATATACAATATACTCAAGGTTTATATGTGCATTTATCAAGTGTGCCTCTGCATTATATTTTCTTCACAAGAAAACAGAAATACAAACATGAGACCAAGAATATACCAAGATTGTTTCAAAACAATATGATTTAATGTTATTTTTATACAATGGCATGTTACTTTTACTTATTTTCCTACATAATTATTTAAAAATATCTCTAACTACCTGGCATGTTGTTTTTAAATGTCATATAGACAAATATTAGCAAATAATAGCTTTTTAACTGTGGCCAGTCATGCTGTTTTTCATTTATTGGAAATGACATGCCATATAATCTTTTCACAAAATAATAATGTTCATACAAAGAAAGAATGGCTTAGCATTATAAAGTTTTATTTACATCAGACAAGAGCTAAAGTGACTTAATTATGCAAGAAAAGCTTGACAGTGCTTTGAACATTAAAAATGCCCCAATTATGCCTTGTTAAATATGATCTTTCATGCAGTATGTCATGTAGCTGTATGTGAACATACAATCTGCAAAGAGTTGACGCCGACAGTGCACGATAAATTAAGTTTTTGTTTATCAAAAAAAAAAAAGAGTTGGCTCACATTCGCCTAAATGAGTCGTCAGCAATTCAAATCTTTTTCTGTTACGGCCACACGTCACAAAGTAACACATTTGCATAATGTCCGCCCACATTCTACATCGCGAACATCTTGTTATGGAGGTAGACCAATCACAAAGGACTGCGCCATGTGACCAATCAAAGCAGTGAGGAATCACGGAAAGGAGGGGTTTAGACAGCCTGATTCTTTGAATTGCTTCACACAAGTCGTTTACGAATCATTTCGAAAAATTCATTCATATCAAATTTACCATCAATATTCCTCCTTTTCCAGCTGTCATTCTCTCACTACACACACCTGTGGCCAGGAAAGCCTATCGCTTTGACTACAAAATCTTGTAGACAGAGGAAATCCAGTTACCCATCAAACCCTTCTGCTCTCCTCACTGTTTCAGCCAAATCTTTTGTCCTCCTAATCCGATTGTTACAGTTTTTCGTTCTGCTTTATCCCAGAGTCATTCCCTCATCACCACCCAGATAACACAAAGACAAAGTGAACATCAATCATAATCCTTTTTTATTTATTATTTGCCTTATATGTGAAACTTTCACTTAAAGGAATAGTAAAAGAACTTTTCTAATGGCACATGCTGTTGCTGTAGATTTGGGGGTTGAGTGGAAAAGAGAGAGAGATATAGTAGATATGATAAACAGAGTCTCTATTTGCTGTTAAAGAAAGGATCGATTATGAGCTTTCAGTTCTCTAAGAAAGAGCTATTGAAGCTGAAACAGTGAAGATAGTGTCAGACTGGAATCTTTGACCAAGATCCTGGAAACATTCTCCTAATGTTTGGGAATATAATTTCTCCACTCAAGTCTTTTCCATTTCCTCTAGTCTCTTTTGTTCAACAGTGCCACACAATGTCTCCACATAAGTTAATTAATTTTTGCTCATTATTCATTTTTCCCCTTTACTGAGCATTGCTTCATCCTATTATATAAAGATTGACAGACAGATTTTTGCTAAAGTCTATGTCAAAATTCAAACCTGGTTGGACACCAAAGTAATTCAATTTGCTATTTTGTGATTTTTATTCAATATCTGATTAGAAATCTTGCAATATCACTTGTTCATGTATGTAGTCTTTTGATTGTGAAATCAGAATACAGTACATGTTTAAAAATTTAAATTAATTCATAAATTCACATAATACCATAGCAACCGCATAGTAACAAGCTAACAAGCAGTCACTGGTGCATTTCCTAACAGCATTGTTAACCAACTGGTTATTCTACATTCTACACTATACCACATGCTATACATTTTTTTCTAGAAATCAGAACTATTTGAAGATGACACATGTACAAAAAAATGCCAAAGGGTAATCTTGGGTTATGATATAAGAGGGAATCTGTGATTAATCAAACCACAAATAAAGAAAAACAACACAGAGTATAAATATTGAAGGAGAAAACAATTCCCTGGTTACTACCAGAACACCCTGACAGTGGGTGTTTCAGGTCTCCTTAATATTTTAGGCTACATAGAATAAATTGAGAATACAGTATTAACATTGTGTTATACTATTTGATCCACTGTATATTTTAAACTAGAACTGCACATTCAGCAACAAACTATTTCTGATCAGGCATTGCAAATAGTTACAAAAAGTACAAAATAGAGTCGAATTTTGACATGGCCTTGAACAAGTTTTTAAAGGTACAAATGTATTATTTAAAAAACTTAACATAGAGTTTTAAACTCTAAACTCGAATTTTATTCACCCAGCCTCCATTAGGATTACATCATTCAATATCTAGGTTTGTTTTCTCAATCTCTAAAGCAGAAATATCTTTTCTTTATGTTCTTGTTATTTCGTAGTGCCACCATAAAAAGAGTATAAAAATTCACACCACTCTCTCAGCCCAAAATTGAAAATATGGAAATCATAGCCTCATTTAATGAACCATGTCTTGGTGAGCTCCAGGCTGTACTGAATAATGGACAGATATATCCCCTTAGGGTTTCATCAATTATTCATCTGAGAAAAGGCATTTTGTTGGTTTACAATTTGTATCTACTGATTAGGAAGAGAACTGACCTATGTGCAGAAGCAGATGACAATTTTCTGATTGTTTTTCCTCAAATGTGTATGAATAATTTTCAGATGGTGATTTGCATTCTCCAAGTTTAGGTGATTCCCCCCTTTTTGATGTCTAAACAAACCTGTTTAATTACACCCAAAACAGAAATTCTGTCACCAATTCATGTCACCATTTGCTACTTTTTATAGCATGCCCAACCTCCTCTTTTCTATATACAGTGAAAGTAAAAGATGAACACAGCTGTCGAGCCATCAGGCATGCTTTTCAGTGAATATCTTTAAATTCTGTCAGTTCCATGCACATTGGTTCAGAGCATTTCAGAACATTATACACCTTCATAATGCTAAAAGTCAATTTTTCATTATCACAAAAAAGATTGTATATAACATATTGTTTAATTCATCCATCATGTAGCTAGTTGAAATGGATTTGGAAACAAGTTGCATAAGGCTCTGCATTGTTCGACAGCACACTTTGTCCCCTGGGCTGTTATTGATTTTGTTCCAAGTTTGCAAAACGACACCAGCTAATAGAATCTGTAGGAGGATCTCTGTATAGTGTTTCTAGTGGTTTGCCCCACAGCGCTTTAAAATTGACTCCCTTTAAAGACTTTAATAAACTCGGAAACTGTGATGTCACATCTCTTTTAGTACAGAACTTTATTGCAAAATAATGAATAAACACATTGAAATGAGTTTAAAATCTTTTTTTCATTGTGGATTATGACAATGATATTCTTCAGACCATCAAAGACACAATATGCTTGTTTCTCAGGGAAAACTGCTGTAACATGGAAAACATAGCCCGGCCAAAACAAACTTGCTTACAGCAAACGCTGCACCAGTTTAAAGGGCTAAGAGTATACTTTGGCCATCTGCATTACGTCAGCTGCACACCTGTCCTCGCGCAGACAATTTTTTGAGATCGCACGGACTGTCAGTGTATGTGCAAGAAGAATGCTGAAAGAGTGCAAGTCAAGTAGGTGGCCTTGCGCATGTATCGAGCTCCGTCTGCGCTAATCCACGATTGAGCATACTTTGAAAACTGTGCAGACACGGGACAGAATGGAAGGCAGAAATTGAAGTATACCCGGACCTTATGTCTGTCTACACTGGATGCGATAACACGACCATTGAAAAGCATTTGGAATTTGTGTCAGCATGTCATAAATAGAACACGGATTTGTTGCGCCGCATCATACCACTATCGCGAGGATATCACCAAGTTCTCACGAGACCAGGCATCCACGAGATCTTGTCACACCCCTATTAATTACTGACCCTTATATTGATCTTCGGAACACAAATTTAGAGATTTTTCATGTAATTGGATAACTTTATGAGCCAAACCCAAACAACAATCTCTAAGATGCTTAATAAGAGTCAGTGTACATTTAAAAGGAATGGAACGACAGTAATCATTGTATTTACACAGTACACACGTCTCTCTGCACTTACTCCCGATTTCTCTTTATAGTAGAGTAGATATTAACTGAGCGAGTATTTAAAACAGCATTCATTCTTTGAGTCAAATTCATATTTCTAATCGGAATACATAAAACCATTCCAGAAGAACCTCTAGAGAGATAAGGTGTCTATGCAACAATGCAGACTGATGTGTTTGCTCACTGGTTCATGTCTATCTGTAGCTCGTTATTATTATCAATTTTAATATGATGTATCAAGCTCCTCATAATGACTTTTAAACACCGTTATTTTTTTGTGTGAAATAATGTATAAAATTAACAGGCCCACCTAATATTTTGTTGTTGTTTTTCAACACTCTGATCTTTGATATCGCCTTAACACTGGTACAGATGGACATTCATGGACATTTTTTCTTCTCTCTCTCTCTTCTCTCGGTCAAGCCAACTATTGTTTCGTAATAGGACATAATATCACTGAAAGAGATTCTGGCTCAGGGTTGGTAAGATTTAATGCCCATAAACCACACAAATCCACTGCAGTGGATTTGTCTTTTTTGATTAACAGGTTTGTCCAAGTTTAATCTGCACCAGTTTTAGACAAGAAGAAAATACTGTGAACCCTGTCTTGTGGAGAGAATAGAGGAAAATGGGTTGAATGCGCTCCTCTGCACTGATAATCTGGACATCGTCTTTGCAGACGTTGTGTGTATTAGCTTGTGTTTCCCTGAGGGCTTTTCTGTCGCATACCTGTACTAAGATCTGATTCTGGGTCAGTTGAAGACTCCACTATTTCTAGCCACTTAATCCTCTAAGCATTTTTTCCTGCAACCATCTCAGTGTTTGTGTGTGTGTGTGTGTGTGTTTAATCACAGTGTACTAATACCTCTAGCCTGGTGCTCAGTAATCCATCTATCCAGTACCGTTCCTGGACATCCCTTGTTCCCTGTTTTTGTTTCATCGTTCTGTCATTTTCTTTATTCATTATTCCCTTTTTTGGATATACCTCATTAAAACCTCTCAGAAACACCCATGAGTGTTGGAATGGTGACCAGAGCAACAGCTCAGGTAAGGCTTTATTCTATGTATTAGCTTACTGCTCATCATTTATTGACAGTGCAGATTTATCTAACAGTTTAGTTTTTCTTTCAAAGTTCCACAGAGGTTTGCTGCAGCCTTTAACCTGCTCGCCTACAATAATGGTTATTATATTATTGTCTGCCAAATAACTGCATCTAAATGTTAAGCCATCCGCACAAACATTCATTGCTCTTAACAACCATAAAGGCATAGTTTTTTGCAACTACTTGTCAACTGGCAGTTATTAGAGTATTATTAGACTGTCTGATTAATATCTTCTAACACTTTATTTTGATTGGTCCACAATATAAAACATACTGATTATGACAAACTTTGCAAGTACTGTATTTGTCAACTTATTCTACAAACCTTAAACCTAACAGTCTACTCTGAGAGTTAGTAGTAGACAAGTATAGTTGCAAATTAATGAGAATTAGTTGACTTGAAGTTACAAAGTTACTTATAGTTAGTAGAATGTCTAAATTTGTCTATCAAAATAAAGTACATAAGCTATAACTGCAGTGGTGCTAATATATTCATTTAATGTGCTAATATATTTTTGAAAAGAGACTGTCCAGTGACAGTTAATACATAAAGTCATACAGGTTTGGAAAGATATGCCTGTGAATAAATAATTTAATGATCTCTTTAACTAGCCGTTTTCATTGTCTATTAAATATCAGCTGCACAGAACTTGCATTTGTCTGCCTACACGAAACATGCAATCTTTTCTATTACCTTTTAAATAACCAGACCAGTTTACTGTCATCACATTTCCATTGGTTATACACAATCTGTAAGTGCTTCTTTCTATTAAAATATTAACTTCTGTTGCTTGCTGCTACTATTGCCCATACCCATTTGAAAAAGCCTTAAGTTTTAAACTTCTAACCTTTAACTTGTCCACCAACATTTTTGTTACACATGTGAGTGATAACCTAAACATGTTACGAGGGAGGCGTGGTATTACTTTTCTAAGTGAGAAGCAGGTGAAAATAATACTTGGGAGAGACCAAAGTCATACCTACCACTGAAAAAATCCCGCATACAGCATGAATTCCATGTTTGTCCAGGCTGGCTTGTGTTGGTAGTACTAGACCAGAGAAGCAAAGCTATTCTCAACCAAAAAGTAGCTGGTGAAACTCACTTTCTGGTGAAGATGGTTGAACAAGACAGTCTTGCTGGTTTGAGTGCGAGTAGGCCAGTTATCTGTATTTCTTTTGGTTTTGTATTTCTAAAGTTAATACATTAATGATGTACGTGAGGAAAATAGACTAAAACATACATTGTAACAAATAACTAGTAGTCGTATGATATTATATTAGTGTAATTAGTATATTCAAGAAACAAATATGTTTTCATGATAGTGTCCTGCTTAAGATGCACATAGTGCATAGTGTTTTTACACATAGAAATGTGAAAATGTTTCAGAGGATCTGTACACAATCAGAGAATGAGCGTGTGTTACTATGTGTACATGGCAAAACAAAAACATAGTGATATACAGAAAGTGCCAAATAAAAGTGCTTACGCATGCAGTTTGTATAACAGGTTAAAAGAAAAGGTTACATTTACAATTTGTGCTCATATTAAAGGTGTCATTTTATTTTTTATTTATTACATTTTATTTAAAGTGAACATACATTATCATCAATTGTTAAAAGAGCATTCATTTATTTAAAGACAAGAGCAAAAGTGAAGAGCCCAGATGATCACAGCGACTAAAACTATTGCATTTAGATTTTTGCTTACTGTCTGAATTAAGCCTAACAAATAGAGGCCTACATTTTAGGACCGTTTTACCTTTTATTTATCCTTTTCCCCCCCACACTTTATTTCACTGATTAGCAGGTAATTTTTTTGGTCCCATTTGTTAAGTGTCCTTTATACCTGTGTACTTACATAGTAACTAGATGTATATCTAGTATGTAACCACAGTGTGAGTACACATTGCTACATCTACAGCTGTAATATTTCTGTAACTACACACATGTAACAATCCTCAGAATGGTGTGTGCACGTACAAATGTGTAACAGGACATTGGTTAACATGA
>JAUMHI010000043.1:22415498-22453602 GCA_032359435.1 Enteromius unitaeniatus
CTTTCATTACCAAAAAGTGTTGTTACCCATGCCTTGTTACACATTTGTACTTACACACACCATTCTGAGGGTTGTTATATGTGTGATGTTACAGAAATATTACAGCTGTAGATAGTATGTACTGGTGTGTACTAACACTGTGGTTACATACTACATACACATCTAGTTACTATGGAAGTACACAGGTGTTAGGGACACTTAATATAAAGTGGGACCATTTTTTTATTTTCATTGATCACAGAATAATTTGGCCGAAGAGCTCATGACTGAGCAGGGTATAAAATGCATGGTTATATTTATGGCTGTGGGGTGTGATTAGCTTTTGAGACTCACAACTAAAATAAAATGTTAGGGCCTATAGTAATCTTCCATTGCTAATGCCCATGCTTTGTTAGAAAACAAAAGGTTGCTTTAAGCTGCATGTCAGTGTAATGCCAAGCCAGCAGAGAGAGCTCTCACATCTGCACTGACCATCACAGCCATCTATTGCCAAATGTGCTCATATAAGCAAGGTTTGTGTGAGGTTGCCGTTAGGCCCGACAAGGATTTCTGCATGTGTGTGAGCGCGCGCGTGTGTGTGTGTGTGTAAGAAAAACCAAACAGATGGCATCACTAGTGTAATCTGTGAGTCACCCCTGTCGGTCTACTGACACACTCGAAAACACTCAAATACCTACAAATACACTCCCACTCTCCACACACACACACACACACTTACCAATCTGTCACCTTCTCTGCTCTCTAAATCTTGATGTCACATAAAAGGATGCTATTATTCAGCACAGTATATTTAGTTTGATGAAACTAATCATTAGGGATCCGCAAATAACTTCTTATAATGACAATACTTTCTCTTTTGGTATACTGACATTTGTGTTTTTAATACCTCACCAACGTTTGTGTACTGTAGAACAGTGTGAATGATGATGTCAAGACACTACTTAAAAGCTTATGGTATATACTTTTTCAATTTCTTTATTTTATTTTATTTTTTATTTATTGTACATTTTTTATTTTGTATATATATAATTTTATTTTATTATGGCAGACAGTTTCATCTTTTTATTAGTCATCTATTTTCTCAGAACATCTTGGTTTTAATAGTGCCATGCTGTATTGTTTGAGCAGGAACATACTCAAATGTACATATCGTGCAAGGAATCTTGCAGCTCACAACCTTAGCCAAATTAAAATACTTCATCTTGTTTAAGGACTTCCAGACTTTTTACTCGTCAAATTGTCAAAGAGCCTTGTTTAAAGTTGCTTCAGAAGAATGTAACTTGTGTAGGGCAAAATTGTTTACTTAGACTAGTGTCTCTTGCTACAGAATGTGCTTTTTGTGTGTGTGTGTGTGTGTGTGTTATTAGCTCATACTATAAAGAGACACAATGAAAAACAGTCATTGTTGCTCTACTAATGCAGGTGTTTTGTCTTTTCACTAATAAACACATTCTAGCGTCATCTTTTAAATATAGTCAAATCTTAAGTATCTTAAAATCTTCAAATTTGTTTTTCTCTGCTTTAAAATTTATTTGGCCACAAATTGCAGTGAGTGCTTGTGTAAAGTACAAACTTTAAAAGAAAAAAAAATCACAATCCTTCTTTGATAATATTAGTCTGTTGTTTGACATTTGTATTTGGAACATTTGTGCACTACTAAGGACAATTTTTTAAATGCCAAATGAAATCCTTAAGCAGTAAGTACATTATGACTGGAAGGTAATAGAAGACTCTTGGGAACTGTTGAAACACTATAGTTCAATTTCTGTTGAAATTGAGGTTGGACATGACGGCTCTAGAGGATAGATAACCAGCAGATGGCGCCATGTTAAAGTATTTACAACAAGCCAGTTCTCTGGACCGCATTACTCTGAATTACTGTATGTCCTTAACATAAAACACTTCCATTTGAACCTAGTATTAAGGCATAATGGTCTGTTTGCTCTTGTTGGAAATTTGCTTTACTGACAACTGTCTTATTTTTGGAGAATGATCAATAATAGTTGAGCCAGTGTGTTTGTGTTATCAGGCTAGTTGGTACAAACATGTTCAGCAATCCACCTATGCTTGAAATGCATATTTTACTATATACTTTTCGTAGATATGTAGATATCGAGAGGTATTGCAAGATGCAACAGCTTTAATTAGATGAATTAAGAAAAAGCTACAGTTATGTTTCTGTTTCTACTGCTGAATTACAAGGGATAATGCTTGCTGTGAGGCTAGTTGTAACATGCCTAGCATGATTAAAACTAATTAGGTGTACACCTTTTCAGTGTTCCTTAAGTGTAACAGTGATACAGTTTACATCTTGTTCTTTCGTTGGTCTTTTGATCATATTACAAGTGCACTGCTAGTTCAATAGCGTTTTAAAGTGAACTTTACACCATACTTGTAGTTGAATATTTATGTACAGTTTTTTGCAATTTACGTTGGAACTGAGAAAAAAAGAGGCGTGTTCAGAAAAAAAACAAATAAAGCCAATAAGATATACAGGGGCAAATGTGAATTTTTAGACATTCATATTTTAAGAATTTCAAAGCATTCTTATCTGGTGGTTGAGGAGAACACCCCCCCCCCCATCCCCACATGATTGGAAACGCTTTGGGTGTATTGCAATACACAGTAAAGCGCTATATAAATGTGTCATTCTTACTCCCTCACCTGTTTGTTTTCTATTCTGGGATAGTGTCACAACCTCTTGCTGTCAGGGAGAACACAGGAGTCGCGGAGTGTGCGAATGAGAATGTCTTTAATTATAAACTCTGGAACATAGGTACAGTGTAGAACTGAACAGTGAATACATTAAGACAATTATAACAACCGCCATGGGAGACGCAGGAACACAGGGTAAATATACATATGGAAATACTGGAAAAACTGAGAATGGGCCAGGCCGATGGATCTGGAGGGCCAAGGCGGAACAAATGGCGCCGGAGACTGATGCGGAGACGGGGATCCGGAAGGCCACAGCGGAGCCGGAGAGAGAGAGAGAGAGCGGAGGGAAGGAGGAGCCAGAAGGACGTAGCAACAAGGCAAAGCCAGAGGAGTGGAGTCCCGAGGCGGCAGATGGTCGCCGACTGACCCAGGCAGAGTCAGAGGGATGATGGAGCCTGGAGCTGGTGACCTGATGGGCCACGATGGAGAGGAGGGAGCAAGGGCCAATGGTGAAGCCGATGGGTCAGAGGGCCGAGGCTGAGTCCGGGACTCAGAGACTGGCAGCGGAGTCGAGGAACACTCCGACCACGGCAACGTAGAGGATGGCAGTCCTGCATGGCTCGCCCCAAATTGATGGTGTCGGAGGGCAATGGCACACAAGACTGATAGATAGTTTGTGTAGGGAGGATTGTGCTGTGTTTTGTTAAGTGTGTATGTTTGTATATTGCCTTGTCGTTAATTGACCATATATGTATGTATATATATATATATATATATATGTATGTATTTGTGGTGGGCCGTTATCTGCGTTAACTTGCTGCATTAACGTGAGACTCTTTTCGCGTGATAAAAAAATATTGTCGTTAATCTATTCACAAAGTTGTGTTGGGAGCTGGGTCTGTACTACGCAAGCGACAGTATGATGACTTTCACCTTGACATTTTAGCGCGGATGTATACCTAGCCGAATTGCACTGTGGCCCTATTCGAACAGGACTAGTTTTCTAAACTACTTAATGTGTGAGCTTCGATTCTTATCACCCGTCGTTCATGATTTTCATGTACCATTTCGACGGGTCTAACACCTCCGTGTTTATTACAGAGGTGAGAGGGTCTGTTTTGTACATCTGGGCGTCACGGAGATCACGCGCTCTGTATGCGTGCATTGCTATAGTCATTCAAACTGATTAAAATTAGTATAATCACAACTACCATGGTGAAGCTAAATGGCTAGGATAGCAAAACAATGTTAATGTGTGGTTACTTTAGTTCAACTATTATGATTTTTATTTGATGTAAACACATGTTTAATTTTGATAATTAAAACATATGTAACCGAGTGCAGAAATGAACTTGAGTAATCTTACCTGATACTAATATTGCAATAGCCAAAATATATTAAACATGCGTGTGGTAAGAGCATCTACGGCATATCACATTGGATAAAACACACAAGGAAACGCGCTGTGAAAAATAATATTAAAAAAAACAAAAAAACACAGACATGGCAGATTCAGTTTGAAATCACCAACTGCATCTGTGAAACAAAACATTCTCTAACGACCCCCTGTAAAACTTGTCCTGTCCGAATAGGGCTTTACTTTTAGTCATTATTTAGATAGCACACATATTCTGAATGCCTTTGGCAGAATTCAAATGAGCCATTTTAATCTAGATTAATCTAGATAGATCATATTTATATACAGTGCCCTCCACTAATATTGGCACCCTTATCTGCAAATCTTAGCAAAGGTGGCTGTGAAAATCACTCACTCATCCAATAGCAATCTCCAGCATGTTCAGTTATCAGACAGGACTGGAACTACAAATGGGACTGTATTCTATGATCAGATGAAACCAAAAAATTAGCTTTTTAGCAGCAATCACTGAACACAGGGATAAAAAGTACTCCATGTGTACAATGAATTATACTGCTGCATTTTTGATGCTGTGGGCCTATATTTCTGCTGGAGGTCCTGGACATCTTGTTTAGACACATGACATCATGGATTCCTCAAATACCAACAGATAACAAATCTAAAACTGACTGACTCTGACTGAATTATACAATAAGCCATGGTTGGGTCTTCAACATCAACACAAAAATCAAAATAAAAAAACTGAGCACAAAATAATTTTTTTGCAATGCCTGTCCCAGTCCTCTGACCTGAACAGTGCAGAAAATAAGTGAGGTGAACTAAAGAGGAGAAGCACCATCATGGAGATGGTATTCTGACGTATCTGGAGTGATTCTGGATGAAGAATTGTCTATTTTCTCTTATCAGGTGTTCTCCAAACTCTTCAGGCATTACAGAAGAAAACTGTTATCTCGGATCTCTGTTTTGCTCAGATTTATCACGGGTGCCAGTATTAGTGGAGGGTACTCTATAATTATATGTATATGTATGTACATAATAAATATGTACATATTTATATGTAATAAATTATATGTATATGTTATTTATTATTTCTATTTTGGAATAAAATATAGAGATGGCTAAGGATTCAGTTGCTTGGATTGAGTTGGGCAGGTCATTCCACACACACACACACACACACACACACACACATATATATGTATGTATATATATATATATATAATGTATTATGTATTACTCCAATAAATGAATGTGCAAAATTTAAAATGGCCATGCATTGATTGTTACAATCCACCTGAAAAAAAAAAATATATATATGTACTGTAGATTATTATTTTTAGTCAAACCCTCAGAAACCAATGTATGCATCTCTTGTCCCTGGAATATTGTCTTTTGCCAAAATTTTGCCATTGTTTTTACTGTACAGTAATCAGTAAAATGAATATATGGATTTGTAAAAGGCTCAGAGAAAGAGAACAGCATCTATGAGTGTATAAATCAGCTAGTATTACCACACAGAGTTGGACTGCACCAATTTCTCTTTTGACGGGTGGGAGGGAGAAGTTGGAACACCGAGGGGATGGGAATTGTTGAAGACCGAAAGGTGTCTTTAATCTTTTATCTCCCCCTCCTGTTTTTCTCGCATGGCTGCACCCATTTTCTCGTCTTCAGCAACAGTGAGCGATACAGTACAGTAGCCACACCCTTCCATCACAACCACCCTGCCCAGAGACCCCTGAAAAAATGTGATTGGTCAGGAAGGCATGTTGTTTAATGACTGATTGTGCCACAATCCAAAGCTAAGCAGCTAACAGCAGCTTGAGGACACATTGGGGGATGGGTCTGCCCTATTTCCCTCTTCCTGTTTACCTCTGATTATTTAATCTAAGCTCATATAGTTCCCCCACCCCTTTTATAGCGCTCTCTCTCTCTATCTCTCTCTCTCCCTCTCACAAACACACATACACTCACACCTTAAATGTAGTTTCCCGGAGAGCGGGAGAAGGAGGTTGCTGCTTGCTACCGCTTGTCTATTTAGACCTGTCGTGGGAGGAGTTGAGCGTCACTGCTTCTCTCTGTTCTCCTTTTTTTTTCTCTCTACCTCCCTGCGTACTTCCAGAGCTGTGACAGCGGGTGTTACTCGTCTGCCCTTGGGCTTGAAAGTCACCTAAGACCTGTTTCTTCATTGCTAACATCATTCCTCCTTCGAATTCTGCTTATTGCTACTGATACTGAAGGACTGTTGCTATGGCGCATGCTGCAGCGAGCATCAAAAAGGCCCGAGTGGAGATGGAACAGGCTCCTGATTTGAAAGCGCTGGAGAAAGCCCGTGAGAAAAGAAGGCGCTCGCGTGAAAGAGCCGAGCGCAGGTGTAAGGTAATGCAGGCGTCGGTATTTCCATCTCACCTTACTTCCACCAGAGCACCGGGGACACAGGCCCTCAAAAACCTCCTCCACCCTTTCATCCAACATCCATCAACCATCCATCCATCAGCATTCAAGTCTGGCTCAAGATGCACCTGCCTGAGAGAGAGGAACACTAGCATTACAGCAGGCTACGAGGATGCACTCTTATTTATTTATTTTAGGTCATTTATTTTCATTACTTTGAATAAATGGATTTTTTTAAATTGACACTATTTAGTGGTTAAAGCCTGTAGTTTTTATTCATACCATTTCAACCCTCTGATGCATGATGTGCACTACAGTTATATTTGAGATCTTTAAAAGTAATTTTATTTTACCTTTTCAGGGTGAGGTTGCACCCAAACCATAATGTGTGATTATCTTATCCATTATATTTATTAATACTGTAGTTCATGCATCAGAAATATGAATGTCCTTATATTTCATATCTTTCACATCCTTTCAGTCTGCACACATACTATTCTGGCATTCTAATTCACGCCATCCAGTAATAATTATTGCCTATTTGTTGATGTGATACCTGTCTATGATACATATCTTTATGTTTTTGCATCTTTACAGTATCCATTAAGTGTTGTGTTGTTGTGTAAAAAAACAAAAGGCTTTATCTGCGTGTAGCAAAGAAAAATCATGGACATAGTCCTGTAGTCAGAGCTGCAGTCTAATAGCGCAGACTTGGCACTCAGAAGCAATGTGTGTTTGGGTGGATCTATCATGCATTCTGAATATGATAGCACAGAGGAGTGTCTGTTTAGGCATCTTTGTGTGAGTTTTTGGGTGTATTTGACTCTGTCTTTAAATAATTACTGGGCCTTTCATTTTTATGCTGAGATTTTTATACTGTAAAACATGGCCACTTTAACAATAACAACCTAGCAAATACAACATAAAAATTATAAGCAGTGGGCAAGCATGTCCAGAACTGCTATTCATGTTAATGTTCTGTTACGTGGTTGTAATCCTTGAAATGTTTTGCGAGCAACGCTCTGCTGTACAGGACATCAGTCTTGATGAAATATTGCAATAGTAATTGGTCTATGAACAAACTGTGTCATAAAGAAGTCAGACAAGTCATTAAAAGGATTAGTGGTGTTCTTTTTAGCAATTGTAATCAGCATAATCAATTATACAATACTTCACATCACTGAGGAAAGTGAAAGGGTGTAAAACACACTGTAGTTTGTGCTTAATGTTGCTCAGAATAAAATGCAGGGTTTGTAATTAACATCTGTCAGTACAATGATTTCCAACACTGGTCCTTGTGGCACCCCAACACTGTACATTTTGCTTGCAACACATGCAGTGTTGGGGTGCCTTCATGACTAGGTTGGGAACCATTGCCCTAACCATATAGTACTGGTACACTCTCAGAAAAAGGTGCAAAATCTATTGTTGGGACACCACCCTTTCACAACATACTAATGCACACTGTACTAATATGTAGCCTACCTGTAATGAACTATGCACCCTTTAGAGATAAATAAGGCGTACCTTTTGAAAAGATTCAGCACTATTGACATATTTTGTTTCCTTTTTTAAGAGTTTATGGTACAGCACATCCAGATAGTAGACTTGGCACACAATTCCTCTCCTGACTGCAAGTGACAAATCTCTCTGATCCTTTACATTCAGCTGCAGTCGAAGTTGAACTGTTCAGGTCCTTCTCCAAATATAGCCACAGGACCTCTGCTGTTCAACTTCTTTACAAACCCCCCCAAAAAGCACCAAATTTCTGATTTAGATGAGTCATGTTACTTTATTAGTAATTAATGAAGAGTTAGTAATAACCCCCCCCAAGAAAAGTCATGACATAATGATACATTAAAAACTCGTGAATTCATGACGTGACAGCCGCAGGTGGCAGATTTATAAACAATTTTGTGCCATGAAGATGGCAGAGCAACATTACTAATTACATTTTTCATTGCTGTTAATTTAATTCAACTGTTTAGCATACTTGATACTATAATTTCTGAGGATGTCTAGATGTTACTTATATTTTGTGAGATGATGGTGGTGGCGTAATACATTACTGTGCAGGTCATTTAATGCAAATATTTTTCTCTCAGTTTAATTGCAAAGCGACCTGTGTCTAATAAGTGTGACTAACTAGCTGTAACGAAGCGGACAGACTCAGGAGGTAAATGTAAACAATAATATTTATTCAACAGGTAGAGGAACGAAACAAAGGTAAGCAAACTTAAATTCTTCCAATACTTGGAATGAAAATAAACTAAAAGTAAAAAGGAATACTTCAGGAGGGAACAGACAGACGATCACAGCCACACACCACTGGGATACACAAAGACGATGGAGAGGACACAATGAAGCCTGGAGACAACTGGGAGATTCACGGAGCCTTCTGTAAGGAAACAGGTAAAGAGCAAGGTAAGTACGGAGATAATAGGAGCAGGTTAGAGTCCACTTTCGTAGTACGAGCTTGGACAGAGTGGTGCTGGGGATCAGTGTCAGGTGAGGAAAACAGGTGTGTGTAATCAAAACTCCGGTGATTGTGATCGCTGCGTGACTGAAAGGGTGGCGCCTGGTGTGGATGTTACATTACCCCCCCTTCGAGGTCCTCCTCTTGAGGCCGGGCCTCTCCGCCGCAGTGGTGGTCGACCCCTGCCTCGGGGTGCCGGACGGTCAGGATGTGTGGCATGAAACTCTTGGAGTAAGACTTTATCAAGTACATTGTCCCTAGGTACCCAGGATCTCTTCTCGGGCCATATGCTTCACAGTCTATGAGATACTGCAATTGACCACCACAACGCCGGGAATCCAGGATCTCCTTGATGTTGTAGATGGTTCCTTCTTCAACGACCATGGGAGGAGGGGGTTCTTCTCATTCGCTCCACGATGTTGAAGGGACCAACATACCTGGGACTAGGTTTTCGGCAGGGCAGGCGTAAGTGAAGATCTCTAGTGGACAGCCATACCTTTTGTCCTACCTGGTAGGCTGGAGCGTTGGATTTTCGAGTGTCTGCGTTGGTCTGATGCCTACGCACTGCCCTCTGGAGGTGTTGGTGAGCCTCGTCCTAGACCCTCTTGCTCTCCCGGAACCAGCAGTCGACTGCAGGAACATCCGAGGGCTCTCCTGACCATGGGAAGAGAGGGGGCTGGTAACCAAGCATGCACTGAAATGGGGTGAGTCCAGTGGAGGCTTGACGTAGTGAGTTCTGTGCATACTCGGCCCAGGAGTCCTGGTGGTCATGGCAGAAGGTACGGAGGAACCGCCCCACTTCCTGGATCTTCCTTTCAGTCTGTCCATTAGCCTGTGGATGGTAACCAGAGGACAGACTGATCACATCTAGGAGCCTGAAAAATGCCCGCCACACCCTTGATATGAACTGTGGCCCACAATATCCTCATGTAGTCCATAGGTTCTAAACACCTGTTTGAAGAGAGCTAGAGCAGTTTCCCAGGCAGTAGGTAGACCTTTCAAGGGAAGGAGATGGCAGAATTTAGAGAAACTATCAACTATGAACAGGACACAGGTGTTACCTTCAGAGGCGGGCAAATCGGTGAGGAAGTCGACTCCTAGCTGTGACCAGGGGCGGTCCAGACACCCTCTCACGTACCTTTGCACATCTGGTTCCATGTGGGGCCACCAGAACTGATCTTGCAGGAGCGAGAGGATTCTGTTGGTCCCTGGATGCCCATTGCCCATTCCTGAGGCATTTATGTTATAGCCTAAAAATTGAGTGTGGGACTGGTGGAAAGTGCATTTCTCATCTTTTAAAAACAGTTGAGACTCTCTGAGTCTAGAAAGAACCTTCCTTACATGCTGTCTATGCTTTTGGAGATTAGATGAATAGATTCAAATGTCATCGATGTAAACTACTAAAAATCTGTCAAGATACTCACAAAATATCTCGTGCATGAAGTCCTGGAATATTCTGGGTGCGTTTGCAAGTCCATACGGCATAATGAGATATTCGTAGTGCCCAGTGGGAGTTATGAAAGCTGTCTTCCACTCATCCCCTTGCCTTATCCGGACGAGATTGTACGCACTCCTGAGATCCAACTTAGTGAATACCTTCGCACCTCTCAATTTTTCCAAGGCTGCAGGGAGCAGAGGTAGAGGGTATTTGAATGGTATGGTTACTTTGTTCAGCGCTCTGTAATCAATACAAGGACGAAGTCCACCATCTTTCTTGGCAACAAAAAAAAACATGAGGCAGCAGGGGAAGTTGAAGGTCGAATATAGACAGCTCTCCTGGGGCAAAAGACATCCTGGAAATCCATGTACTCTGTAGGAATTTCAATAGACTGTTTCTCAATGGGACTTTCAATACAAGTTGTACATACTTGAAGTTGATGGGTTGGTAGAAGTGGTAAGTTGGGAAAGCACTCGGGCCAGCGTTGTGAACCCCACTTGAGAATTTCTCCGGTGCCCCAGGAGAGGATGGGTTCGTGCCTAGCCAGCCACAGACGCCCTAGTACAAGATCCATCTTAGAGCCCTCCAGTACCAGAAGCGACATCTCCTCCACATGGCACACTCCCACTATTACTCCAACCGGCCCTGCACGGCATCTCACATGACGTTCTGTTAGTGGCTTGCCCGTGATGGATTGAACCTGGTAGATAATTTCTGTTGGAGAGGTCTTTAACTTCAGACGCCGATAAAGTTGCCAGCAGAGCCTGAATCAATTAAGGCGGTCACAGAAATAGAAACATCATTGGCAGTAAGAAATACAGGGGTAGAAAATGGTGGCATATTCTCATTCATAGGTAGGATTGTACTCACCACTGGTCTTGGAGGACGAAGAGGACAATCCTTTTTTCAGGTGAGTATGTTGTCTGCAGTATAAACAAAGCCCTTTAGTGATTCGATGCTGGCGTTCTTGTGGAGTTAGGCGTCGCCGATTTACTTCCATGGGCTCAGAATGGGTAACTGGAGGGCTCGGAAACTCTGGCGGACGGGGAACATTCGTTGCAGTGCTAGATGGAGGCATGCTCTAAGATGTATCACGGGCAGCCAGCTGAATAAATCGTTCTAACCCGATCGAGTCATAATAGGGTGCCAGCATGAGATGCAAGTTCGGTTGTAGTCCTTGACGGAATGTGGTGATTAAAGCCTTCTCGTTCCATCCACTGGTGGCTGCCAAAGTGCGGAACCGGATGGAATATTCCTGAACTGAAAGCTCCTGTTGGGGAAAGTTGTACAATTCCTCACCAGCAGATGATTCCTGATCCGTGGGTCCAAAGACTTCCGTGAAGTGTTGAGCGAATGCAGAAAATGAGCTGACTGCTGGCCCCGCCTGACTCCATATAGATTCTGCCCATCTTAATGCAGATCCTGTGAGGCATGAAATGACATAACCAATCTTAGCACTGTCAGAACTGTAAACATTTGGGTAAGTAGTGAAAGTGATTGAGCATTGTAACAAAAATCCTTTGCAATCCCCCGCCGCGCCAGAGAAGGGTGTCGATCGCACCATGGGGAAAATTAAGGCGATGGGAGAAGAAGTGTTGTTTATTTCCGGGTGTGAAGAATGTGCATGGAATACAGGAATGGAATACAGGTGTGTATAATCAAAACTCTGGTGATTGTGATCGCTGCGTGACTGAAAGGGTGGAGCCTGCTGTAGAGCCTGGTGTGGGTGTTACACTAGCTATGTGGTGGTTTGTTTTTTAATGTAATATGTGATGTTCATTGAGCTGTAGTATATTTGAACAAATTTATATATTTTTTTAATTTTTAAATGAACTCTCAGAGTTAATTTAGACTATCTTACTCAAGAGACCAATATATAGACCAATCACCAACCTCCAGACAAAACAAACAAATCAGAAAAAAGTAAACGTTTTCAGTGCGCTCTCACAGTACTTCAATATTATCCAGGACAGTCATTTTAGTTAAGATAATAGGAATTGTTCAGGCAAAAATAGAGTTCCATTGTAATTTACTCACCATTAGAGAATAACAAAACCATACATTTGAAGACTGCTTTCATACTACAGATTTTAACCAGAGTGCACACTAGCAAATTGCATCCAAATTGGGATCCTCTACATTTTTACAATCATAAAAAAAAAATGTACTACATGTTTTCTGTTCATTTAATGAAGCAACTCTAAATACTCTTTTATGGTTAATTAAATGTGACATTATTCATGTTAAATAGCACTGCTTGTAACATACTAAGCAAAATAACTGACCTACATAACATTGCAGAGAGATTAGAATATAAATTTATCTTTGTCCATAGGTAATAAAGTGCATCATCAGTCCAGGCTTTCTGCTTTGTAGCAACATCAAGGACATTCATGGGTTTAGTGTTTTAAAATGTGTTGCAGTGCAGATGTCTGAGTTGCTATGGAAACATAGCCCCAGACACTTTATTTGTTTGTTTGATTTTATGTGTGTGTGTGTTAAAGGGAGAATGACTGCCATAATGTTCTATTGAAAGTTCACTGCCATTAATTTCTGCTCTTCCACTTCTTTACAAACCCCCCAAAAAGCACCAAATATCTGATTTAGATGAGCTGAATATGCATAAAAAATGTGTAATTGATAGCTTTTTAAGAATGTTAACAAGTCATGAAATCATGTTAATTAGTAATTAATGAAGAGTTAGTAATAATGTGTGTGAATGACTGCCATAATGTTCTATTGAAAGTTCGCTGCTATTAATTTCTAATAGTGATGTGGTTGTGACATTTTAAACAACCATTATGCCTCTAAATGATGCCAGTGCCATTAAGGTTATTAAATACACACATGGACAAAATTGTTGGTACCCTTCGGTCAATAAACTCACAGTGGTCACAGAAATAACTTTAATCTGACAAAAGTAATAATAAATAAAAAATTGATGAACGTTAACCAATGACACATTGCTTTTCAACCATGCTTCAACTAAATTATAAAAAAAAAACTCATGGAACAGGCCTAGACAAAAATAATGGTATCCCTACAAAAGACCTAAAATAATATGACCAAAGGGACATGTTAATTCAATGTGTGTCCACTAATTAGCATCACAGGTCTACAATCTTGTAATCAGTCAGTGGGCCTATATATAGGGCTCCAGGTAGTCACTGTGTTGTTTGGTGACATGGTGTGTACCACACTCAACAAGAGCTGTCTCAGGAGAATAGAGAAGAAGTTATAGGCAAGCATGTTAAAGGTAAAGGCTATAAGACCATCTCCAAGCAGCTAGATGTTCCTGTGACTACAGTTGCACATATTATTCAGAAATGTAACATCCATGGGACGGTAGCAAACCTCCCTGGACGTGGCCGCAGGAAGAAAAGTTGATGACAAGTCAAAGAGACGGATAATCTGAATGGTAACAAAAGATCCCAGAAAGACTTCTAAAGAGATCAAAAGTAAACTTCACTTCAGGACACCATTGTCAAAAACAAATCATAAACATTAGGGTGTTCCATGAGTTTATTATTTTAAATAATTCAGTTAAAGCATGGTTGAAAAGCTTTCGTTGCTTAACATTCATAGAATTTTTATTTATTATTACTTTTGTCAGATTAAAGTTATTTCTGTGACTATTGTGAGTTCTTCTTTCATTGACCGAAGGATACCAACGATTTTGTCCATGTGTGTACATATCTGGCTGTTCAACATATTAGGCCAGCGTTTACACAGACTTTGTTACTATAGCTACAGCATCATGTTAGAAGCATGATATTAAGATTGAATGTCATTTATTGAACATATAAAACTATATATATAGAAAAAATATACAAAAATACATCCCTCCTTTTTTTGAGAATATTTGAGAGACATTCTATGACTTATTTTTAATAATGACGTGTGTGGAAATCCCCCCAAAACAGAAGGGGAGCAGTAGACAACCCCAGAGAACTACCCAAGCAACCACATAAAGACATGTTAAATAAGAACCTTGGCAACATGACAGCAACACCTTACAGCCACCCACAATACCCTAGTATTTTGTCAGTGAGTAATGTATGGGCAAACACAACTAGATTATTTTTGGAAGGAACTGGGAGTTGAGTTTGATGCATCATGGTAAATATATGTAAGTCGTTCCTAAGAATTCTGTCTCTTGTGTATAAAATGGTTATGCTCCCTGCAGCCGGAGTGAGTAGCTCTTTTGCTCCAACACACTCCCCCCAGCCATATGGTTTACTGGAGATTAAAGGAGCTTGTTGTCTGTCCAGACCAAAAGATTATGTTCTCTAGTTTGGTTGCAGCAAGGGGAAAATTAAAAAAAAAAACTCTATCAGTGCAGGAACGTGATGTTTGCTTAGTGGAGAGACATGGAGCATGATAAGGGGAGGGGCTTTGTAATTGGTGGTTTGCATTCATCTGTGCTTTATGAAGCTTAGAGCAAATCTTTACTCAAAAAAAACAAGATGTAAGTCTTCTAAATAGATCATTTAACTGCCAAAGAATGAGGAAATAAAGGCAGTCATGAGAGGGTAAAGATTCTTGTAAATATTCTTAAGAATGTCCTCTGAAGCCATATGATTGCTTGATTTAGGGACCAGAATGAACATTGTATATAGTGTATTTTGATAACGATGACAGTTTATAAACAATGTCTCTTTACACCACACTGAAAATGTGGTTTGTGGTTAGTTAAAGTCGATGGACCTTCAAATGGGCTCTTTGTTGAATGGGCTCCATACTAAAATATTTAATTGAATGGGAAATATTTTAGCCAAGGTTTAGGTTTATTGTGTAAAGAAGGTCTTTTTTCGAGCTCATTAAATGTCAGCTCAAAGGAGAACAAGGGCATTTGCTTTTGTGCATAAATTCTCACACATTCATTACACACACAACCATTTCTTACATGTCATACACACTTGCACTCGCACATACGCACACACACACACCAGGACATGGCAACTTAAAGGAAAAGGAATGAAAAATGAATTGATCAAGGTTAATTCAGAACATTCAGCAATACACACATATTTGCATACACAATACATTCAGTAATACATACATTTGTTTTACTGTGAATTGTTGATTAGAAAAAAATCTAAATAGCAAACACCCATGTGAGTTCAATGTTGTATAAAGTTGAGTAACCTACAATAATGTAAGCAAATACCCTTGAATATTCTCTACACTCCCACCCACCCACACCTCTGACATCATGAATACTCAAATTGACATTTTCGATCATTGGATAGAGGCACTTCTGTTAACATGATCCTTGGTGGCCATTGGAACACTGGGTGCTGAGAAGGAGCCCCTGCAATCTTCCACCTTACCTCCCTGTTTTGGCCATGTCATCCTCCCTATTTCCACATCCCAAACATGCCACCATTGACATGCATAGCTTGGCTTGTGGGTGTAAAAATAGCCAGGGCTCAAATTAGCAATGAAGGAGAAGCATTAGCACCCAGTAGTTAGCTGCGGTAGAGCTCCACTGGTTAAGGAAAGGACTAGTTATCTGTCCTGCGTGATAGAAAACTGTTAGGACCGTGTGGTGCTTTTTAGAAATGGGAACCCAAAAGGAATAGTTATATTTGATGGTTTCAAGATTTAGTTTTACATCCTTGTATGTCCACCATGGGCAATGCAGCAATGCGTAAGGCACCCAGAGTCAAAAATCCTGCTCAAGATGATATGCTTACAAACATTGAATCAGGTCAAAGTGAAAGCATGGACTCCCTGGTAAGATTAAATATTTTTATATACATATTTGCTTAGGTACCTGTCTCATACACAATTCAAGTGATGCAGATTTTTGCAAAGTGTTTCTATTCTATTATTGAGCAGACATGAAGTTGATAAATCTGGATCTTTAGAAGTGCAGAACTAGCACTTTGATGTTCGTTATACATTTTGCTACAAAGCTGAATGTGCCGTTTCGCTGAAAGTTTAGTCGCAGGTCATAAATGATTGAGAATTTGGTGAAGACTATGGCAGGTTTATCAATCGAGGTTTGCTGTGCTATTTTTGTGTCTTTGTTATAGCCGCTCATGAGATTCTTCTTGACAAGCAGCACAACTTCAGCAGCTTATAGGGCCAAGTTTTACATGGTGTAATTCTACTTAATCCATCAAGAATACGGTGTTGCAGTTATATATTTGGGAGATTTTATGGTCTTGTGTGTGTGTGTTTGTGTGTAAGGTGTCCCCAATTGGTTTGTTTTGCTGTGTGCGTTTTCATTATGCAGTTATGTTTGCCATATTCAGACTCATTACTCGTAAAACATGAGCAGAAAGCATTTCTGAATACATCGGGGCTCATTCATAAAACACAAGCTGAATGAATTTCTGTGTAAATTGTTTGTAAAGCCACTCTGATAATGTTTTGATTCATTGAGGTATTTATCAAGATACTACTTCCAACCTAGTCTTGCGTAGCCATACCTTCAGACTGACGGCTAAAGGTCTGGAATTCATAGCCGCTTTCTTTGGCAAGGCCCGCCCATGAGGCCGTTTGACCGACCTGTCAAACAACCAATCACTGTTCATTTCGTTTAGCGTCACATTTCGGGGTGTGGAAATGTCCCCACAACAGCAAAACGGTGTGCATCATGTCAGTCAGCATAGAAAATCCAGATGAGACGCTCGCTGTTTGAAGCATATCTCTTCACTTTTTAACACCCACGAGCAATTCTGGAGAATCAAACACAATACTGAATCGGCCAGCTGCTATGTCAGTGTCTATTGTTTCATGTTTGCCAGCAAATGCGGCTGATATCCCCTTCTGAGTTAGGTACTTCACTTGATCTTCCATAATAGATAGGAGGGGTCGCACAACTAGTAAAATTGGTTCGCATACTTTTGAGAATCCAACGTTTAACTGATCTTAATAAATGCTTATTGTCACTCATGTAAACACAACAGTTTTTTTCCCCAATTACACGTCTGCGCTTTATTTCCCAGTGGACCGAAAATAAATGCGACACTCACACCCCCCGGAAATCCGTTCAAATTCAACCAATCAGATGACGACTTCAACACTGCTGAAGTGTTTCCAGAAAAGTGTACCATATGCATCAGACGTTCAGCCAACGCTCCGTGGGCGTGATGTCTGAGGCTGAGACTACTTCCAACCAGACGTGTGGCATTTAAAAATTTACTTTGTATTTTGATAACACTATGTATTATACTAATATTTCACGAGTATGTTTTCTCATATACTGTAGGGAGTCATTGATGCTAAAGTTATTTGGCTTGCTTTCCTTTGTGGATTGGCTCAAGGAAGCAGCTCTAATATAAACCCCTGGGGATTCTAAGATAAGTATGGATGGCAAGATAGTTAAATTATGTTGTTGGAGAGATGCAGATACTTTGTTAAGGCACTGATTTCAGTTTTCGAATAAAGTCATCAACGCTGTTTTCACCTGCAGTAGCAGAGGCTGCTTAGCAGACTACATGGATTTTTGTTCTTTGTGTTGTAAAAAAAAGGCTGTTTCCATGGCAGCTATAATCCTGGCATGACCTTTAATATGAATGTGAGTGGGATCAAAATTGTGATGTCAAGTTAAAGTAGATAAGTATGCTAGGTATTTTGTGAGCAAATAAATCTCTGTTGCACATAGACTGCATGCTGTGCAAGATTTCAAAAGCAATTAGTGATTGAATTGGTAAAAAGCTATAGTTGGATCTGCTGTACCTCCTTCTTATTTTATGAAGTATTAAGGAGGGTTAGGAGGAGATCGAGCCAGACAGAGATAAGAAGCAGTAGGTGAATTAAATGCTTGTTTTAATCTTGTGGCTGAGTAGTCTGCACAGACTCTACACCTACATAATTCCAGCAGAAAGCTTCACATAATGTTTTGCTTTCACTCTATCCAATGTTAAATATTAAGATTAAAATAAATTTTGCTTAGCCACACTCCTTAGAATTGTAGCAGTAATATGGCAGCTGCTCAGCATTTTGTTCCCTGCTCAGGGAACCAGGAGTCCCTTGTAAACATGCAATGTTCTTTGTTTTGTAGCAGCAACACCACTGTTGTCTCTGTTGTGGCCACCAAAAACAATCAAAGCTGATAAGATCCATCCAGGAATGCATGGTGGCCCAAACTTGGGAGAGTAGATACTGTACAGTATGTATAGCTCCTTTAGGAAAGAAACAGAGACAGTTCTACACTAAAAA
Organism: Enteromius unitaeniatus; assembly: GCA_032359435.1. Classification (NCBI taxonomy): domain Eukaryota; kingdom Metazoa; phylum Chordata; class Actinopteri; order Cypriniformes; family Cyprinidae; genus Enteromius; species Enteromius unitaeniatus. The sequence goes on from JAUMHI010000043.1 coordinate 22,434,015, forward strand.
TGCTGGATTGTTTTAACCTAACTTTGACTAACCCAGTATTTGGGTTAAAAATGTTATAAAAAATTAATGAGTCCATATTTGATCCAGAGTTGGGTTGGGCTGAAACAACAATAGTAAATCTATTTGCATTCTCGCAAATATTGTCGAAAGCATAATTATTGGTTGATCGCATACAAGCACTTGTGCCAAAGACGTGTGTTGTAGCATCCATCCCCACAGCAATGGAAGAGACAGAAATAACCGAATGGGGGACTGGATCCCCATAAAGTGCTCAAGTTGGACTGTATAAACGTGACATAATAAAGAAGAATGTGAAAATGGTGTGCACATCCTGTGTGACTCTATCATGAAACAATGAATGATAAGCACTCTCTGACCAGATGAATGGAACATCAGTACACAAGAGTGAAGCTTGTGTTTTCTGTCTATACATTTAAGTCTTTATTTGGGTCATTTGGCCTTAAATGGCAGCTGTTTTTGCTTTATTTTTGTAAAATGGCGTGTGCTATTGTGAATTTGTACTGCTGAATTTGTTGCCTCTTAACCTGCGAACCATGACATTAGTTTCCTGCGTCAAGCTGAGCATGACTAATAAAGTACTTTGTCAGCAGTATTCAGAACTCTATCCTCTTGACTTCCTGTGTCCTTGAGCAATGCATAAAAAAATCTAATCAGTACTGCAGGTTCATCTAAGCCATTTTTGTTTTAAATAAAGCCAAATAAAGTAAAATAGCACAGTTGCAATCATTCATGTTATTTTCTGTTTTCTTTGTGCAATCATCAAGCATTTAGATATTATTTTTTAAATATTACTGAATATAACTGTTGCCAGGTGTCAAAAAAGCCTTACAGAACATATATTTCTGCCATAATTCCATAGGGTTCTCTTTTGGAAGTTTAATTAAAAGAATCTACTTCAACAAAGCCACAAGTAACAAACATCTTGTGGGTGGTTTGTTAAGTGCAGTAAACCCGTTTGCTGTAATTACATAAATTGGTGAAACAACACTGCATTTGTACACTGCAGTTCATGGAAACTTGTAAAAATGGTGCTTGATATGTTCTCTTTGTCTAAGAACAGCTGTGTTTTTAGGTTGGAACTCTGGGTTGGATATTTTGAGTTGGCATTTCAGCAGATGCTCATTTGTTTATTCTTTTATGCGTTGTATGAATGAGTTTGTTCTGAAATTTCATGGTTTACAGTATGTCTAAAAACAGCTAGTTATTTTCTTCAATCCTTTACATAACTATAACATTTAACCCTTAGGGTTAGACCCGAGGTAAAGTGGCTTTGCTGCTGAGCAATTACTATGCAATGACATATAATTGTCACACACCATGTGATGCTGGATGTGGTGAATAATCTGCCATTGATCAAAATACGGATTATGAGTACGTAATCCGTAAATAAGAGTCAGATGCTAAAATGTTTGTGGAAGCGCAATCTGACAATTACAGCGATGGTAAAATCATCTGCTCATATTGATCCCTTTTAAGTTTTTTAAGGAAATTAAATATATTTTATTTTATTCTTCTGTAATTGTTCTTTAAATATCAAGTTATCAATATCAAATATATATGCTGAAAAAAACAATAGAAAATTTAATGGATTTAATTGGTTATAATGGGAATTGTATTGTTATTAAGTATAAAGTATAACTGGTGTCAACTGGTATGGGATGGATTCTGTTGGTGGGACATTAAATGCCCAAAATGGAAAAATGGCCAAAACACACTACAGAAAGGAAGAAAAAAAAAGTTTTGTAAAGTTTTACTGGAAAAAGTTAATGGTTCGTAATGGTATTTTATTGGAAACCATTTGAATTTGAAATGTGATAGTTTCTATTGGACTTCTAATGTTTTTTTTGGAGGGGGGGGGGGTTGTTTTTAGCAGGACAGGTTTTGAAACTATGAAACTATTCAGTTTACTGTATGTAGATTAATACTAATGATAACAATTGGAAACATGCTAATAAGCAAATACCAGCAAGTTGTTTGTTTTGATGGTTTTAGAGATGTTTTGGACATTTCAGGCCGGGAGATCAATCATTCAAACAGGTGTCCCAACCTAACTCAACCAGGAAGAGTTTCTTAGTGTCCAGATCAGACTGGTTATGTAGTTTCACCAATTTTAGATTTGCTTGAGACCAGTACGGCCATAGTGGTATAGCTTGATCTTGCTAATCTAAAATGTTTTTGTCTTTTTAAATTTTTTTTCAGGGAATTCAAGGAATTATTTTAAATGTATTCATCTTGACAGACAAGAGCATTTGTTGTGTGGTTTCAGAGAAGGGCAGAACTGACGGTCTCCTTGGTTACTGGACTGGGATGAGAATATTTCTAGCTTTACTTGTCATGGGATACTGAATTATTCATAAAGCCTTCACACAGTGTATGGATTCAAGCGGAGAAGCACTCTCTGAATGAATGTTTTATGCTCAACTAGCCAACTAGTGATCCATTGACTTATATTATGTTTGTTGGCTTTTTATGGTGTTTAGGTCGGCGAAATTTTAGTTGCATATTGTTTTGACAAATAATAAACACTTTATTGTTTATCACACAGTGATTCAGAACATACAAACCTTGGTTTTCAAATGAAAGGCATTAGTTTAAATGTCTATACTAATTCACATTGTACCATGAGTCTGCATATTATATAACATGTCCCCAATGACTATGTATCTACTTGATTGTCTTTTACAAGGTAAATTTGTCTGCTAGCCTTTTTTGATTTTCTTTGTAAACACACTTTTTTACTGCATAGTAGCATATTATAATAATAATAATACACAAATTTAAACTTACCTAGTAAAATATTCTACAGTAAAACCGTAGAAGTACAGTAAATGTACAGTAAATCTCATTCTAGAGTTAATTTTGTTGAACAAAGATTTTTGGTCTTTTTGCATGGAAAAGAAAGGTTAAATCACTGAAATATTCCAATTCCAGATAATAGTTAATTTACATGACAACTTACACAAAACTTTTAATTTCACAGGATTTGTAATCATAATGTTTATTAACTTACTCATTTGGTTGAACATGGTAACCTTACCCACCTAAAAGATAGCATTAAATTTGAGATTTTGATTTATATTTTGAATTAAGGTGTTAATAAGGTAGCTACATTTCTCATTTCTCAAGTACAATCTCCCTGATCACAGACTGAACTCTCCAGAGTGTTATCCTAAGATGCCTCCTCAGATCACAAACAGGGACAAACACAGTGTAGGAGCCAGACAGGCGCCTGCTGTAGCCCCTGGAGAAGTGACACTTTACAAACACAAACAGGTTGCATCACACTCGGAACAGTCCACTGGAAAGAAGTTGTAAGACAAACTGAAATGAGCATATGCAGAAAAAATGGTGGAAAAAGTGCTTTAGTAAAGTGCATTGCAGATTGCACTGCTCCCGTTTTTGTTCAGTGTTTACACTTATTCATCACAAATGTATTATTTAGAATGTAAATAACATAAATAACTATTATTTTGACAATTTGTTCATTGGGACTCATTTTGGCAGCACAGGCCACATATATGTAATAGTTTTAAAAACAAATGCAGGTTACACTTTGATAGTCCACTTTAGCCATTCTACTAACTATGAGTAACTTTGTAACTACATGTCAACTAATTCTCATTAATTCACAGCTACAACCTCTCAGAGTAGACTGTTTAGGGAAGGTTGGTTTAGGGTTAGTAGAATAAGTTAACATATACATAAGAAGTTTCTGAAAGTCATTATGTTGTATGTTGTGAACCCTTTAAAATAAACTGTTAGAAGTTACTAAGCAGACAGTCTACTAGTATATTACTGACTATTAGTTGACATACAGTACTGTAGTTGCAAAGTTACTTACTGTAAGTTTGTGGACTATTGAAATAAAATGTTACTCAAATGCACAATCCACGTACTTCTGTAACTTTTTTGCTCATAAACACTCCCTAAATAAATCTTCTCTCTGCATAGGGTTCAGATTTATATACTCAGTTCACTGAGTGTACTGTGTAGTTCTTTACTTATCGTCTGCTATCTATAAAAGATTTGAGAGTCTGCAATCTTTCTGCTGAGGTACTAATGGTGCATTGCAGTTTTATGCAGTCAGCAATGTTTATTTATTTATTTATTTTTAGCTGCTCCTTTCAAATTGCACCAACATCTAGATTTCTCAAACCTTTTTAACAGCCTTTTGCATTTAAATCTTTTTTTTATGTTTATTGTACGTTGTTCATGATGTCCATTTCCGTAGAACAGAATATTTGAAAATCCAGCTTTATTTCCATCAAACATTACTTGTAGTGAGTTAATGTTCAGAAGATAAAATATTTTACAATGTTAACAGTATGTCTTATATTCCTTACCCCTCCCTATACTATCCTGGAAGACAGGGGTGCCCAACCCTGCTCATGGCGATCGACTGTCCTGTAAAATTCCAACTTTTATCAAACACACCAGAAGCAACTAATTAAGTTTTTTAGGATCACTTGAAAATTAAAGGCATGTGTGTTGGAGCTAAACTTTGCAGGACAGTCGACCGCCAGGAGCAGGGTTTTCCAAGATATCGGAAAACTTTAAGCACACATTGCTAAGTACTTGTTGAGTTATTGTCTTCTTAAGATTAATTACTTGTTGTATTCCAAATTTGTTTGTTGTTTTAGTTAAAGCTAAATTAATAAATGTAAATAAAGATGTTAACCTGTACTAATGATGTGATTTTCCTATTTTCTTTCTAGTCGGACAGCAATACAAGTTTCCTTCGAGCAGCAAGAGCAGGAAATGTTGACAAGGTTCTTGAGTATTTGAAGGGCGGAGTTGACATCAGCACTTGTAATCAGGTAAGAGTCTCTCCTTATATTTTGTCAAATATCATAAAGGATTGTGTATAGGTTTCCTACTGGAATTTCTAACAAAATTTGGAATAGGGTCAGCTCCTGAATGGTATTGTTGGAAGTTCTAAGGGGATGCTTTAGAATTCTGCCAAAGCTGGCAGCTTTAAAGGGCACTTCAGAATGAAGGATTTTAAAGTACAAGTGATGAATACTTGGCTCCCATGATTCTTTGCGCAAGTTTAATTATGCGAAAAACAGCACCTCTTTAATTGGTTCTGCAAGATAATGCAGAAGTGTGTTCTAAAGACCAATTTTTCAGTCCCATACATCCTTCATACCTTCGAAGCTCTTACGCTGAAGGGCAAGCCCTTCAATAGGATTAGGGCGTAGGGGCTAGCTCTTCAGAATGGAACGCAGTATCAGTCATTCATTCAACAAATTCATTCAAACAGCTTATTCATTCACGAACAGACCTACTGGCTATCTTAATGAATGGGTCACTGGATCATTTGCTCACTCAATTTGTTCTAATAATTTTGTTTAGTGAACTGTTTTCTAAAATCAATATCACATAGTCATGCAGTCATGCAGATATTTGGTGGAAAAGTAACACTCTTGCTTATGTGATATCATCAAACTATATCTTGTGATATGAGATACAAGACAAAAATGCATTCTAATAGGCTTCATGGAGTTAGTTTTGTTGTCAGCTGCATGCAACATAAGAAGATGTAAAGTTCTGTGCCGAGTCAGAATGCAGTAAATGCATTAATAATGTTAACACAGAATCTTTATTCCATATCTTATCACACCAAATTAAGCACAGCACCAAAAATACATAGTGTATATTGTCCTGTTGTTGTTGTTTTTTTCTGCATACAAGCCATACACCTCCTGCTATATGCCATCTCTGTAAAATTAACACAGACAAAACATATATGTACATACACATAAAGAGACAGATCTTTGCAAATAGTACAAAAATACAATAGTTTTAGGACAACTGGGTCATTTGCAAAGACTTGCAACCACGTATCCTAAACAGTGTGCAATTCTGTGTGCCTCTAACTGTACCAAATGAAAATTGGGATTAGGGCACGTTCCATTGGGTGACTGATAGCACCACAAAGCCAAAGTGAGAAACCAAACTTTTTTATATATTAGTCTAGTAGTGAAAAATTGGAACTGTCTAAAAAGTTTCCTACTGTCCTATATCTGTGTTGCCTTTTTGGCCGCATTATGGAAATAAATTACAGTAGATAGCAAGTTACTGATGATTAATCAGATGTGCATTGTGTATTAGACTGGAATGCTTACAATGTGCATTAAAGGGATAGTGATAATTGAAAATTTTGTTATTAATTACTCACCTTCCTGTCATTCCAAAACCTGTAAGACCTTTGGGACACAAATTAAGATATTTTTTTATGAAATTCAAAAGCACTTTGGCCAAGATTGTCGGCAAAGTACTTGTGTCTGTCTGTTGCAATTTTACAAAGTAAAAGTATTCTTATAGCTTTGTAAAATTACAGTTGACAAATGTCACAAGGACTACTTTGTACCTCTTAAATGTCAAAAGATAAATTTGGGTTTCTCAGTTTATGATGTCCCCTTTAAACGTTGAGTATGCAGGTACTAGTGTAAATTACAAAAATAAAGCATCATCTTTAAACAACCTTAAAGGGGTCATTGGTTGCTACATGCACTTTTATTAAATCGCTTGCTCTGAAAATAGCGTTTTTTGATAGGGTAAAAAGGGTGTTGTTTTTTCACTACCATTGACAAATTTTAACCAAACTATATTACAGATTTTTTATTAAAAAGAAGAATCATATGAACATCTGATGACACAGCCATTTGTTATATGAATGTGCATAATTGAGTTATAATTCAGTCATTTTCAGTTATGCTGCTCGATATAGTAAAGATTTATTTGTTATAATTTTATTATAATTTATTATCATAATCATAAACACACTGGTTTGTAGCACATATAATTTTACCATTTAATGCACATGTTATTATTTTAGTTACTTCACATTCAAATATATTACTCACACATTGCAAAAAAAGTGGGTATATTATTCTTTTATCTGGGGCGTATTTCAGAAAGGAGGTTCAAACAACTCTGAGTTTAAACTAGAACTCTTGAGATGATCAACCCAGAGATTAAAAATACTCAGAGTTTTAGGTTTCTCTGAGTAGACTAACTCAGAGTTAAGCGTGTATACACCGCGACTCTAAAAAGCCATTATCAATGGAGTGCAGATATTACGAGTCACCATGGCAACATCTGAAAAAAGAGGTTGACATTTTTTTCTCCAGCTGAACTTGATGTGCTCATGCAAAGTTACAGCAAATATGAGCACATATTTAAGTATAATAAAAAAAAAAACGTAATGTAATGTGTGACATTTATTGACTTTTTTACATAGTTACAGTACATGTCCCTGTTCAGTGAGATGATTTGAAGCTAATATTATTATAAGCTAATGTTATTTTTTGCAGTAATATCAAAGGTAAAACTTAAAACTATGTTATTGACATAGTTACATTACTACATGTACATGTACACTACGACATTACAAAAATATCTAATTGTAATTGTCATGTAGGTGCAATCCTGCAGGTATTAAAAGAAGCTGAAATATATAACGAGACAGGAAATCAGCAATGGAGGGAAGCTTCAAAATGTTTGTTTTTTTTCTCTCCTTTTTTTTTGAGATTAAGTCGAGATTAATGCCCAAAAATTCGATGCATGTGGAGGGGCCCAACGTTTTTTTCTTTTCTAGGAATCTCTATTGGGATTCCTAGGTGGTTGAAAACTTTGAGGACAGAGGATAGGTCAGCTGCAGGCTAGGCGTGGGAGGGCGGAATGATGAGAAAATCGTCTAGGAGGTGGATTTGTTAGTTATGAAGTATCCAGCATATATTTTAGGACTGCTTTTGCGTCCGAAAGTGAGGCGGACGGGGAAGTAAAATTGTTTTTGCCATTGGATGCCAAAAGTCAGGGTGAATGACTTTGAAGGCGGGTGTGATGTCGACTTTAACTCGTTTAATCAATTCGATGGAAGGATCGATAATTAAGCGTTTGTTTCCTGAGAATTTTCAGGTAGCAATGCCTATTGGGCTGATCCGAAAGGTGCTAAAGGGAAGGGCTAGTAAGGGCCCAATCATGAGTGTGGCTTTTCATCCATTGATTAGAAGGTCATGGAGTCTGGAATGGTAGTGGCTGATTGGAGGTTGGGAAAGATATAAGAATGGGTGGGAATGCTGGAAACTCTGCGGAGAAGGAGAAAAACTGGGGAATTAGTTAAACAGTTGCGGTCAGTAAAAATTATATGTTCTGACAACATGAATCGTTGGTTAAATAAATCGATGGCTAAATAAATCAATGAATGATTCGTGTGGCCTCGAATCGGAAGCTACGGTCTCTCGAGGGGATTCAGGCTGGCTGGCTGGAAGGAGCGCTGGGTCCTTTTGGTGTGTCGCTGGGGAAGTTGTGAGCCGTGTTATTGTGGTCTCTGCTAGCCGCCAGGCTCTCGGTTAGGCTTGAGGCAGTAGCAGTTTGTTGGAAGGCAGGCTGGAGGATCGGATTTCTCGCGTATGAATGTAAGACAGACGAGTCAAAGTAAGACGTTGGGTTTGTAGGATGTGTCTTTCGGTTGTGCGATCCAAGAGTGCGCAAAAAGACGAGATGCGGAAAAATAATGGTAATAGTGGTAAATAATGGTGCAAATGCTGGTAGATTATCGCAAACCTTATTAAACCATGTTGTATGATGTATTTAAATAATCTCCTCCCATTAATGTTACCTGAAAGGGAAAATCTGGCCTCTGAAAAAAATCATGGAAAAGTCCATCAGTTGTATCTAAGGGCCCTTTGAAGGTGTCAGTTTGGAATGACACTTCAATATGGCGACCATGAGTATTTTAGAGGCAGATTTATCTCATATGGAACATGTTAAGAATTTTTTGTTCATGAATGAATCAGCTGGTTTTGTTCACTTATTAAACATGTCACCGCCTACTGGTGGGTTTAGTTTCATATAAAATTTATTTAATTTTTAAACAGTAATATTTTAGATAATATTTTATGAAACATTTCATATTTCTATATTCTTTCTTTTATTTATTTATTTTTGCTGAGTTTATTGTTTCGAGAGACCGAATTTTTGACACTATTTCACGCCACTGATTTCGTGGTGCTTCATCATGCACTCAGAGAGTTTGTTGCTATTTTAGGAGCTCTATTATCAAGTGCCTACCTCGTGCAAAGCATGTTAGCTTGTTAACAGCTCTGCTGTGGCAACAGTGTGTGCCTAGTGCGGTAAACAGCAGGCACATGACTGTTCTGTCTGCAGTATCGAATGTCCTTTGGCTAGCATGCTGTTTATTTGGGGGAAGCATAGTAGATGGGCATGTTGTTGTTTCTGATCTGAGATTTTGTACAGAAGAGTCTGTAAGGTGACCCCACCAAAGTAGTTAACCAGATCAACTATTGTATGCAGACCAGAAGAAATAAACTTGAATGTGGTGACTTCCTAGATTGCCTATAAAAGCATGTAGACTAACTAAGCCTGTAGACTTTGCAAGTGAGACAAATTAGACAATATCTGAAGAAAATAATAATAATAAATATTTATTTAACAGCTGATGGTTCTGAATGCTGCAATGGTCACGCTGCATTGTCAGAGCACAAAATCTGTGAATGCAGTGAATTGCCACAGGTGTCACTAATAACAAGGGGTTCTGAATTCGACATAAAGTCTCTTTAAAGAACAACAAAAAAAAACCTGACAGTTCTGTTTACTCTAACATGTTCCCATTTAAATGTACAATAACAGCCCATACTGTGGCTTTTAACAAGCATTAATTTCACAGGGTTGCATAAGACAAGTTGTAAATTGAGCCACCCCTAAATCTAGAGAACGGTTCACAGCATTTGTTACATGATATATTCAAGAAGTACTCGTCATTCGGCTTGATGTGATTGAAAAGAGCATATGGGAAAAGTGTTGAATGTTTTGCTTTTTATTCTAAAAACTGTTTATGCATTTTTTATCACTAAATATTTGTCACATAATTCCAGTGCATTTAAACTATACATTTGTGTTATTTTCTAGCTTTGTTTGCTTTTCTGTTAATGTAAAATATGGAAAATGACAATAAAAAAAGAACAAGATATGTCCAAAACCTTTGAGTGTTTCTATAAATAATGACATCATAAAAGCATAACGTGGTTTCTAAATTAGGTTGTTGAGAGGTTTCTATGTACTTCACTTCATTATGAAAAGTTGTGTCAGTGATTGACTGCCAAAGAGATCCCACGTCAGTGTGATTTTAAGATCGCACTGTCTTTTAAGTTAGTCAGCCCAGCAGTAGTCATATGCTAGCTTGCAACACTCCTTATTTTATTAATTTTCACAACTTTTTTGAGACTGCAATTGCACATTAAACAACTCCTGGTGCATTTAACTATTTTTTAATACATGCATAAATTGAGTTTGTAATCTTAAAGACTTGAAAACATACCTTGGAAATGGATGAGGAGGTATACTTGAGTCTTCTTTCCACTGTACATAATTTTTATGATGCTTTTCTTTTATGGTTTCTTTAAGTAGAGAATGAAGTACTAATTTCTGTCTCTGACCTCCACAGAATGGCCTCAACGCTTTGCACTTGGCAGCAAAGGAAGGACATATGGACCTGGTCCAGGAGTTGCTGGACAGGGGGTCTTCAGTTGATTCTGCAACCAAGGTTGATTTAAAAAAAAAAAAGAATAGTAATTGTGTTAAGATTTACTTAAGCTACTTAAGTTTACCATTAACAAATGGTGTAACATTATGCTCTACTTTGAAAAGTATGTTAAACTGTAGATCACTTTTCTGTTAAGCATGTGAAACAGCTTAAATTACAAATGGTTTTTGGCTCCACGGCACTGGCACTCTTTGATGGATGTTTCCTGGGAATTTTCTAGGAATGGATTTGCTGATCAAAACTATGCACAGAATATCTTTTTCCTCACAGCTTAAAATAGTCTTAACAACACTTCCCAAATTTTCAATCACCAACCCAACACCTGCAAATACAGAAAACGAATAGGGGGAAACATGCTATGTTATTGACATTGAAATTCGAATGTCAGTTCTTATTTCAGGCTGCCAGGACTCTTTGACTGCTTCAATTATTGTTTATACACAACAAGTGCATTAGAGAGGTATTAAAACTAGGACTTGGCAAGTTAATGCAGATTTGTATTATTATGAAAGTCTGTTGCTCACTGGCTCTGAATAATATACATACAGACAAAGCACGGGTCACAGAAGTAGTGGGATGTTGATCAGTACTGGCTTGGGATGAGCGTTATCAAGCATTTCAACCAATGAGAATATTTGGGGTGGGTTTTTTAGCCAGTAAGTTCAAACCATTACTCACGACTATGTAGCGTTCCAGGCAAGATACACCAAAAAGCCTGTAAAATATAGGCTAATTTGAGGCTATGCTTTCCTTCTCTGACAAAATACCAAAGTACTTCAGTCATTATGACAAGAGCTGAAAGGCAGGACCACTAAGGCTCCTCCAGGCTACTAGACATGTACACATGAAAAGCTCTGTTACATATACATAATTTATGTAATTTTGTGTAGAAGCTTTGTCCACACTCCTAAAGTGTGCCTCAAAAATATCTTCAAAGTTTAATTGCGTTTCTTTCAAATAAAAGTTTTCTTTCAAATAAATGTTACTGCATATTTGAAACAAAAAAGTATATACAGCCTATATTTGGACATTAAATAAAGGTTGTAAGGTTAATTCTTTAGTACAATCTGTGTATTTGTTTTCCAAAAGAACTGTGGTAATAACAAAGATTTTGCTCACATTTGTCTAAACTACAAAAAAACAGAGACCCTTATGATCAGTCTACACTGAATGGCCCATTCTATTTGTAAAATACCTCACATGCTCATACTACCTCTGACACAAAGGGCAAATGATTGTGGAACATTGGCATTTCTACATCCAGACTAGAGCCTCAGGTCTTGCAATACCAAAGCCGCAGTGTTAAGAGCAAAGTTGTAGAAATGCATTTCTAGGACCCTTTTTTATGACAGCACCACCTGGCCAATTCTACTGCATCACAGGAAATCTGATTCAAACCTGAGACAAACAAATGATGATGATGATGTTGAAATGATTCCTTTTTTATCATGTAAGAGTGGATGCAGCTATTTTAAACATGAATGTTTAAGACATCTGCTCTCAGCCACTTGCAGTTATTTTAGCTATGCAAAAACTGTTCATTATTGTTGCTTGATGTTATTATAGTTATAAGCACACTATATACTTTGTAACTGTGGCAGTTTACCATGATTTGTTAAGCTGGTTGTATGCCAGACAAGCAGCACACTGCGCCAGAGCTAATTTAACGGACAGAGAAGCATTCTATCATATGTCTCTCCTGGAAGGTTTTGAACATTCAAATCAAATAATAGAAAATATGTATTGTACAGTATCTCAGCTGATGTTTTTTCTTGATTTTTAATAGAAGCACAATATAAACAAATTGCAAAACGGCTGATCGTGAAGCAGTAATTTTGTGCTAATTACCTTGCACACTCAATATTGGATTGCAAATTAAGAAGCTTACCTAAAATATGACTTGGCTTTGTTGTCCATGAAGAACAAGGATTGACTGTGTTTAACAAATAGTTTTTGAATGTTTTGAATTTATTATCCTTGCCTTTCTAAATAAGGTGTCCAACTTTGGGCACATCATTGATATCATTTGTGGCTTGGGTATTTAAAAATAACTTAGTAAATGACGCATGTGCTTTTTGGCTCACAGAAAGGAAATACAGCTCTCCACATCGCTTCACTAGCAGGACAAGGAGAGGTTGTAAAGATCCTGGTCAAGAGGGGAGCAGAAATTAATGCACAGTCTCAGGTAGGAACAAGTCTGACATTTATTCCAGCAAAATTCAAGCAAAAAGGAAAAACTTAATAAATAGAATACAATACAAAACGTTAAAATCTATGCTCTTTTAGAATGGATTCACTCCCTTGTACATGGCTTCTCAAGAAAACCATTTAGATGTGGTGCGCTATCTTTTGGAGAATGGTGGAAACCAAAGCACTGCAACAGAGGTAAAACGTGCTTCTAAAATTGTATAGAATGATAAACTGATCCTAAAGATTTCTTAGCTTATGTCAGAGTGAGGATTGCCTACATGCTGTAACCAATACCAAACCTTAAACCTAAACTAAACCATAACCTTATTCTTAAAAGTATACCCAAATAGCATCCAAATACTGTTGCTTCAGAACTATTGGTGTAATGCAAGATTAAGTGCATTATTTGAATTAGTTTTTCTCTTTTTGCAGGATGGCTTCACACCTCTAGCTATTGCACTGCAACAAGGCCATAATCAGGTGGTGTCCATCCTTTTAGAGAATGACACAAAGGGCAAAGTACGTCTGCCTGCCTTGCACATTGCAGCCCGCAAGGACGACACAAAGTCTGCTGCCCTGCTGCTCCAAAATGACCACAATGCCGATGTACAGTCTAAGGTAAATATGAGTGGATTAGGGTAGTATGTTCAAGTGTGGAAGGAAATATATACTGAAATACAAACAGAAAGTTGGCTTCAAGTGTAAAAAGAAGGTTTATTGATATGATGAAGGATATCATTAAGAGTAAAAACTGTGTATTTACCATGTTTTGAATTAATGTTGGGACCAAAGATTTGTTATGGTAACGGTTCTTATACATCTTCACTCTTTTTAGCAGACTTATGCTTGCAGGTCTAAATTGTGTATTATTTTAGATACAGACTGGGAACTGTGAAATAATACAAAGACAACTACATCTATCCACACATCTATCATTGTTTTCTCTGAGTGCATGCTGGCATTGTATATAAAAAACATACATTTTGAACTTTAAAAGTTAAACTGATTAAAAGTATTTCCTCTGTTGACTTCCATTTGAATAAAACTGTCAGGATTCTGCTGCATACACATTTTTAACAAACTTTGCAGCTTCCCAGAGGACAGAAGCTCTGCTGTAAAAAAAAAAAAGTGATCTCTGACCTGTGCAAAGACATTTGACAAATCTCTCAACTGAATTGAAATAAACAAATAAATAAATAAATACACAAACTTAAAAGCTGCATGTTTAGATGGGGGTTGTGGGGTCTGTAATTTTGCATGCTTTGCATGTGTCTACAGATGCAGTTTGAATTAGACTAATGACTTGCTCATTAATTAAATTGGTAGTTAAACATTCAGAACAATTTTGTTGTAATAGCTGGTGTTTTAATGAAAAAGTAGTAGTTTTGTATGTATATTGTTTACACCAATTGAAACAAATCATCAGATTCATTTCATACCTTGAGATTCCCATCCCTACTCTGCATGTCGCTACTAACAGACCGTTACAGATTCAGCATCTTGTAAAACTTCTCTTGTTTATGGTTGTGCTTGTATGTGACTTGCAGGATGTTTTAGTGCCTTTTATTATTGTGCCGGATGAAATCTTTTGTCTGTCTTTGTCTCTCTGCATTTCTCTGTTTCTCTCTCCAGTATAAATGTGCCTGCATCCTGTGTTTCCATCCCGACGCTATCCGGGTTTCACTCTTTTATCTACTTACCCATTACTCTAATTCATCCATCGTAAAAACATTCACTTCTTAGTGTATACCATAACTGACTATAAACATGAAGAAACAGCATGCACTAGCAAAATGAATGTGCACAGATGCGCAGCCTAAATTTGCGTGAAAGTGTGCATGCATGTCTGTTGTATGCAGTGTGTTTGAGACTGAATGTTTCTTTTTTTTGGGAAATGCTAATAGAGGTATTTATTTTTCTTTTAATAATGGCCAGGGATTTATACTATACGAGTTGTTTTCATTTTAGTTCAAAGAAAAACATGCAACATTTAGAACATGGTTTTGATGATTCATTAATATATCACCAAAATAGTCGTTAAGTGATTCATTTAAAAATTGAATGCAATGAAATATTATTATTTATGTATTTCTGTTATCAACTTTTGAGACATATTTTTTGCAAAAGTTTTTACAAAATTGCATATAGATTTCTGTAAACATAGAACATGAAATTACTGAATGTTTAAGAAATATGTTAAATATGTGATTTTTACTATATTTTACTAGTAGTGTTTTTTTAACTATTGACATGCAGCATCACATAAAATCTAATTCTTGAGCCAAGACCACCATAAAACCACAGTATTTACAAGATTATGTACTACAGGGGGTTCATTTATTTTGCAACTAAAAGTGATAATGAGTTATCACTGAAATAATGTGATTTGAGTGGTCACGTGACCATTCGTCATCTCATGTAAGTTAATATACCTGTAGGAATGGGTTTCTAGTGGCAGGCTGGTTAATAGAATATGCCTCAAAGGAAAATGAAGACCTCTTGCTTCTCTGGCACAGTTTGCATGCTGCCGCCATCAACCCCAAATGTGTTTGAGTGAAAAATAACGAGCCTATTTCCTTCCCTGTTTTTGCTGCAACAGATGATGGTCAATAGGACAACTGAGGTAGAGATATTTATCAAGTTCCTCATTTTTTGGCAAACGAATCATTAATTTATTGCATTAACTTTTGGTCCTCTTTTTGGCATGTAGAATTAAGCTTTTCTGTTTGTTAACTTAACATTTTAAGTTCTTTTGAACCTTTGCATGGCTGGTTAGTCTCATTCACCGCATCATCCAAAGCCCTTTGCATATGTCACGTCAGAAATTAAAATTTTATTTGTAAAATGTATTGAATAAGAATGTTATATCTAGTGCCATCATTGCTGCTGATGTTCACTTTGAGCTATTATAATCAGAGACAGGCTGAAAAGTCAATAATGCAGACAGTGTCTATCCTCTTAATACATCTATAATCCTCCTCATCATAAAATTTATATTTTAGCCTTTATTAAGTCAGTATTAAGCTGCAAGGGCACTTTAACATAACAACTAGTAATGTAAAACTACTGCTTGCTCAGTTGAGTTTAAATTTTATATTAAAATATCATAATTATTGTTTCTGTCTATTGTTGTAATGTTTTATTATTCATTTAGCAGTCTTTTTAAATGCATTAGTTTCTGATAAATTAATACAAATATTCATACAAGTGCACAACACTGTCTTATATTGGCTTTGCTTGCTGAAATATACAGAAGCCTAGGGGAAGGCAGTCACATGGCTTTAATGAAATAGACATTTATTTCATTACTCTTACCTAAAGGTCAAATAGACCCCAGTGGCATGAATTTGCCTTTTAACAACAAATGCTTGACTTCCAGCACGCATTAGTGTGATTGCATTTAGCTCTTTAACAATATAATATATAGGCTGTGCTAAGAAGGATTAATCATTCTTTTTCAACATCCATACATCCACCAAAAATAATGTCTGAATGATTGCGGGTGGCGTATAAAATTTTAAGCTGTTGTTGTGTTAGCGTAATCAATTATGATGTTTAAATATGATTATGCATTTTATTGATATGTTTATTATTCATGGAATATTTTTTATGTACATAATGGATGAATGAATGAATGCAAATAGCACAATGCAATATCATACAATTTACAAAAGTATAGAATGAAGGTTTTGTACATAGTTAGTGGTTCATATATGTACTTCAGAATGACCAGATTTCTTTCATCTTTGCAGGTTTATGAGGTTTTAGTTTTTTAGTTATTTTGAATGCGATTAATCATGATTAATTGTTTGACAGCACTAGATTTAATGTAATTATCCACTGCACCGCATGCTGCATCGCATATTTGATTTTGCACCAGCTTTGAACGTGTTTCACACAGTCAATATATTCTTCACACTTTTGTAAATGATGTTTTCACATTAAATCGGACCGTGACTTTCAGAATGGGAAGGTAAGGCAAGAATTTCACATATTCAAACTCCTCTACAATCTTATAGTCCAGACATGATTTTATTACGGAGATTATCTGCATATTGCACTTTTGTCTTTTGATTCTTTTATGTTTTCTTTGGTGTTATTTTTGGATTATGTTCCCCTTGTTTCAATTATATTAAAACTGTATGTCATCTGAAATGTTGTGTCTTTTGTCAAGTTCATAACTTCTTGTTATTTTAAGTTTATTTATTTGTAAATTCTTCTTTTGCTTTTGTTTGCATGCCTGTGTCTAGGAGATTGACCTCTCTTAAAGTTTATATATGTATGTTTATGTATGTGTTAGTTGTCAAAATCCAAGTTTAAGGCTTCTTTTCAGACTTCTTCACATGGGACCAAATATGCCTTTGAGGCAACAATGAGCTCAATCAGTTTTCCTAATTGTTCATTTTATACTTTTACTACACATGATTGCTGCATGCTAATGTAGTCTATTAAAACAAGTTAAAGGCAGGGTTCCAGTTTTTAGCTGGGGTTGAAGATGCCACTAATTGCAGATCTGAAACCAGCATTTTAATTCTAAGTTAACATCTGTTTTCAGATCTGTGTTTATTGACAGCTTGGCTCTAAAGCATTGAATGAATGTTGGCTTATAACTTTTTTATGTTATTTTATTCTTGTGTCCCGTCCCCTCTTTTTGTAGAGTGGATTCACACCCCTGCATATCGCTGCTCACTATGGGAATGTAAATGTTGCAACACTGCTCCTCAATCGAGGCGCAGCTGTGGACTTCACTGCAAGGGTGAGTGTTTACAGCTTTATGTACATAAGCATGACTCCCTTACAGGGTTAGTTCAACCAAAAGTGAACATTAGCCTGTGTTTTACTCACCTTCGAAGCATCCTAGGTGTATGTGACATTCTTCTTTCAGACAAATCTAATCGGAGTTATATTAAAAACTGTCCAGGCCCCTCCAAGCTTTTCCATAGGGCTAAGCTGGAGTTTGCTGTATACAATTCAGAAGACGTGAAATAAAGTATGCCTATCTGTGCATTTTTGTAAGATAAATATCCATCTTTTAAATCTAATAAAAAAAGAAAATTGATTGTGGCACATGAAAGCAGTGCTGGCGGATGGCTTAAGACAGAGGTGTTGCTTGATTAGCAACGAACGTGGAGAGAGAACAAAACAAAACGGCAGTCAAGAATTAAACGCATAAACCAAGGATTTGTAAAGAAAAATCTTCTACTTTAGTAAAATTCCTTTACTAAAGTAAGGAAACGTTGTTGTTACCTCATCCAGATGAACGTCGTCCTCTTGCTATAGCCAGCGGAAGTGAGAAAAAAGTGTTTATTGCATTTCAAATAAGGGTATTTATCATGCATAGTTTTGCTACAGGAGGCCTTTATTCTACCCGGAGCAGTGTGAGGGATGTTATATAATGGATATGCGCACTTTATTGCATGCCTTCAACTGCTTGGCGGGGCCAGGCCAATTTTTTATATAACTGTAATTGGATTCTTCTGAAAGATAAAAGTCACATACACCTAGAATGCTTTGAAGGTGAGTAAAACACAGGCTAAATTTCATTTTGGGTGAACCCTTTAAGCACTTGTACATTTACTATTAAAGCTACTTTATAATACCATAATAAGGTACAATGCACAAACACTGGCATTCAAAAAGGGCTAAATGGCCATTGAAAATTCTTTTTTGCATTTATGAAACTGATGAGAGACCGAAGTTAACAACTATCTAAAAATAAATTTTGCTAATTTATTATTAATATTTTTTTCTTCTTTTCGTGTCATAGTGTGCAATCAAAGTTGTAAACATTGTAGACAAAGCTCATGATTCTACATTAGATAAAAATAAATCCATAAAATATAAAAAGATGATTCTCAACTCAATTTCTAAGACACAGCATATACAGTATTTCCTCGCTCTCTCTCTCCCTCTCTCTCTCTCTCTATATATTATTATTGTTATTTTTTAACAGAATGGGATCACGCCACTACACGTTGCATCAAAGAGGGGAAACACTAATATGGTTCATCTACTGTTGGACAGAGGGGCTCAGATTGATGCCAAAACAAGGGTTAGTAAAAATGTGTTTTGTACATACTGCATACACATAGATGAGATGAGTCTTATTTTAATGAGCCTGATATTAGCCAGATGTCAGTTAGTAATAGAAAAAAGGTATGCAATGCTTTGAATTTATGTTTAATAAAAGGTGCTATGAAAAGTGTATATCAGGCTTAATAAGCAGTCAAACACACACACACTACTGCAAATAAGAAACTTTCTTTCTACTTTAGCTGCTCCTGTCTGCACCACGCAGAATTATCAACACATTGTCTTGGCACATTTTACATAGGATGACTAATATACAGTAAATAACTAATATAAAATAAATTATTAAAATAATCAACACAGAAAGGCCTACTGGAACCTTCATTAATTAAAAGTCTCAATCAAAGTATGCAGTCAGATTATTTAATAATCAGTCTTAAAGCTAAAAAGTTAAAAAATAACTGTTATCTTGGGCCGTGTAACATACCCTCGGAGTCAGTGGGATCCATGTGCACGCTTTATTGACGACAGGTACACACACACAAACAAAGGGATAATCCAGAGGGAGAAAGCAGTCCAGGCAATGTTCAGGGCAGGCGGCGAATCAACAGGAAACAGTCCAGGCAATGGTCGGGGCAGGCAGAGAATACACAATCCAAGAAACAGTCCAAAGTCGAAACACAAGTAATCCAATAGGTAGAAAACGCTCGGAGATGACTGCTAAGGCAA
Organism: Enteromius unitaeniatus; assembly: GCA_032359435.1. Lineage (NCBI taxonomy): Eukaryota > Metazoa > Chordata > Actinopteri > Cypriniformes > Cyprinidae > Enteromius > Enteromius unitaeniatus. The sequence continues at coordinate 22,453,555 of JAUMHI010000043.1, forward strand.
GATCAAAACTTCGCACAGAACAGGCGTCTGTGCGTCGCTTAAATAGTC
>JAUMHI010000043.1:22453702-22469456 GCA_032359435.1 Enteromius unitaeniatus
GGGTAGGAACTAAAACTCGGGTGAAGGTTCCCGCTGCAGTCTGTCAGAGAGCGCCACAGAGGCGCGGCTTGTGACAGGCCGAATTCAGGGAATGGATGACCAGTTTATAACAAGACTAACGCAGACAAGCATACATTCGCAATCTTAATTTATAAGCACAGCTAGCTAGTTTCCCTGACAAATGTACATGGCTTTGACTTGTGCAGAAAACCAGAGCACCCCAAGGACAACCATGCAAACACAAAAAAACTCCAAAATCAACACAGAAAGGCCTACTGGAACCTTCATTAATTAAAAGTCTCAATCAAAGTATGCAGTCAGATTAATACAGTTAATCTTTATAGGCTTTAATTTGCCAAAATGTTACAAATATAATGTGTATTTATATATTCAAATACACACAGATTTGAATTGTATTGAATTGAGAATTGAATTGCCTGAATTGTAAATGAAATATTTGGGGAAACCACAATTCCTATGTGCAGTCACCAGTGATGATGAGTCACTGTAGCTGTGTGTGTGTGTGTGTGTGTGTGTGTGTGTAGGATGACACCCCTTTCAGGCTCTGTTTTTACTGACTTCAGCAGTGCTTTTAATGCACAATACGCAATGATGAGTACATTGAGTACAAAGGACACAGGAGAGAGACTGTGGTTGAGAGTGTAGGGGTTAAGGAGAATGTATATGATGTCACATTTGAGAGGTTTTTTTCAAGTTCCAGGGTGCTTTGTCATAAAATTACTGATGAGACCATAAGGTGAGAATGTCTGTGTTGCAGGATGGCCTCACGCCTTTGCACTGCGCAGCAAGAAGTGGGCATGACACAGCAGTGGAGCTCTTATTGGAGAGAGGAGCCCCTATGCTGGCCAGAACCAAGGTAGCTATTGAAATTAACACTTTTATAATATAACATGCTATTGTTTTTGTGTAATAATTAATATAAATTCTTGATGTTGACTGTAATGTGTTGTTAAAGTACATTTTATCTAATGATATGGTGTTTATGATAAAATATCTTGCTAAATCATAGTAAACATGAAATACAATGTGATTGCTTAATGATGTTGTTAGCTACTTTGACTAACTCAATGATGTAATGCATTACTTTTACATTACAATTTAACCCATCACTTACCTCTCCTAAAAGTTTACATTTACATTACAAAATTTACATTACCAAACACATACAGACTTATATGTGATATGTCAAAGGTACATTTCTGACTTGCTTTTTCAATGTACTCTTGCTATGTCTAGAACGGTTTATCTCCACTCCACATGGCAGCGCAGGGTGACCATGTGGAGTGTGTCAAACACCTGCTGCAGCACAAGGCACCTGTTGATGATGTCACACTGGATTACCTGACAGCCCTCCATGTTGCCGCCCACTGTGGTCACTACAGAGTTACCAAACTTCTATTAGACAAGAGAGCCAACCCAAACGCTCGAGCATTGGTACATGCATTTGTCCTTTTGTGGGTCTTGTTTCCTCTGTAAAGCTTTTAATAATCTTACACTTTCGTACTTGTTTGCTTCTTTTTAGAATGGTTTCACTCCTCTACACATTGCCTGTAAGAAAAACAGAGTCAAAGTAATGGAGCTCTTGATCAAGTATGGAGCATTCATTCAAGCAATCACTGAGGTATGAGCACAGACACTAACACTCCCATAAGAACAACATTGAGGTCTCATTTGAGTATACGCACTATAATAATAAGTATTAACCAAGTTTCAGTGATTTATAAAGTTGATTGATTTGCCAGAATCTTTAATTAATTAAGCCTAGAATATGTGCATGGTTTCTTAGAAAACTCTGTAGGTCCCTTTTATTGGTTCACTCTAATAGCCTTAGAGTCAGCGGCATTTCTGAATTTGTGCACTTTTGAGTTTTGAATTTTTAAGAAAGGATGGAATCTTAGAATCACTCTGTTTCTGATGTGCCCTTCTTTTGCCTTTAAAGAAGTGAATTCTTGTGTTTTGGACAGGCTAAAATGGCTAGATACTGAGCAGCAGGAAGAGCAGTCCAATCTAGATGAGTGCTTTCTGCCTGGATGTAATTTGCATCCACTTTCTAGATTTCCGTAATAAGTAATTGAGATCTTCAAAGCTGGATACTTCTGACTTTACCACCTTCATGGGTTCAGTGGAGCAAGAGTATGACATTTCAAAGGTCGAATAGATGCTGGTGGCATATATATCATATTATTTCCACAGTCAGTCTCTCAATAGCAGGTTTGTTTGCAGTTTTGACAAAGAAGCATCTGTGGCTCAATCTCACAGAGATAAGAAAGTAGAAGACCTTTTCCCTCAGTGCCCCTGTCCAGTGTCTCTGACGGTGCTTTTTTGCAACGTGGTCACTGCTTTCACCAAGAAATATCACATGGCAAAGTAGCACAAAGTAACATTCTATTACACACTTGAGAGTTTGTAAAGTCTGCAAGTTGTTCTTGCAGTTTTCTCTAGTCTCATAAAGAGGAGCAGAAGATATTAGCTGCCCTCTCCTCTCGAAAGGCTGGAATGTGCTTCCAGCAACCATACATTGGGCATTGACCTGGCTGATAAGTCTTTCCTGTTTTCATCATCCCTGACCTGTTGGTAATGAAAAGCAGTACAGCCCCATAATAATAATCCCTGAGGAGTTATGCCTCTAACATATGTTTGCAATCTTATATTTCTATCAAGCGGTGACATGATCATTCATGCTGGTCTCAAGGTCTAGTCCAAACATTTTTAGACCCCTCATTACACAGTTGGAGACGTTGCATGCTCTCTCCCTCCGGCACATTCTCAGGTGATTTAATCACTTTATTTAGGCTCAGACAGACACTTGGCCATTTAGAGCCCATGTCACAGACTTCAGCAACAGAGCACCTGACACCTCTCTCTGTCCTTATGCCAGTTCTAGTTTTCTAGAACTATATGTCATCCTGCGTCAGCATGTTTAAATAAACTTTAAACTTAATTAAACTTTGAACAAAAGCTACTTATGAGCTACTAATGCAGCTTCTCATTCCTACTCAAGGGCTACATACATAACTGAAAGTTATTTATAAATGTCTTGTTTCAGCTTTGCTCAACATATTTTACTACCTTTTATTTTGCCAATTCCATATGTATTTCCTGCACAGTCAGCATAGAAAAACATAGATCAGATCAGTTCTGGGTCTATTCATTTTATCAATGCTGTATATCATTATAGTCACAATACCATTATATACTTCATATTCATATGTGCATGCTGTGCTTATTTGGTAGAAATGGTTAGTCGATGATGTGTGTTGACAATTTGTTTGATTTAGATAATTAGACTGATGTTGTTGTCATCTCTCCATCTCTCTCTCTCTCTCTCTCTCTCTCTCTCTCTATCTCTGTAGTCTGGTCTCACACCAATCCATGTGGCAGCCTTCATGGGTCACCTCAACATTGTTCTTTTACTACTACAAAATGGAGCCTCCCCTGATGTTAGCAATATAGTGAGTAAACTGTGAGCTGTCTGTCTTCCATCATGGAACCTTAAAAGTGGTCAAACTATTCTACAGGCACAGCATGACTTACACATAGCATTAAATAAACTACATAAATATATATTTTACTCATATTCATTAGTACACTGAATGAAACTTAAGTTTAGTGCAAATGCCTTTTAATTTTAAGTATATTTTTAATGCCAGCTTAAATTAAGATAATAAAGATGTCTATGCCCACTTTTCGAAACAGGCTTTGTGTTTTAAATCAATTATTTAAACAAAGGAGGTTAAGCTAAATAAAAAGATTAGAAATCTCTGCTCTAGAGCATGAAATACTGCCTCTTTATTCTGTCTTAGCGTGGAGAGACTGCTTTGCACATGGCTGCCCGTGCTGGACAAATGGAAGTTGTTCGCTGTCTTCTGAGAAATGGAGCCATGGTGGATGCAAGAGCAAGGGTAAAATAAATATTTGTATTTATCCTGTCTGTGAGAGCAGGATATTTAAAATAATTTAATGACAACAGATGAGACATACATCAAACTGCTGAAATTAAGCAAAAACAAAGTGTTTGCTCCGAATGTGTCTTTATGCACATATGTACCAATATCACACTTCTCACCCATTAGGAGGATCAGACACCGCTTCACATTGCATCTCGTCTGGGTAAGACGGAGATTGTCCAGCTTCTGCTTCAACACATGGCTCATCCAGATGCTGCTACCAATAATGGTTACACCCCCCTTCATATCGCTGCACGCGAGGGACATCTGGACGTTACTTCAGTGCTGCTGGAGGCTGGTGCTTCTCACTCTTTAGCTACCAAGGTCAGCAATAGCAATTTTACCTCCCTGTTGATAAAAACCTACTTAAACAAGTATCATTGAGGTCATAAGTTTACATAAACCTTGAGGAATCTGCAAAAGGTTTTCTCTGCTCGAAAACATGTTCTTATGTAGCTTTTGAAAAACAGTACAAATAATAATAATAATAATCATAGCTGCAAGCAGCAATTCCAGGGCCAAGCCTGTAGAGCAGCGCAGAGCCGGAAGTACCTGAAAAGTGGAAGCAGAAAAAATTATTGCTTTTATGCTCTTATGCTTCCTGGCCGATGACGTCACCTGCCTACGACGTCTCACCATTTCATTGGTCTGATTTTACACACATTCAGAGCCGTCACTCTGAGGGCGTTCCCCATAGCGTCTCGTGACGCAGCTTGAGTTCCTGAAAAGGAACAGTTTTTTATTTACTTCAACATGGAATGTTCATGGAAAATGACAAATGAGACGTCGTCAGAATAGGCTTAAACCAGGGAATAAAATGATTTTAAAACAAAATCATTTGAACAATGCTTTCAAAATGTTGTGGACACTAGGTGGCACTGTTCTCAACTTTGGCATGGGCTCTCAGGTTATGGTGTTGATGAGGTGTGCCTAGTTTCGTTTTTTGTCGACATGACAATGACAAATGAGACTAAATCATCAAAACATCACAACTTCCGGGACATTGTCTTGATGATGCCAACCGATTTTTGTACCGATATTTCAAATGGTTCAAAAGATATTGCAATTTATGGCAAATTTCAAAATGATGGACACTTGGTCCCGCCCATTCTGACATAATTTACTTTCACTCAATTGGAATGACCCAAGAAATCAATAGAACATTAAAAGGCTTAGTAGTGTGTGTGGCCTCCATGTGCCTGTATGAAATCCCTACAATGCCTGGGCATGCTCCTCATGAGGTGGCAGATGGTCTCCTTAGGGGTCTCACAAGGGGTCTGAGGATCTCATCTTGGTACCTAATGACAGTCAGGCTACCTCTGGCAAGCACATGGAGGGCTGTGTGGCCCTCCAAAGAAATGCCACCCCACACCATTACTGACCCACTGCCAAACCAGTCATGCTGGAGGATGTTGCAGGCAGCAAAACGTTCTCCACGGCATCTCCAGACTCTCTCACGTCTGTCACATGTGCTCAGTGTGAACCTGCTTTCATCTGTGAAGAGCACAAGGCACCAGTGGCGAATTTGCCAGTCATGATTTTCTCTTGGAAATGCCAAATGTCCTGCAACGTTTGGCTCTAAGCACAAACGCCACCTGTGGATGTTGGGCCCTTATAACCCACTCATGGAGTCCGTTTGAGCAGACACATGCACATTTGTGGCCTGCTGAAGGTCATTTTGCAGGGCTCTGGCAGTGCTCCTCATGTTCCTCCTTGCACAAAGTCGGAGGTAGCTGTCCTGCTGCTGTGTTGTTCCCTCCTATGGCCTCCTCCACATCTCCTGATGTACTGGCCTGTCTCCTGGTAGCACCTCCATACTCTGGACATACGCTGACAGACACAGCAAACCTTCTTGCCACAGCTTGCATTGATGTGCCAGCTGCACTACCTTAGCTACTTGTGTGGGTTGTAGTCTCATGCTACCACTAGAGTGAAAGCACCACCAGCATTCGAAAGTGAATAAAACATCAGCCAGAAAGCACAGGAACTGAGAAGTGGTCTGTGGTCACCACCTGCTGAACCACTCCTTTATTGGGGGTGTCTTGCTAATTGCCTATAATTTCCACCTGTTGTCTATACCATTTGCACAAAAACATGTGAAATTGATTATCAATCAGTGTTGCTTCCTAATTGGGCAATTTGATTTTACAGAAGTTTGATTGATTGGAGTTACATTGTGTTGATTAAGTGTTCCCTTTATTTTTTTGAGCAGTGTATATACAGTATACAGTATATAGTCACTATTGGAAAGGTGTCAAATATATAGAATTTGCTGCAAGTTATTTATATTTTTGAGAATTATTAACTAGTATTAACTATAAGTAAAGATATTGTCATACAAAATAATGCAGTTTTTGTTTCTGCCATTGAGTTATTACTGGAGATCTGTAGAACACAAGATCCGGGGGGCGAGGTTGGATCTAGATCCAACTCCTCCCACCTTACATATACCTAAACCTACCCGTCTCTACCCCCTGATCACTGAACCCACCCATCTACACCCTTAAATCTACCATCTCCGCCCCCTGGACGATCCAACCACGCCCCCTGGATGTTTTTTTCTGTATTGAGGGACTACTGTTTTATTGTGTTATTAGTCCACATTAAGTACTGTGTTCATAAGGACTCACTGTCACTCCCTGCTGACAGTAAAAAAAACTACATCTGAATCATACAGTAAAGAGTAAGCAGAACTCTTTGACAGCCAGAGCTACTGCTTCAGTTGTGTGTGAATGTAATACATTCAGTAAATTTATTTAGTTTGACAAGGATCTGCTGCTTTATCTGTATTTTGCATTTGAATTTACAGAAAGGATTCACACCTTTACATGTGGCATCAAAATATGGGAGCCTGGATGTGGCAAAACTACTTCTACAGCGACGGGCATCCCCTGACTTTGCTGGAAAGGTAGGCACAAGCAAACTGAACCGATCTGTTTTTAAAACACTTGTAAATTTTAAGATGAAGACAAAACATTTAAGTGCATTTGCAGTTTTATTTTTATTATTTACATGATTGGTTGGTTTTAGCCTAATTCATAGAATTTTTGGAATGTTGTTTAAAAGAAATACTTTGAGGCTATGTTGACTGCAAGAGTACTGGAAAGCATTGTTTCACTTACTGATAACATTTTGTTAAGAAAAAGAAACAACATTGTTTTCTTCCTTTTTTCTTTAATAAGGAACCAGGTTTTGATTGCCCTCGTGCTTGCACTCTAATATAGATGATAACCTTACCTACAAACTTACCACGCTATAACAATCCCTGTTAACACTGCTTTTTCATCATATATTCCATGTATCATCAGGTTTGATTTAATGCTTTTTGCGATGCTAACAGTTCTCCCTTAATCATGTTGCACTGACCATCATCCCAGCAGAATGGTCTTACTCCTCTACATGTTGCTGCTCACTATGATAACCAGAAGGTGGCGCTCCTGCTTTTGGACAAAGGAGCTTCTCCCCATGCCACAGCCAAGGTGAGATGATGTCATCTTAAAATATAGAGCATGCCTTTTTTTCTTTGTAATTTAATTTCACTTTTTTTTTCTCTTGCAAAATCTCTGTAGCTTCACCAACTGTAACTGTCCTCTGTGTCTTTTCTCCGTTCACGTAGAATGGATACACTCCCCTTCATATAGCAGCAAAAAAGAATCAATTGGAAATAGCTACCACCCTCCTGCAGTACGGAGCTGAGACCAACATCCAGACCAAACAGGGTGTGATGCCACTCCATCTGGCTTCTCAAGAGGGACACAGTGAGATGGCAGCTCTGCTTCTGCAAAGAGGAGCTAATGTCAATGTAACCACTAAGGTGAATGGTTCTGAAAATATCTCTGCAATATCAAATAAATGTAAACATTCTATTTAAAAAAAATGACATCTGAGGGAGACTTTGCAAAATTGCATTAGACATTTCAAAAACATTGACAACTGATAATTCAATATGTTGTCCATCACTTTGACATATAATAAGATTAGCTATCAGGTGTGTCGTGTTTCCATACTTCTAAACATTATCTCAATTAAGTAAATGACATTTGAAATAAGACAAAATACAACAAAATCCAGTGGAATAATCGACTTTACAGAAGAGCAAAAAGAAAGAAAAAACACTAAAAAATAACAATGGGACAAAGCAATTGTGTGTTTTATATACTCTGTGGTCATGTAAAACAGGTTACAAGCTAGTTTGTACCTATTAAGAGCAAATCCTCAATTTAATCTGATCTCTTGATGGATGTGTATTGTGCATGATTTTTTGTTCATTTATAAGCCTTACATTTGCTTAAGTAAAGCCAAGGCCCAGACAATTATTAAGCGTTTTTATTTCTGTGATGATGAACTCAAGCTCTGTTGTATAAAGGTCTCTGGTTTGATTGATTAGTTCATTTATAAATTAGTTTTATTGTTCTTTTCAGAGTGGACTTACATCCCTTCATCTTGCTGCCCAAGAAGACAAAGTAGGTGTTGGAGAGATTTTAGTTAAGCACGGTGCCAACGCTGACCAACAAACCAAAGTATGAGATCATTATTATATACTAAATTTAGATAATTTCCCCAATAACTATCACTGAGACTGACAATAGGATCTCTGTTTCAGTTGGGATACACACCTCTTATCGTTGCCTGTCACTATGGAAATGCAAAGATGGTTAATTTTCTGTTGAAGAGTGGGGCAAGTGTCAATGCTAAAACAAAGGTATTTTAGAATCCATGATTATTTTTTTTATATTAATATAAAGACCATTTTAGATTTAAATAAATAACCACAGTATACACTGATTTCCACATAACAAAATAGTGTAAGTTACAATAATTAAACAAAAGATAGTGATGTGTTATAGTCATATTGTGAAATATAACGTTTGTGTTCTTGTCAGAATGGTTACACACCTCTACACCAGGCTGCACAACAAGGGAACACACACATTATTAATGTCTTACTCCAGCATGGAGCCAAACCCAATGCCATCACTGTGGTGAGTACATATAAACACAGTCACACACAAACAAACAAACTAGTGTAGACTTTTTAAATGCCTTTTCCCATGAAAAAAAAGGTTACGGTCGCACTTTATTTTACACTAGGTGTACTTGCATGTACTTATAATGTACATAATAAGTAAGTAGCATAATATAAGGTAACTACATGGGGTAGGGTTAGATTTAGGGGTATGTTCAAGGTTAGCACCTAGGTCTTACCTAGTTATTGTAATTACTACAATAAATAAATACAACAAATGGTGTCTGTTACACACGTAACATGTACTAAACTATTAATAATAATAACCTTTAATGGTAACACTTTAGAATAACATTCCATTGTAATTCATTTATAAGTGATTAGTTAATGATGAACTGCTCATCTACAAAACATTCACAAATGATTAATACATGATTATTATGTTTAGTTAATTAATTTAAGTGTATAAACCAAAAAAATGTTGTGCTTTTGAACATATTACAACTTGTAATTGACTTGTAAATTAATTAACTAAACATAATAATCACTTATTAATCATTTGTGAATGTTTTGTAGATGAACATTTCATCATTAACTAATCACTTATAAATGACTTACAACCGAACGTTATTATAAAGTGTTACCCAATTGATTATGTACCATTACATGCACATAAGTATAGACCAAAACCTTAACCATACTGCAAGTAAACGTAGTTAATTTATATTACTCAATACTTAAATATATAATGACTCTGTAACAAATACACCTTGAATTAAAGTGTTACTGAGAAAAACAAACAAACCAAAATATTATCTATTTATATTGATATTGTTATGATTTTATGTTGTGTGCTGTAGAATGGAAACACCGCTCTTGCCATCGCACGTCGCCTTGGTTACATTTCTGTGGTTGACACTCTGAGAGTAGTCACAGAGGAAATTGTCACTACAACAACGGTATGTTTACCCTAGAATGTGCGTTTTTAAGAAGTTCATAAAAAACATATGCATTGTGGATTTTAACTAGATTAACAACAACAACAAAACACATTTGTTTCTATGCAGACGGTGACAGAGAAACACAAGCTAAATGTGCCAGAGACCATGACAGAAGTCCTTGATGTGTCTGATGAAGAGGGTGAGTGTGACAACTTATTATTTTTTTGCTTTATTATTTCAGAAGAGTTCATCATTCGTCACTCAATCCTGGAATATAATGAATATCTAAAAATTTCACTTGTGATATGTTGACAGATTTTCAGTTCTTCAGTCAGATTTGGTTTCTGATGTTGTTTAAATGAAATGTTCTGCAGTTTCAAGACAGGTAGATGATGGGGCTATGTCTGATGATTCTATTGATTTTGAAGGTATAAAGAGACATAGCATGGATTGGTGTGGTTTAATAACTTAACCTTTCTTACAGGTTTTGATGGTATTATAATAGTTGTAATATATATGCAATAGGTTTGTGTGGCGTAATGGAATTGGCTACATTGCAATCTATATTACTAAATGGCTGACATGAACCTTTGTAGCTGTTAATGATTTTTCATGATCTGAACTATACGCATTGTTTTATTTTTGCTGTCACTTATTGGAATTGTAGTGCAGCTACAAGTTAATAAGCAGTGTACTAAACACAAGTGTTTAGCAAGTGTTACTAATCATTTACTTATTTTAATATCATACTAGTGTTGCTTTTATTCACCTGTACTATCTGAAAGGTCTGTCTGTATAAAACGTCTAGGTTTATAAAGGTAACCCTCGTTCGCTGAAGGAGGGAACGGAGAAGTTGCATATGGAAACTTGCATGAGAGACCAAGCACCTTTGAGCTTTAACTCATTACATTATCGCGGTAATGGCTGCGAACCAATCCTGAGGCCAAACGCACATTTTTAGCTGGTGCTTCAGATTGAGCATTTTTGAAGAGCAGCCTGAGAAGGGACTGATTCAAAGCTAGTAGATTCACTCTTTTTGGGTACAATGAAGTAAGGACTGTGAAACCCTGACCTCATCTCGGCTAGAGGGACAGGCTCAATTGCGTCCTTCCCAGTAGGACTGCAATCTCTGTATGCAGGACAGCGGCTTCCTTGTCCGAGCAGACAGTGGTGTAGCGGATGCCTCTGTACCTGGACGGTACCCTGGTGAACTAAATTGCATAGCCGAGGCATACCGTCCGTATCAACCGAGGGGCTGGGAAGCTGTAACCAGGCTCCCAGCCGGGTCGCTAGGGGAATCAAGGGAACGTTTGTGGGTGGCGAAGGGGGAGAAACTGGGGTTTTAGCGAGGGTAGGGGGCCCGTCACAACCTGATCAGCTCCACGTGCACCTCCGGGAAGAAAGGCACTGGGGGGAAACGTGGGAGTACCGCGACCCCTAACCCCAGAAACCAATCATCCAGCCTCTAGGAATCGAGCAGGGGCCCCGACACCCTCAATTCGACCCCCTCTGTGGCTTGGAGGAGCATAGCCGACAGTTCGGTGTCTGGCTCAGACAGGGCAGTGACAGCATAGGGCACTGTCCTGGCGAAACGTCCACTTCACCAGCCAACTCTCCCTCTGATGCTGCAATAGAAATCTTGTCCTTCTGGGGTGCACCAAAGGAGACACTCACCCGCTGTGCGGGGAAGCAATCTGTTTTGGCAACACTAACAGAACCACATGACGGGCAGAAGTCCGCAGGATTTTTATGCCTGGCGGAACATTCTGCGGATTCTGAGGATTCATACAACCTCATTGTAGCCAATGTCATGCATTTGCAGTGAACGCATGAATCATCCACGAATGCTGCCCGGCGGGATCTTGGCCCAGACACGCGAGGCAGCGATTATGTCCATCCCAAGAGGTGAGGAAACTACCACATCCGGAAGCGCATGGCCGGATAGACATTCCAGGGAACGCCTTACCATCCGTGAGAAATTGTTCTTTTTCCTGAATTGACCAGGAAGGACCTCTCGTGGCACTGCCATGCACTCAGTAGGTCTAACTGGAATGCAAAAAGCTGGCTTGCTCACGGCCTTTAAAAAGGCCACCAGCCCGCAGATCCCACCCAGTCATTCGCCGTCAGAGGGGGAGAGAGCATGAACTCGCAGGAACTCCTTCTTTGATTCCAGCTCAGGATGGCGAGGCTCCAAAGCGAAAGTCTGCTGTTGAATTGCATTCATGCCGTTATACTCATGTAGTGATGAGGTGCATCTGAATGCAATCTTGGCATGCCAATGATCACTGGCCTTTTGTTTGAAGCTCAAAGGCAATCGGTCTCTTATGCGAGTTCCCATATGTAACGTCGTAGTGACTCGACTGAAGGGGAACTCAAACAGTTTATTTTTCCTTTTCAAAAAAATTGATAATTATTTATTTGATTTTTTTTTAATTGTTCCACGCTCTAGGCAGCCAGTATGCAACTGAAAGCCAAACTCCAGTGTTGGTCTACAGTATGTCCACTCATTGGCTTAAAGCACAGGCTAGAGACACTACCCCTGCTGGCCATATTGTGGCCGAGCTGCTTCATTTGGTCTATCCTTGACTTTATTGCTCTAGAACTGCTTAAGTGTAGATTGCTGTGATATCAAATCATAGAGGCTTGCTGATATATGCAATCTTTAACAAATATAAATGGAAAGAATCTGTAAATTACCTGTAAATTTTGTGCATTTGTGTGTGTATATAATGCTTCCAGGTTTTTTTTTTTCTTTTTTTTTCTTACATTTTAAATTATATAAAAACAAATACTTTTAATGTGTTTGTAGATATATATATATGGGATTACAGTAATAGCATCATCTGTCTGTTTACAGGTGATGACACCATGACAGGTGATGGTGGAGAATATTTGAGAGCAGAGGACTTGAGAGAGTTAGGAGATGATTCTCTACCTGGGCAGTACCTGGATGGCATGAACTATTTGCGCTTCAGTTTAGAAGGAGGCCGATCAGACAGGTACAATAGTTTTAATACTTAATACACACCAAAATTAAAAAAAAAAAAATTATTACCACCATGTCATTCTAAACCTGTGAAAGCTTAGTTCTACCTCAGAACACAATTTAAGATATTTTGTGACTGCAGTAATGAACACTCTCAAGAACCATAAAACTATAAAAGATGATGTACATTTGCCAGAATAGTACATTTGCCATCAGTGGTTCAATCTTTATTTTATGAAGCGACAAGAATACTTTTTGAATGCAAAGGAAAACTACATTTTTGCAACAATTAATTTGATACATGTATTAATTAAATATATAATCATTTAATTAATTGAATAAATGTAACTGTTTTTATTTTCTTTGTCCACAAAGAAAATAAAAATCTTCAACAGCTTCATTATGGTTGAACCACTGAGGGCAGATGGACTATTCTGACGATGTCTTTCATATTTTTGTGGACATTGACCGTGTAATTTACTTGGCAGTCAAAAGCCTTCCGGTTTTCATACAAAATATCTTAAATTGTGTTCCGAAGACGAACAAAACTTTTACTGCTTTAGAACAACACAGGGGTAAGTGATTCATGTCAAAACCTTAGTTTTGGGGTCGAGTAACCCCTTTTACTAAAGTATAAGATAAATAGAGTTATGTTTGTTTTTGAAAACCTGCTGTTTTCTTATAGTGCAATGTGTTAGTAATAAAATTGGCAAATCGTCATGTTTTCATGTTCAGTTCTTATTTACTTTCAGAATAATTGGAGATACTTATAAATCAGACATAGCAAAGTATAATTTTAAATGCTTTATATTTAAATGTATACATTTTTAAAACTCATATTCTTCTTTCTACTAATGCTGACATAGTCGCTTACAAAGGTATGTGAGGAACACTTCACTCTCCATACCAGTGATCATTTTAAAGAAGATTCACAATTTTTGCTCTAACACCATGTATTTTTAGAGCTAGCTTCTACTGGCTGTATGAATTTTTATCTGAAATGATAATACCATGAATTGTTTAAAGTGGTGTATAAATAAAGGTAAAAGTTGAAAAACTATTGATTGATGTTTTGTATACTGTATGTTTTTCTTTAGTTTGGACAGGTCTTACACACCCACTCACCAAAGTTACTATTCAGCAAGACACTATGGGATGATGGAGGATATGATATACAGTAACCAGGTAAAGATTTTTTTTTCATGCATGTATTTTAAAATTGTAAAATAATTTTTACCCTATGGTGGTCTTCAAGAATGAATGTGATTAATTAACAGATTAGTAAACTTAAAAAAAAAAAACCTTTTCAAATGTTCTGGCTTTTTAAATTCTGCATTTCTTTGCATTAGTAGATAAAAAAAACAAAAACGTTATCCATTCTAGGTGTCCTCACTTGGAAGAGAAAATGAAAAGGACTCATATAACTGGGAAACGGAAAACTTGGACAACATAGCACTTTCCTCAAGCCCTGCTCACTCCGGGTATGGAAAATAACATCGCGCTTTCAGTCAGACACATTCATACTGTTTTACTTGTTACTGATCTTATCAGCATTAGCTTGGTACCTTTAAATATATAACGGTATTTCATTTTTGTATTTGTTTTAATAATATGCATACATAATCTGCACACATTTTTAACAACCAGAAACTTGTAGGATGCCGCCCTTGAAAGTTACTATATTAGCTCTCACTTACTCTAAGTTCCTCTGTTTTTAAACTTTATTCTCTTTTTCTGACTTTTTCTCTCTGATGGATGGTATTTTTGATCTTCAGACATTGTTCTCCGTGTCATGACCATGACAATAGCAGGTGACTGCAACGTGTCATTTGTCCTCAGACCTGCTCCTTTCAGTGTGCATTCCACACAGGAATCACCTAGTCTGTCATATTCTTGCTATGCCTTTTGGGTTATTGCAATTTGTAATGTGTGTGTGTGTTTGTGTGTGTGTGTACACATATTTTTTTCCTAAAGATCCTAAAAGGCACTGCAAGTTTGAGGTCATCTGAATGTTATTTGTCATTTCACAAACATTTCTTGAATACTAACACAGTATTTGTCTGTTTCTCATTTGTTTTTTAATTTATGTTTAATCATGGATTTTGTAACAAGCAACCATTACTGTAACATGTTACTGTAACTTAACTTATTATTATTATATAACAATATAATATATTCAAATAATTGCTTAATTTAAATCTATTAAAGATGCATTACTATACAAATTGAGCCATAAATAAAATGAATTAAAAAAAATTATTTGAAAGAACAGCAGTAGATTATCCATTTTGTTTTAGGAACATAAAATAGTATGTGATTATTTTTAGTGCTGACCTGCATTTGGTGAGGATTGATTTTATAGAGTAAGAAAGCTTGTGTTGGTGTACAGAGATCCAGATTAACCAAGTTAACTACTGAAAATGTGCATTACCATAACCAGCACAAAAAGTGATTGCATAAGAATTTGAATTCTTGCAAAATCAACATAACTATACTTATGTATACATAAAAATATTTTCATATGCATAAACATGGACATTTTTTTTGCTATGCATGTTGTGTGTCTATGATTGTATATCCACATTTCCGGAAATTTGTGTAGGTGCTGTGTGTGTGTGTTTGCATGAAAATTAAACATAGATTATCCACCGGGATCTCATGGGTATTTCTATGTATTTTACATAAATGTACAATATTACCGTATTGACTGCATCTAAAAACATTGCTAATTTATGTATGAAAAACTGTATGGGCATACATATTTACACACCATCATTTATATATATTGGATTTATGGAATTAATGATTGATATTGTGATTTATGATCATGGAGGGTATGAATTCAGTTGCAGTTGCTCATTAATAACATTTTTGTAATTGTTAAACTATGACT
>JAUMHI010000043.1:22475186-22519566 GCA_032359435.1 Enteromius unitaeniatus
ACAATGAGACCAGGCTGGAATATCATGATCCCTTTTGAAGTGACTTGTGATTTCATGACATGCACATGGTTTTAGTTGAAGTGTACTTCATCTGAAGATACGGTGCAAAAGTTAAAATATATTTTAACATTGTACATCCTCAATGCAGTTTCTTAGTCAGCTTCATGGTGGATGCCCGTGGAGGTGCCATGCGTGGATGCCGCCACAATGGTCTACGACTGATTATCCCACCGCGGAAATGCAGTGCCCCTACTCGAGTCACCTGTAGACTGGTGAAAAGGCACCGTCTGGCAACCATGCCCCCCATGGTAGAGGGTGATGGTCTAGCTAGCAGGCTGATTGAAGTTGGACCTTCTGGAGCTCAGTTTCTTGGGTAAGCAGCTGTTGGTTTGAGTTTTTTTGGCAGAGTACCAGACACAATAATGTGTTAAGATTTCAGTGTCTTACTGCTAACTGCTTGAAACTCTTTTTATATTGACTATTAAATTATCAGAATATGATATGCTGACTTTTAATAAATGCTCAAAGTAGTCTCGAAACACTACTTTTACGTAATACTGAAAGATACTGTGCTTAGAATTACAATGGATACATTACTAATGTGGCAAGGTAGAAAAGGTAGCAGAAGGTGGTGCTAGGATGGAGGAGGGTAAATGGCACACATTACTGAATTAAATCAGGTTGGGGTGGAAATAAATAACGTTACTTAGAAAGGAAAGAGATATTGATTTACTGTGTTAATAATGTTAATAATATTCAAAGGGAGCAGTTTAAACAGTGGTTTAATGAAATATTGCACAATGTTGTTATGAACTTGTTTGCTGCTTTTTATTACTCACCTCAAATGACTGATGTTGCTCCTGCATTTCTGTAAGGTTGTAACACCTTAAGCTTTGTTAACTATTATTTTATTATTAATTTATTTTGCTAGATGGCTTGCAGTGAAATTCATTGTACCAGCAAAATGAATCCTTCTTAAATTGCTCCATGATTATATGTTTTTCCCTTGCTGACTAACAATTGATGAATGGATATCTATATATAGTGCAAGTACAGGGCTGTGCCTTTGTTCCATATTCCTATATAGAATCTATTTGAGGAACAGCCTTTGTAGTGGTGTGCAAAACCATAGTGGGCATTTAATTCAATAATTCATTGATTGCCAATAATTCAGTGGCAATCAATGTACACTCAACAGCTAGTCACTAAAGAATAGCTATGCAACTGTCACTGTTGCATTAAATTAAGTCAATCTTGCCAAAATATTATATTTGCACCATATTATATTCATCCTTGTGATGAATTCTCCACATATTAGCCTCCCTTTTGTACAGGATGCGCTCTTTGTGGCTTTCCTCCTACCCTTTGGGAGGAAGAGCACTTCCTTAATTCTCTGGTCTGCAGACAACCATGGGAAAAACAGAACAGAAAAGACCAAAATCATCACACAGGTTACAGAAGCGTTGAGAAGGTTATGATGTAGCTGAGTTCACTTGTTTCCCAGCGCTCACTTGCACACGATTCTTTCCATGGGGACCCCTAGGCAAAAGTTTGACACAACAGCAGAGTCACTGTAAAAGCCTTTATTTTGGGGGGCACCATTGTTGATATGTTTTTGCTATGCATCAGTGGCCCAAAACCGTTCTCCATTCTGAAAATTAGATAATACTCTTAATATACACTTAATATAATACTCCTTGATATGGTAGTATGTTATTATAATATATGCAAAAACATCATTTAGTAAAAACCTAATTAATTACACTTTTCTGACTTTTCTATTCTAAATGGAAATGGATCTACACAAAAAACTGTATTCTCTCTTTTCTCACTGCTGCTATTGGATGACAGTAAACTCCACCTCCCTACCTCTCCGCCCCCTTTGAATGAGGGTGAGAGTTTGGTTAGTCGCATTCTGCAACTGGGCCCACCAGGGACAAAATTTCTGGGGTAGGAGTGACACAAAAAACAACCAATGGATGCCAATTCCACATCCCACTTTCTCCTTTCACACTCTATCTTCCTTTTTAACTGTGTTTGGTTGTATTCTGCTTTCATTGTGAAGTGTCCCTGTATAGTATGTACCATACAGTAGGTGCACCCTAGTGTCATTTTCTTTTTTTTTCTTTATTTTAGTCTTGATTACTCATGATTGTTTCCAAACATGTTGAAACTGATTAACAAATTGTGGTGATACTTGTGGGTATACTTCTCTATCAAAATTTCGCAGGTTTGGGAAATTCATGATCAAAACAACATTCCCAAGACATACTATTTGTAGTGATTGTCATATTTGTAGTGAAGTGTGTTGTTTGAAATCGTGTTTATTTTAGCTCCTTTATGAATGTTTGTACCCAGCTTTTTGCGCTCATCTTTTCTTTTTTTTTTGCCATTTGCTGAGCTACTTCTTTTGCAGCATGAATTTCAGTGGTTTTGTGCATTTTTAGGTATCAACATAAATATGAATATTTTTATATGTGGCAGGTACGTATGTTGTAGTATATTTGTGATGGTTTTCACTCATTTAGGCTGTAGTCTAGTAGGGATGCCCAGTAGAATTTTAATCAAGTACTTGACAAGGACTTGGCAAATCAAGGTGTTTCAGCATTGAAATAAAAAAAATTTAAAGCCATGTCCAGTTGCTTTTCATAAACTTTCTTTTTTTTCTTTTTTTATGTTTGTTTTTAAACATTCTATATAATACTCATTAACTATATATATCCTACATGATATAAACTTTATTAGATCCAGCTGATATTTGGTACCATTACCATTAACTAGAGAAAAGTAAATATCTCATTCCTGTTTCTGAATATTATTATACCAAATGCATTACATTAAAACAGCAAGCCTCTCGAGTTCATTTGTTACAGAGCTAAATTAATTAGCTTTACTGTAATGTGTTTATAATGTGATGATATGGTAGATATATAGTTTGTATTTAAATATAGAAATTCAGAACACATAATCACACACACTTAAACGTTTTTATCAATAACATTCTTTTAAATTTTTGCTTAATGTTAGGCCGGTGATTGTGGAGATCCCTCACTTTGCGGCTCTAAGAGGAAAAGAGAGGGAGCTAGTGATCTTACGCAGTGAAACGGGAGAGAGTTGGAAAGAGCATCATTGTGAGTACACAGAAGAAGAGCTCAACCAGATCCTCAACGGCATGGATGAGAGTAAGAAAAACAAAACACATTACTTACATAAAAGCATATTGTGAATATGACCAATACAAAGTATAACCTTACTTCTTTCTAACAAATCCACGCAGTCACTATACAATACACAAATGAATGGTCCCTGTCTCATAGGCTGCTCTATACATGCACAAATTATTATTATTATTATTATTTTTTTAGAACTGGACCCACCAGAAGAGTTGGAGAGAAAGCGAATCTGTCGCATTATCACTCGGGACTTTCCACAGTATTTTGCTGTGGTGTCACGAATCAAGCAGGACAGTAATCTCATTGGTCCAGAAGGTGGTGTTCTAAGTAGCACAGTGGTTCCACAAGTACAGGCTGTCTTCCCAGAGGGAGCTCTCACTAAACGCATCCGTGTTGGCCTCCAGGTAGCATGGAGATTAAATAAAAAAATATTACATGTAGAATAATAACGTACACTGCTGGATTTTAGTCACAATATGACAGTGAGATACAGTGTGTTAGTTTACATTATTAATTTGCTCTGAACCTATCGTTATGGTAGTTTTATTGATTATTGCCTTTGCTTTTTGGCCAGGCTCAACCAATGAATGTTGATGTAGTGAGGAAGAATTTGGGTAATAAAGCCACATTCAGCCCTATAGTCACTCTGGAACCACGGAGGAGGAAATTCCATAAACCCATAACCATGACCATCCCTGTCCCGAAAAGCTCCGCTGACCCAATCCTAGGTGGCTTTGGAGGTGGAGATACTCCTACATTACGGTTGCTATGCAGCATCACAGGTGAGAAAGTATACAGGAATATACAGAAACCAAACCAAATGATTTTTGTTCTGTAGGTAGCACAATACTGTATGCATTAAAGGGTTTCTCCACCCAAAAATGAACATATTGTCATTAAACACCCCCATGCCCCTCCAAACCCGTAAAAGCTTTGTTCATGTGCAACGACATGTGATTAATGACAAAAGTTTCATTTTGGGCTGGAGTAACTCTTTAAAGGTCTATAAGGTTTTGTGTAGCATTGGTTTAGTCATGTAGAGCCTAGAATAATCTACTTGCACTGAGATTAATGATGTACTTCTGATTTTAAATTAAATGACTGAACATTTTCTTGTTATGTATATTTGACATTTTTGTTGTAGTTCCTCAATCTTTCTGAAAATTTTAAAGTCTAAAAATTTTTACAAAAGAGAAAAAAGTATGTATTTTGAGTAAAAGTATGAGTAAAAATGTACATGATATAAAAAAAATAAATATAAGAGGACAAACCAGGTCAAAAACCATTAACGTTGTTACTAAATTTAAAAGCATGTTTGGATTTTGTAACCAAAGACCAATGTTGCATGTTTAGGTGGGACCACTCCTGCTCAGTGGGAGGATATCACTGGGACTACACCATTAACATTCACCAATGACTGTGTGTCTTTTACCACAAACGTGTCTGCCAGGTATTTTCTCTGCAAGCATTGCCTGGTAGAGCATTACTCAATATATGTGCATGTACTATTAAGTCTTTTTGAATGGAAAATACAAAACAAGGTTATCCTCTGTGCAGCCCACAAAGAAACAAACAATAAATAAATTTAATAATTAATTAAAATAATCAATAATATCTCAGATATTTTCTTCATCAGATTCTGGCTTATAGACTGCAGACAGATGCAGGAGTCGGTGAACTTTTCCACTCAGGTGTATCGTGAGATCATCTGTGTACCTTACATGGCCAAATTCGTCATATTTGCCAAAACCCATGACCCTATTGAGGCTCGGCTGCGCTGTTTCTGTATGACTGATGATAAAATGGACAAAACTTTGGAGCAGCAAGAAAACTTCACAGAAGTAGCACGTAGCCGAGATGTGGAGGTGAGTCTTGGGTATTGCTACACTGGATTCTTGTTAATATACTTCAGTGCATTGGATTGGATTTTCTAAACAAGTGGTTCCCAACCAATTGTCCTTGAATAGTAATTGGTTGGGAGTTTCATTTTAATTAAATGATTTTAATTATCCACATATTTTATCCACATTATTATTGTAAAAAAGGTTTATGTGATTGAAGCTGGAAAGACCACATCAAATGAAGGGAGAAGTTATTGTTAGATGGTTCTGTCAGCTGATAAACAAATTTCGGGAGGAGCGCGCACGTATAATCAGCAACAGCTGGCTCCGCATTTCCTCAATCAGCTTATTTCGTCCCAACCAATCAAATCTAAATGCCTCAGCCTTAAATAAGCCTGTTTCCTTCCCTTCCGTATCTATTTTAGGCATCCCTCCTTCTCCCCTTCTCCGACTTCGTTTCGCACCTTTCTCTACAGGGGGGCATGCGGGGTCCAAGCTCTGCCCTCACTAAGGTTCAAACTAATAGGACTTGGTGTCCGCCAAATTCCCGGCTATTTCACTCTAGTGGAGTGAGCTCTCACGCCCAGGGGACATGGCTCGTCTTGGGCCTTGTACGCCAAGACGATGGCATCCACTATCCAGTGGGCCAACCTCTGCTTGGGACAGCCTTCCCTTTCTGCTGACCGTCGTAACAGACAAAGAGCTACTCAGAGCTTTCGAAGTTCTGGGTGCGGCCCACGTACAAGCGCAATGCTCTGACGGGACACAGCAACACCAAGGCTGGATCCGCCTCCTCTGAGGGCAGTGCTTGCAGGTTCACCACCTGGTCCCTGAAGGGTGTGGTGGGAACCTTTGGTACGTATCCATGCCAGGGTCTCAAGACTACGTGAGAGTAGGCCGGCCCAAACACAAGGCACTCTTCGCTTACCGAAAATGCTTGGAGGTCCCCTACCCTCTTAATGGAAGTGTGCGCGGTCAGAAGCACTGTCTTAAGAGAAAGGTATTTAAGCTCAACTGAGTCCAGCGGCTCAAAGGGACCCCTCTGAAGGCCTGTAGCACAACAGAGAGGTCCCAGGAGGGTATCAGGGGTGATCTTGGAGGGTTAAACCTCCTTGCGCCCCTCAAGAATCTCAAGACGAGATCATGCTTTCCAATGGAGCGGCCATTCACTTCATCGTGATGGGCTGCGATAGAAGCCACATACACTTTCAAAGTGGAGCGCTCCAACTTTTATTGCAGGAAGGAAAGCACTACTCCAATCGTGCATGATCGGGGGTTCTCCGCACGAACAGAACACCAATCAGCAAACAGACTCAACTTCAAGGCATAAGCTCGCCTCGTAGAGAGGTCTCTTGCCTGAGTGATAGTGTTTACCACCACCGGTGGCAGAGTACTTAGGTCTGCCACGTCCCGTCCAGGAGCCACACATGTCCACAGAGTTCCACAGGTCTGGACACGGGTGCCATATGGTGCCGTACCCCTGAGAGAGGAGATCCTGCCTCAAAGGTATGAGCCGGGGGGGAGCATTAGTTCCGCAAACCAGGTCCGAGTGGGCCAGTATGGCGCTACCAACAAGACCTGTTCCTCGTCGTCCCTGACCTTGCACAGTGTCTGTGCGAGCAGGCTCACTGGGGGGAAGGCATACTTCCGTAGGCCTTGCGGCCAGCTGTGTGCCAGTGCATCCGTGCCGAGGGTCCCCTCGGAGCAGGAATAAAACCACTGGCAGTAGGAGGACTCATGAGAGGCAAACATCTCATCTATGTTCAGGTCTACCTGTGCTTCCCCGAATCGACTCCAAATCAGCTGACCCATCTTGGGATGGAGACGCCACTCTCCCGGGTACAAGAGCTGTCGTGAAAGCGTGAGGGCCACACGATTGAGCTCCCTCGGGATGTGAACAGCACGCACGTGCTTGTCCTGCAGTAGCGGCCGGAACCAGCCAGTCCAGCCAGTGCTGTAGTGGTCTCTTATGGAGTAATCCCAGCGGTGTTACAGTGGCTGCTGATGCCGTATGCCCCAGGAGCCTCTGAAAGTGTTTCAGTGGCACCACTCTCCTGCTTTCGAGGGAACTCAGGCAGGCCAGCACTGACTGAGCGTGTTCCTTTGTGAGGCACGCTATGCCATAGTCATCGAGTCTAACTCCACACTGAGAAAATAGATTCTCTGCACTGGAGAGAGTTTGCTCTTTTCCCAGTTGACCCAAAGCCCCAACTGTTGCTGAAGCACCAGCTCCCTGTGATCGCACAACTCTTCTCGAGAATGGGCCATGATGAGCCAGTCATCAAGGTAGTTGAGGATCCGGACGCCCACTTCCCTTAACAGGGCAAGGGCGGACTCCACGATCTTCATAAAGACTTGTGGTGACAGGGAGAGCCAGAAGAGGAGGACCCTGTACTTCCATGCTCGACCCTCGAACGCAAACCGTAGAAATCGTCTGTCTCTAGGAAGAATTGAGACATGGAAGTAAGCATCCTTCAGGTCGACCACTGCAAAACAATCTTGGAGCTGAACGCATTTAATAATGCGTTTCTGCGTAAAACCCTGCCTTCATCTCGGCTGGAGGGATCGGCTCTATTGCATCCTTTGCCAGGAGGACGCAATGTCCTCGCGCAGTACAGAGGCGTCTCGGGCTGCCACCACAGTATTGAGCACGCCACTGAATCTGGGAGGACGCAGGGCAAACTGAATCGCATAGATGAACCGGATCGTCCGGATGAGCCACCTCGCCTGAAGGTGTGCAGCGGTGAGCAGGGCAGCTGGGTAAAGCAGAGGGTTTCCCGTACTGACTAGTCACAATGTGGCTGCCTGTGTCCCCGGAGGGACTGGCCGAAAGTCCGGAGGGAAGCATTGCGTCCCCGAGCCGTTACTTCCTGGCTGCTGGCAATGTGAGGTGCTGTGGGTGACAGTGAGGCAGCCGTTGTCTCCTCACAAACAGGTCAGGAGCACCTGGGCCCAGAGACACAGTCACCATCTCCCAAGACGCAGTCTCTCTTCTCCGGGCCGCCCATCTCAGGGTCACTTAGCCGTCTTCTTAGGACCAGGCGCAACTGCATGCTCAACCTGAGGAATGCCCTCGTAACTCTTGGTTGCTCTGCCATCGAGGGTAGTGAGGATGGAGGAGGAAGACGAGTTGGTTCGGGCTATAAAAGGAGCTGTCCACTATTTCGTCACCTCCTCATGCACCTCGGGGAAGAAAGGCAGTGGGGCCGTATGGGCTGAGAGCCACGGCCTGACCCCAGAAACCAATCATTCAGCTTTGACACCTCCAGTCCGATGCTCTCATCTGCCGGAGCGAGCATGGCAATCATCTCCTAGTCAGACTCAGCGCGGGCTGCAGTGCCCGAAGGCGGCAGCCCGACTGAATCTTCAACCTTGACAGAAAAAAACCCATCCCCTGATGCTGTGTTCGACTTCCGATCCTCCAACGTTCCACCGAATGAAATGTGAAGGCCACATGCATGGACGGTCCAGACAAATCATCGGCAAACTGCACGGCACAGCCCTGTGAGAGGTGTGAGGCACCTGGCGGGGAAGCTCTCACATTCCTCAAGTCAGCACCCACTATTGTCGACTCATTCGCACTTCCCCGGAGGAGCACTGTCAGGGGCATCTCCTCGCAATGAGCATATGCACCCTCTGCGAAAGCGTCTTCAGCGTGCCGGATCCCCAGACACTGAAGGCAGCGATCATGGCTGTCGTTGGCTGAAAGGTAGTGAACACAACCAGAAGGACATGGCCCAAATGGCATCTTTAAAAAGATGACTGCCAACCGTGTCAGAAACTGCTCCTTTGTGAAACGCCCAGCGGAATCGCTGGATTTGCACAGGGACTTCACTGGTCGCGTCGTAGCACCACACCGAACAGCTCCCACTTCCTTTTCTCTCGTGTGCACTTCAACCAGAAGAAAACTGCATCCAAACAGCTCTCAGCCCCGAAGCAAAATCTGATGAGTGGATGCACCTGCTGCCCTATTTATACCCGCTCAGCTGGAAGTGGCTCAGCATGCAAATTCCACTTGCCAATTCTGGCATTTTCTCTCAATCAGAGCAAATCAGGGCTCCCAAGTAATGACCCCAGTCTGTCGTCACGACATACAACGTAGTGTTGTATCTTTGTTCGAATTGGAATTTTTACGTAGTTTTTAGTTTTTTTACAGCTACAGTATTAACTGTAAAAATTAGCTGTAAAGTGTTTAGGAAATTTGACAAAAAAAGTAAAAGTTTCTTGCAATGCATTTTATTTCACAGACACAACCTGAGCAAACCATTTAGTAAACCATTTAGAGTGGAAAACTAAAGATCGGGGCAAAGTTTGTGAGGCTTGTGACTGTCCTATTGGCTGCCAAGTAAATTACACTGTCAAGTGTAATTCTTTTATTGTAGACTAGACTAACTACAGTAGATGACTTGTTCCAGTTCTAACCAGTTAGACACTGTCTTTAGTTTAGGGTGTAGCCAAGATTGTTTTCCTCCCCTCACATTAATTGGCGTGTTATTTCTCAGTCACATGGTTCCTGTTTGTCACGCTCTTACTGGTTTTAATCTAGTAATGTTTTCTATAATAAGAATATGATAGATTCTCCCCAAAATTTATTGTCATCAACATTTAGAAAATGCCTTTATAATCACCCACACAAATGTTTGAATTTGTTTTTAACAAAGATACTGTTATTGTGTGTCGTTATAGGTGTTAGAAGGTAAACCAATCTATATAGACTGTTTTGGAAACCTAGTTCCTCTAACAAAAAGTGGCCAGCATCATGTCTTCAGCTTCTATGCCTTTAAAGAGAATCGACTGGCTCTTTTTATCAAAGTAAGTCAACTATTGTATATCTTGAAGAATTAGAATTGGTTTCATACAATGGTTTAACTGCACATTTTGGTGAAATACTTGTAGATACGAGACAACACTCAAGAGCCTTGTGGACGTTTGTCCTTCACAAAAGAGCCAAGATCTTATAGGACTTTGACTCATAGTGCAGTATGCAATTTAAACATCACCCTACCAGCTTACTCAAAGGTAAGTTCATGTCCTATGGTATTACTGACATTACAGGGTGGCAAAATGCACTGTCCAGTGAAATTTCATTTCCATTTCTTTTATTATTGTTTGTTTTGTCAGCTTTTATGGCAAGTTTGCGTGCATTATGCTCATTTTGTTGCTTTTACATGATTGTTTTAGGCTGCAATATCAAACTTTATAAACTTTAACATTAGGGCCAATCTTTAGGGCCATCTTTTCCTTCTATTTATATATTTATCTTAATTTAATATTGCAGTGTATTGGGGTTAAAACTGCTAAATGCTTTTATGCATTTCTATTGCACTTAACCCCTGTCACACCTCACTGGCTGGCCTCAGACATGTTCTGTTGCTGTGATAACTGCTTTGCCTGCTCTCTCTGTCCCCTTCTGTCTTTCTTGTACTTCTGTCCTTTCTATCTTCTGGTGCTCTCTTCTTCTTTTGCTGCTTTTTGCTCCTCAAAGGAATCAGATTCAGAACAAGAACCTGATGAGGAGGTAACTGCAATTTTGCACTTTAATTAACAAAATGTCCTGTGCTTTCCTCCATGATCTCAGTTCAAAAATCCAGTCTGCACTCTTGCCTGCTTTAATTATTATTAGTAGCACTAGTAGTGTGTAACTGCACAGTGATAAGCTAATGTGTGAACATTAAAATACTGAGAAAATGTTTTGAAACCCTTAGAATCTTATGAATGGGTCATAGCTTAATGCATACAATGTAGATCATAACAAAGGGTTTACACATATTTTCTCATATTGTTTGTTGTACAAGCTGTGATAGATGTAATATCAGCATTTAGATAGCTTATGTGGGGTCTAACAGCATAAAATCAAAAAGTAAATTGGCATTTTTAAGTTAAAAAAATATGTATGTATGTCGATGCATAGCATGTGTAAAACTGAATTTTCTTCACCTGTTTTTCATTACAGACAAGCCGAACCCTTGAGAAATGTAAGATGCCTAGTTTAATTAAACTATTTTGTCTTGCAACAGACACCTAATTTACTAACGGAGAATGTCACCACTGTAAAATAACTTACAATGCATGCTATTAACATTGCATAAAATAATTATTTGTGTCTGAGTGAGTTAACGATTCCCTGCTGTACAACAGTTTTCTCAGTTAAATTTAGTTAGGAATAGTTCCCCCAAAAATGAAAATTCTGTTCTCATTTACTCACCCTCGAGTAGTTCCAAATCTGTATAAATTTCTTTGTTCTGCTGAACACAAAGGAAGATATTTTGAAGAAAGAAACCTTGCAGTTTTGGGTCACTATTGACTTCCCTATCATTTTTTTTCCTACTATGGAAGTCAATGGTGACCAAAACAGCCAGGTTGCAAAATTTTTTCAAAATATATTTCTTTTTGTTTCGGAGAGGTTTTAAATATTATGTAAATATGTTGTTAAAAATGTAAAAACTTTATATGAGTGAGTACATCATGAATACATCTACCAAAACATGTATTTGTCTGACTTACACTAAAGGTACAACTATAATGTTTATATGGGGACTATTAAGTAGCTCTGACTACAGTGTTCTTTCACAAGACACAATTGTTCCCTTTCAGTCGGCCACTCTGAGTCACCTCCGTGACCGACGAATAATATCGCTTCGAGATGACCAATCAACTTTCGTGTAAGAAAACACTCCAATGAAATTGGCATGGGCTGATTAACATCCAGCTGCAGCTGATCGCAGCACATAAACAAGCAGCGGATGTAGTGCTCATTAGCTTTTTGCTTCGGAGCCGAGCTTCATATGAAGACCTCTGCTCCAAGATCTTCTACTACAGTGACGGTGTTGGCGGCTGGGGTGACTGGGATTGCCACAACAGGGCAGCCGCCCAGCCCATCCAGTCCCCTGCCAAACCCGGCGGCAAGCAGAGATGCTAGCGGCCCTAGGACGGGCGACCCAGGAATGGAAGGAGCTGTTCTTCGGGAGATGGTGAACGCACCACTCCCACCCCCGGAGAAGGGCCGGGCGGAGAATCTTTTGTTTCTTTTTACCCCGCCACTGGCCTCACGGCCAGCGGTACCCAAAATCTCGACAAAAGAGCAGTTTCTTTCATCTCTGGGTCCCCCGAGGGGACGAGGCGTTGTGGACAAGCCAATAATAAAGGTTTTGTATCACACTCCCTCTCCTCTTGTTGCAGGCAGCAGTTTGAGGATGGGGTTTTACAGCCCTTATATCATAGTGCCCAAGAAAGGTGGTGGGTTACGGCTGATCCTGGACCTGCGAGTTTTGAACCGAGCACTTCACAGGCTCCCATTCAAGATGTTGAAGCACATTTTCGAGTGCATCTGTCCCCAGGATTGGTTTGCAGCAATTGACCTGAAGGACACGCACTTTCATGTTTTGATCCTTCCGTGACACAGGCCATTCCTGGGGTTTGTGCTCGAAGGCCAAGCATATCAGTACAACAACCTACCCTTCGGGCTCTCCCTGTCACCTTGCATCTTTACAAAAGTACCGGAGGCCGCCCTGACTCCACTCAAGGAGCAAGGGGTTTGCATTCTCAACTACCTGGACGACTGGCTTATTCTAGCACAGAGTCGGGCTCAGTTGAGCAAACACAGGGACCTGGTGTTACGGCACCTCAGTCTGTTGGGGCTTCAGGTCAATCGGAAGAAGAGCAGACTCTGTCCAGTGCAGAGGATCGAACTGACATTAGGAAGGAACGTGGAACGTGCTCAGTCAGTGTTGGACTGCTTAAATACATTCAAGGGCAGGACAGCGGTTCCACTGAAGTTCTTTCAGAAGCTCCTGGGGCATATGGCGGCAGCTGCAGTGGTTACCCTGCTGGGGTTGCTCCATATGAGACCCAGTGGCTTTAGCACTGGGTTCAAGAACAAGTCCTGAGGTGGGCGTTGACGGCGCGGCACGGCACTTACGAGGTTCAAATAACACCAGCCCACTGGATAGTGGATGCCATCACCCTGGCCTACCAAGCACAGGGTGTGCTTTGCCCCCTCAGTGTACCAGCCCACTCAACAAGAGGTATGACATTGCCCTAGACATTGGCACATGGCGTCTCGCTGGCGGATATTTGTAGAGCTGCAGACTGGGCGACCCCTAACACGTTTGCTAGATTCTACAGCCTTCGTGTGAAACCGGTGTCCTCCTGTGTTCTCACCTTGAACAGGTAGAGGAACTGAGTGGCCTGGTTTCGGGTTGGCTTGTTCCCTGAAGAAGGGAACTTAGACGTCACGTCCCATCGGCATGGGTCTGTATCGCCACTGGATGGCCATGTCACCGGCTCGGCTCCTCAGCAAAAAACTAATGAGCGCTACATCCACTGCTTGTTTATAGTCGCGCTGCGATCAGCTGCAGCTGGATGTTAATCAGCGCATGCCAATTTCATTGGCATGTTTTCATACACGCGAAGAAAATGTGTAATCTCGAAGTGAGATTCCTATTCACTGGTCAGTGGTCACCGATGTGACATCTCTGTTCCCTTCTTCAGGGAACGAGGGTTACATACGTAACCGAGACATTTTGTTTATTAACTGCTAGAGCACTAAAAGTTATGAAGTCTATTTTAAAACATCCTAGCAAACATCTTTCTTTAGGTGTATTTTTTTCATTTTTGGTGAACTATTCTTTTAAATCCTTGTCCTGGGGACCCATCACT
The DNA here is from genome assembly GCA_032359435.1 of Enteromius unitaeniatus. Classification (NCBI taxonomy): domain Eukaryota; kingdom Metazoa; phylum Chordata; class Actinopteri; order Cypriniformes; family Cyprinidae; genus Enteromius; species Enteromius unitaeniatus. Next base: position 22,488,859 of record JAUMHI010000043.1, read on the forward strand.
CTGCATGTATGTCTCTCTTGTCTCACACAGTTTAGTTCGGCTCGCTAGAGTTCTAAATCAAGTATGTTGAATAATGGAAATAAAAATGTGCAGAGCTGTGGTTCTCCATTTTCTTATTTTAGGTGATATTAGTGAGTGTAGTTTTCCTTTTTCATATTAGTATTATTCTGATCATAACAGAGGGAAAGGTTATTGAATGATCACTTTTTATGCATAATGTGAATTTCATTCATACTGTGGTGATGTTTGTTTTCAACTGTTTTAGAGCCCTATTCCCTTCATTACAATATAACAATCTGCAAAGCAAATTATGATTTCCATCTAAATCTGTATGAGTCATCCTCATTAGTACCTTTTTAGTGCCTTTGTTTAATAAGCCAGCCTAGCAAGACGCCTTCCTCTCTTTATGTGCTGTAGGAATGTACAAAAGACTGAAGTGGGCATATGATATAAATCTGTATTTAAACAAGTCATTGCCCGGTTTGTATTTATTTATTTATTCGTTAGATGTGTGGCTTTATCAGTTGGATATTAACATTGTGTAGTTTGCTTACGATTATTGCTTTAGAGAGTATCAAATCACCACACTATGTAATGCGACATATAAGTATAGTACATACATTAGGTTTAAGTTTAGGTGCAAGTTAAAATTAGAAGCCAGATATATTACTTACAATAACATGTTAGTTTACTAAGGAAATAACAGCTTACATTGAGTATTTTGAATGCTGTCTTGTGTGTGTGTGTGTGAATGATTTTTCAGAACTTCTCTTTGTTTAACACTATTCATCATTACCACTACTGATATATATAAAACAGCTACTTTCAGTTATGATAAAAAAAAAACTTTAAACCATTATGTTGCTTAAACTTTAAATTGCTTATATTGTTGTTTTTTAATGCATTTGTTTCCACATTTTAAAAACACATTTATTTTTTTACTGTTATTCCATTTTAGTTATCACTGGCTTTCTTAAAAAAATTGTTTTGCTGAGTTTAGTTTTATAAAATTCTCTCTTTCTTTTTCTCTCTGTCTTTCCTCTGTAGACATGAGTTATATATGAGCAATGTCTACTTTGTGTCATTGTTTTTGAGTACATGTCCCAGTGTTTGGGTTGGCTTATTTTCGTCTACCTTTTTAATTATCACATTAGTTTGTCTTTTTGTTTGTGTGTGAATGTGCTGTTAAACCAAAAGTGAATAAGCAAGTTTCCTGCTTATTTCTCTGTTGTCTTTAAGATTTGGTTAGTATTTGCTTTGCAGTTGTTATTCTCCCATGAGTTCGGTAGACTCTCCACCACTCATTATCCCACAGTCCACTTAGCTTTTTTTGTCATCTTGATGCCCTCTGGTCCTTGAAACATGAATTTATCCCTTATCTCCTTTTCCAATCTCTGTCCCTTTAATTTAAATTTTGGTTAATTTGCTCCTTTAATGTCATCCAAATGGAAGATGATGAAGACACTGAAACAACTGAAACATCATTCCTGAAAACACAATTGATCCGAGACTCCCCTGCCCTTGCAAGTCCAGATTTACTCTCTGAAGTGTCAGAGATGAAACAAGACCTTATCAAAATGACTGCTATTCTGACTACTGATTCCTCAGAGAAAGCGGGTCCCATACAAGGAGATTATTTAGATAAGGGGGTGGAGGAGGTGTCAGCAGAGCCTTTTGAGATCATGGAAAAAGTCAAAGAGGATTTGGAGAAAGTTAGTGAAATTTTGAGAAGTGGAACATGTGACAAGGAAGAGTCTGCAAAAACAGACAGCTTTCCATATAGGAAGGATGAGGGATGGGTTCTACTTACAGAAAGTGAAATCGAAGAGGCAAAAATGATGGCTGCCTTTGAATCTCAAGAATCACTTTTAAAGGAAGTTCGAGTCAACAGAGGATCACAGAGGCCAAAAGGTGCTAGGGACAGGCCTGGCATACAGACTGTTCCCAGTGGTGAAGTTAAGGAATACTTATTGGATATGTCTGATACATCTAGGCCTGCATCCCAAGAGTCTCCATCACAGCAAAGGTTCACTGAGGTTGTTCTGCGTAGAGGTGGTCGGAAAATAGTCCCTACAGTGGCAAAAGACACTAAGGCCCATACAACAGATGTAAAAAAGCCAATCAGAAGAAAAGGGCCTCAAGGACACACAGATGAAACACAGTCATCTAGAACAAAAGAAATTATTGTTAGCAAAAGCACTGGGAAGCCTTCAGAAGGTGATGCCTTTCTACCCATCCCTGGAGACCAAAAAAAGTCTCCTGTTTCACCTGTGGTTGAGGAGACACCGATCGGTTCCATTAAAGAGAAGGTTAAGGCTCTTCAAAAGAAAGTAGAGGAAGAACAAAAAGGTCAGAAAAAACAAACAGGCCAAAAACCTCCATATAAAGCAGCCGAAGCCAAAGCATCTTCTGTTGTCAAAGATCAAAAAACATCAGGCCTGAAAAAACAGACTTCTTCACCGCAGAAACAAACACCTTATAGGTCAACAAGCTCTGAGCCTGGTAAACTAGAAGAAACCATGTCTGTAAGAGAACTAATGAGAGCATTTCAAACTGGCCAAGATCCCTCAAAAAGAAAGTCTGGGCTCTTTGAGAATAAAGGTCCTTCTAAAACAGAAGGCACAACAGTGATTAAACCAGATGCTGTGCTCACAAAGTCACAATGTCTTCCCCAAGCACTCCCACATGAAGAAGTGTCTCTTGATGTTTTAAAGCCTGAAGAAGACCATGAAGAAAAAGAAGTCAAAAGTTGTCCACACATAAAAAAATATGAGGACATTAAAGAAGATACAAAAGCAAGACAAAAGAGACATCAACTTCCAGGGGAAAAGAGTGGTAAGGCTGTGGTTTCTGGAATAGTGTCAGCAGGTCCTTTTACTCACTCAAGCATGACAACAGCAATTCCTCAAAATTTGTCAGAACAGTACAAAGATCTTTTGCCTGACAATGGTACAGAGAACAGTGCATTTGATGACAGCTCTGACAGCATTAGACATGAAGCATTGGTTGAATCGCCCAGTGCCAGCCTTGCTGAAGTGGAAGCCCCATTGAGTTCTGAGGAAAGTTACAAACATGAGGGCATGGCTGAGACTCCAGAAACAAGTCCAGAGAGCCTCTCATTATCACCGAAAAAGCCAGCTCAGTCTATACTTGCAAAGACCTCAGAATCAGTAGCAGTCACCCCTAAAATCAAGACAAGTAAAGTATATGTTTCATTTTCTACTGAGATGAAGACAACTAATGAACAGGCATCTGAAGCTAAAGTTCATCATCCAGAATTGAACAAAGCAGTGGATGAACCAGCAAAAAGTGAGTCTATGTCTATTCCTCATGGAAATAGGGTGGTGAACTTTGAGGGTGAACAAAATTCTGTTGATAAGGACATTGTTTCTGTGTCATCCAAGCCATCTAAATCTCGAAAACTGATAAAAAGAACATCTGAAACACTAGAGAGTTTTCTGAGCGATGAGGAATCCTTTGATGGTCAACCACTACCAACCTCTGCTGACTCCCTGGCCTCAAGGGCAGCTACACAGGATCATGGTGGTTTAGTGCTACCTCTTAGACACCAAGATTCTGAGAACCTTAGTCCAGTAGCTGATGACTCTTTTACTATTAGCCACAAGGACTCTTTAGAGGGTAGTCCCTTGATGGAAGACAACTCTTCCCATAAAACCCCAGACTCTATTGAGCCTAGTCCAACTAAAGAATCCCCGTGTCGTGACTCTTTAGAAAGCAGCCCTGTAGAGATGAAAACCAACCTGGCTTTTCCACCTACAGTAGAACAACCCAGTGTGACCACAGGGCCCCTGACATCCTCCAAAGCCCCTGAAATCCCCCCAGACAATTTGCGTAGTAGAATGCTCAAAGAACAGGAGGGTTATGCCGACGATGACAGTTGTGAGCAGACGTCCCTGATGACAAGTTCGGGTAAGAGTCCTCTCTCACCTGACACACCAAGTTCTGAAGAGGTAAGTTATGAGGTCAATCCCAAAACCCCAGACCCCATGGTCCTGATTGTTCCCTTTAAGCCATCAGTAATCCCTGCGGAGACAGTAGAAGATGATGAGTTGAAGTGTGGCCTGACACAGAGGAAAATTACTCCAGAGGAAGAGATGTTTAAAATGGCGGCCAAAATAAAAACATTTGATGAAATGGAGCAAGATGCAAAAGACAAAAAGGACAATAGAAAAGATAGTGAATCCTCTCAGACCTTTGTAGCATCTGATGCAGGAGATGAAACATCCTCTGTGGATGATGTTGGGTTTAGTAAACTCAAACAAGCCTCAGAGATAGCACGGTCTGTTGAACCGATCATTAAAGTACAACCTCCCTCTCCTTTTCCAGCAGGTATTCATAAGAGCCCCCAAACATCTGACGACATTCAACAAACCATGGCCCACAGTGCAGCATCTTCAGTTGAATCAGCAATGAGGAGACCTCAGTCTGTCTCAGAAAAGCATACCATAAAACCACAACTTCAAGAATCTTATAGTGAGCAATTTAAGGACAAAGATTACGTTGATTCAGAGTTAGTACAGCTAAACAAAACTGCCTCTAACAGCAAAAATATAACTGATGAACAAAAAGAGCAAAGCTTAAAAAGATCAAAAGGAAATCAAGAAATGTACAGTTATGAACAGCAGAAGGAGGCAGCTAATTACGAAAATCCTGATTACATTCCTCCACATAATCAGGAAGAGGCTAATGTAACAGATGAGATTAAAGGTGATTACATGAGGAATGCAGGGACATCTTATGTTGATATTTGTAGTGGCAGCTTAGATATTGATACTTTTCCAATTATTATTGGGCAGACAAAAGAAACTTTTAAACCAGAAATATGTATTTATGATGACACAGAGGAAGATGATGCTGAGGAGGAACCTCCTAAGACTGAATCTAGAGGAGTTACAGCAAAAGCAGAGACAGATGCCTGGAATTCAATGCGAGAAGATGATGATGCATTTGCAGCAAGAGTCAAAGAGGAAGAGCAAAAGATCTTGGGTCTGGCTGTAGATCGGCATTCCCAAGGGGCAACTCCGGACACAACACCAGCAAGGACACCCACTGAGGAGGGTACACCAACAAGTGAACAAAATCCTTTCCTTTTCCAAGAAGGAAAACTTTTTGAAATGACAAGAAGTGGTGCAATAGACATGACAAAAAGGAGTTATGAGGAGGAAGGGTTTGCATTTTACCAAATAGATCAACCCGTTGTAGAGGGTATAGCTGAAGAAGAAGGTAATGAACCTGTTAGAGCATCCAGTGATGCTGAGAATGAGATTAGTTGCAAACTATCTTTGCAAATAAAAGCAGAGGAGGATGAAGACCTCCTTAAAGAGGCTACAGATTTATCTGTACATTCTCCTGCTGGGGATAGACTGGCTACAGCTACAAAGTTGGATATTTCAAAATCTAAAACCCCCATTAAATTGGATGACTCTTCCTTAACCATAACCTTAGAGAAGGACCAAACTATGTTAGAGATTAAATCAGACAAAGTTATGAGTGAGGGACACGTAGTATCTGATACTGGTTCCTCTGACATTGTCATAACCAATGTCCAGACAGCAGTGTCAACAGTTACTAGATCTGTTCATTCCCAACAAGACCAAGAGTCATCAGATTCCTCCCCAGAAGATCAGCACTCAGTAATAGAACAAACTAAAGCCCCTGAAAAGACTCAATCCCAAAGTAAACCTGTCTCTAAAAGTTACACTGCAGCATCTACGGCTAGAAAAGATATGCCTACCTCCAAAGAGGAAGAGAAACCAAAATCCCGAATCCCTGTTAAGGCCAGCTCCCTCAAGTCTGAATGTGTTGAACCTGCCAAGGACAAGAAATCAAAGTTGCCCATAAAACCTCAGTCGAGGAGAAAATCTGAGACAGACACTAGCTCATCCATGACCTCCAGTTTAGCAAAGTCTTCCAAAGCCAAGAGCTTCTGTGAAAGTGATTCCACCAAGAAACCAGCCAAAAAGGACCAGAATCGTCCAACAAGCACTGACCTATCCAGCACAACTAAGACATTTCCTTCAAGATTACCAGTCAGGGGAAAGCCTGGCCAGCCAGTTCAAACTTCCACACCAGCAAAACAAAAAAAGAGTTGGCCAACTGACACAAACAAACAGTCCATTAAATTTTTTGAAGAGATTAGTCAAGAAGCAGCTAAGGTAGTGGAGAGTTTGGCTCAGGCAGAGAAAGACAAACAGGAGGCTGCTGCCTTGCCTGATGATGAAAGCACCGTTAATGCCTCAATAATAGAGAGTGAACATTTCATTGACATGCAAATGCCTTTCCCTGAGGATCCCTTGGTCATTAGGCCCCGATGGGACAACCCTGTTGAGACGCAGATGGAACGAATCCCTGCTGATAAAGTCCAAAGTCAAGGTATCCCCCATCTCTTGGGGCCCATTATATCTTTCTCATCTGCCTCAGCACCTCAGTGATGAAAGTGCTGCTTCTCTGTGTTGTAACTAATACTTCAACTCTTCGTGGTGCTTCTTTGATGTTTGGGCTATCTTTGTGACTGTCTCTTTTCCTTTTATCCGACATAAATTTCAACATTAATATAAAACCAAATGCATTGGGTTGTATTTATAGTGTTTTTTTTTGCCAGTATATTTACTATACATTTAAACTTATAACATGATTTGTGAGATACTGTTGATACGTTCTTTGCAAATCCTGGGCGAGTTATTCATTGATGTATATATGTATTCATTCCAGATTGAGAGTTTACCTAGTATTTGATCATTTCTTAAAATAAGTCTGAAAAACTTAAAAATGACTCAGAAATGTTGGTTTCAAAAGTATAGTTAAAAAGTATTAATTGATGTATTTTCTTCATGAGAAAGCCAGTGAACGTATTTATTCTAACGTTAAATGGTAAATAAAAAAAAACAAAAAAAAAAAACATAATTACGATTTTGTATTATATTTGTGCTTATGTGGCTCTTGCTGCTTTGCTGGAATTTGCAGTAGATCCACAGGAAGAGGCTGATAGGAAAGAGGGGCGTCTGACTGTAATAGCAGATCACCTTGGTTTCAGCTGGTCAGGTAAGCAGCGTTTTTGAATATCAGTAAACAAGGTTTCAGAAATGCTGTTGTTACATTAATTCAGTTATAGTCACTTTTGAGCAGAGAGCTTAGATGCTGACAGAGCAATAGATTAAGTATACAGAGCTAGACAGAAAATATTCATATATAACCAGGTACCTTGGTTTCAAAACCTTTGGTAACCACTTCTCCATACTGACATTTTTTAAATGCCGTACAATGCTTAATCATACAGTTTATGAGTGACCCAGCAGTACAGGAAAACATTTTGTTATTAAAATAATAGAAATGTTTAAGAGGTTGGAATACTTTTACACTATGGTTGAATTTGTTTACAATAACTGTCTACTATCTACTCTTTATTATTGTAAACCTTATTTCAAAACATATTGTCTTGCAGTAAGCACACTTTGTTTCATAAGCATACTTTGTTGATTTGTATTAAACACATAATTTATTACCAAAGTGTTTTTGTTCAATCAGAATTGGCTCGAGAGCTTGAATTCAGTGAGATACAGATCAATCAGATAAGAAATGAGAATCCAAATTCTCTACAAGACCAAAGCCATGCCCTCATAAGGCTATGGAAAGAAAGGGAGGCCAAAAATTCTACAGGTAAGATACTTGATCCTATGCGTTCCTTTAGTTTATATCTCAATTTACATAACTCTATTCACCAGATAGCAAACATTATTTAATCTGAGATCAGTACATTTAAATAATTAAAGGGATGGTTCACCCCAAAAATGAAAATCCCTTCAAAATACATTTTTGAGCAAGTACTTAAAAAACAGTGCCCAAAACAGCATTGAATTTGAACTATTCGGCTATTTGGTAAAGAACATGGACCATTCTAAAAAGCAACACTTGTTAACATCAAACACCTGCGAGTCTGCAATCAAAAAGGAAAAATGTCAAAACAAAGATCCAAACCACAGTGGCAGATATGATACTCTAAGGGCTTTCTGATATAGACTATATATGTCTGAATATTACTATTAAGAGTAACCATGGGGTAACCGTAATTTTCACCCACACTGTACAGAAGTGCCAAAAAACAACAGATGCAAAATAATTTTTTTGCAATTAACATGCGACTGGAGTTTACATGTTTCAATCATAGAATTTTGAAAATTATTATCAGACATATAACATAAATAGCCTTAGCTCATCACCTGAAAATCATAGAGATGGGTTCTGCCAAAGAAGAAGGATCAATCACATTGTCTAGTTGCATTCTAGCAGGCAATAATATATATAACATAATCTCTCCACTTATTAGCAGAGAACACTTTGATGAAGACACTTACAAAAATTAATCGCATGGACATTGTTCATCTCATCGAAACAAAAATCATCCAGTCCAGTCAAGACCAGTCATCACACACCTATGCAGAAATTGAGCAAACCATATCATTGGATCATAGTGAAGGTATGGATGATAATGAATTTAAACTTATTATTAGTGTTTTTTTTTTAGAAAGTCACATTGTATTATTTATCACTTTTCCAAAAGAGAATGAATCACTGCACTTTTCCATTGATTTCACTACATCTTAACAAAAACTATGTTGGCCTTGCAGGTTTTTCAGCCCTACAGGAGGACATGGACAGCCCCAGGCCAGGTCGGCGAGCAGAAGTAACGCAAAAAGGGTCAGAACTTGGGCCTCTGGTGGCATCTGTCGAAGATCTCTCCTTTAATGTAACTTCCCTTGATGATACCCAGAAAGAGAGGTTGCTGACAGAAAAAGAGATGGTATCAGAGTACGTTAATACCATTCCTTACCTATTCCATTGAAAATGTATTAATAATATACTGTAAAAAAGTGTTTTAAATTTCATTCTGTATTTGTCAGGGTGGTCGGAGCCTCAGCACATAGTTCCTTTGATATGGTTGGACTGAGGCAACAATTCCCAGGCACTATCAAAAGAGTAAGTCCCTTCTTTACCCTGTACAAAGCTGTTCCCTGGAGACTGCAGTCTCAAGTTCATGGCCCAGTTTGTATAGGTGGTACTATTTCCAACGAATCATCAGACAAGGCACACGAAACTGTGAATGATCCTCTCCAAGAGTTAGGAGCTACTGGTGGTCAATTTATACCAGTATGCACCCAACAGGATGATGAACAGAATGGCCCCACTATAAATTCAAATGAAGAGTACAATCTGAAACAGAGACAAACAACCTTGTCAGATTTTGGGCACACCCTGTTGGAATCTGAGAATGCCGAGCCAGATTTCAATGAGTTGTCTGTGGAACTCAAGCATGATTCTCAAGATTATATGAGCTCACCTGTCTCCAGTGCAATACATTTCTTTACATCCCCATCAAATGAAAAGACAGAAATTTCATCTAAACCGAGTGAGGAGTATATACAGCGTCACGTTGAGGAAGTATCTGATAGATTCTATAGAACCCTTTTTGGTGAAAGTTATGTCTTACCTGAGCTATTTGAAAAGAATGTAATTGTAGAGACTTACAGGTTCCCTGAAAATGAGATTTCTTCTGTGGATGAAGAGAATTGTAACATCATTCCTGTCTGTGTAGAAGAATCTTCAGATGTTTCCAAAGATAGTGATCAGTTTGGAATCACAGAATTGTCCACTGAAAGAGTACAAAGCATAAATCAAATAATTCCCAGTCCTCTTCAACAACCAAGCATGCCTTTTGTACTTGTAAGTGGAACAGACATTGCAGATAAGATTATCCCTTCTACACTCAATCAAATGTCACTTGATTCATTTACTAAGCAGCCACATATGATATCACTTCCAATAACTGATTTGGGTTCTTCAGAAGAAAGGGTTGAAATAGCCATGCCAATCACTCTAACCAAACCAACAGATGCTGAATGCACAAAAACGGAATATACCACCTTAAAATCAGCTGAAATTGTGGAGTGTAGACCTCTTACACCTGTATCTAAAACATCCTCAGTTGAGTTAAGATCGTTGTCACCAGATTTAGAGTTTGAATATTTTGATAACCTTGGAATGACTTCATCTGAATATAGATCATCACCAGAATCAGTGGATTTTTTGCCTTTAGACTCACCACTACCATTTGAATATAGGCCATCTTCACCAGACTCATGCATATTAATGGCTGAATTAAGAGAATCTTCACCTGACTCTGTAGCTTCAGTGAATGAATGCACTCTTCTCTCTGTTGACTCTCCATTGCCTGATTTTAGGCCATCTACGCCTTTGCCAACTTTTGAAAATGACACACCTGAATTCACAATAGATGTTGAAGAATACAAATCACTACATGCACCAGGTGAAAAAACAGTTCCTCTTACCGGATGTATAGAAAATTCACTAGGAGCATGTTATTTGGAGGTGACTGATGACACTGAAAGACCTATTTCACCTGGTTCTGTGATTTTCTGCCGATCATTATCACCTGAATCAAATGGATCTTGGTCTCCTATGTCCATTGGTCCTGACATTTTAGATAGCGAACACTCCACTGAAAAAAGTTTTGAAAGCTATGCTCAATCTCCTTTTGAATTTTTGACTGAATTAAGACCATCATCTCCAGAATCAACAGCGTCTGTAAATGAATATAGAGTACTTCCCCCTGATTCCCCAATTCTGTGTTTTGCAACTGAAGTACAAAATGAATATTTAGCACTCATGACAGGATACAGATCACCATCATTAAAATCTGAACTTTCAGACACTGACTGTGACCTGATATCATTAGAGTGTCTAGCTGGAAGTCGTCCATCATCCCCTGAATCAGTTACATCTCTCAATAATCAGAGATGCATTTCACCTGATTCTCCTCTTCCCAGCTTTACTCAAACAATGTGGGAAAGTTTCATACCCACTACAGTTTATAGATCTGATTCATTTGAGTCAGGCCTATCAGATAATAAAAACAAACCAATATCAGAAGTATTGACTGAAACCAGAATATCATCTCCTGAATCATTTACATCGATAAATGAACACAGACCCCTTTCACCTGATTCACCTCTGCCTGTATGTAGAACCACACTACACTTTGATGTCATCCAATTTTGGAGCCAAAGAGACTCATCTCCCGAATTAGAAACATCATCTGATATTGAATATTCACACTGTGAGCCCTTGATCTGTGAGCCAAGATCTCAATCCCCAGAATCATTAATTTTAGAGCTTGAATATGTTCCTTTGTCCACGGTTATAGTTGAATGTGTTCCTCTTGAGGGCGAGCCAACAGAAAAAACATACACTCAAATATTAGCTTGTGAGCCCACTCAATTACTACACAATGAAGAACAAAGCCTGAGTGAATTACCAAAACCAAAGAATATTTTTATGCCTAAAGCTATGCTCAGAAATCGTATTACCAAAATTTTCGATCCACATTACAAAGGTGGTTCCAAGCTTGTTGTTTTGGGCAACACTGGAGATGTCTCAACAACTTTACATGGTCAGCAAATGATATACTCACCCTCTACAGAATCCAAAATTCACGATTCTTTTGAACAAAACCTACTTGTCGAGTGTACAGTGAATAGTCAGGATTTACCTCAGATTGAACTGAATTTTGAAAGTCAATGCAACCCACTTTCGTCACATCATCAATTTAGACCAGTATCCCAAGAATCACTTTTGCTTGATGATACTCTTGAAGAAACTGTGTGTAGACCCTTGTCTCCTGAGTCAGTGTCATCAGTAAATGAGTTCAGACCACTATCACCTGACTCACCTGTAACCGAATTCTGTGGATTTTTCTCTCAGAGTAACTTTCCAGTAACAGGACCCAGATCATGTTCACCTCAGTCACTGTGCTCAGAAAACACAGAATGTGAACCTTACATTGAAGATTTGCTAACTATAGAATATCGACCAGATTCCCCCGATTCAATTTTATCAGACACAGACAAAAGATCACTTTCTCCAGACTCCTTGCCTGAATGGAGACCCATGTCACCTGACTCTGCCCTGCTTTTAAAAGATATTAGAGGTTCTTCTCCACAGTCAAATGGGTTCATGAATGAACATAGGCCCCTATCTCCAGACTCACCTATACCACAGTATTTTCCAGCACTCTTTGAACCAGTTTTAGTTACAGAACACAGGTCTTCATCCCCTGAATCTGCATTATCAGAGGACGAAAGTGAATTAAATCTTTACAACCTAGATTCTTCTCCAGAATCAACAGAATCTATAAATGATGAAAGGCCAGACTTTAGACCTTTGTCTGCTGATTCTCCAGTACCTCAGTATTATACTTTTCAATTTGAACCGACAATGTTTACAAGTTACTTATCACCATCCCCTGAATCGGTACTATCAGAAATGGATATGCGAACAGATGTATTTGATGACTTGGTGATTGACCTTAGAAGGTCGTCATTAGAGTCAGTCCCATCACTGGATGAAAACAGACCTCTGTCCCCTGATTCACCTATTCCTGAGTTCAAAGTGTCCACACAGACATTTATAATAGCACTTTCAGCCTCCCGACCAACCTCTCCAGAATCTGTCCCATTGGATGTTGAAAATGAATTGTTTTGGTCGGACCTTTATCCAGAGCAAAGATCTGACTCTCCTCAATCTATGATATCAGTGACTGAGATTAGACCACTGTCCCCTGACTCACCTATACCTCAATTCATGACATTCCATTCTCAAATTACTTTGCCAGTAACAAGATCATGTTCACCTCAGTCACTGTGCTCAGAGAATGCAGAATGCAAACTTTATATTGAGGATTTGCTAACTATAGAATATCGACCAGATTCCCCTGATTCAATTTTATCAGACACAGACAAAAGACCACTTTCTCCAGACTCCTTACCTGAATGGAGACCCATGTCACCTGTCTCTGCCATGATTTTAAAAGATATTAGAGGTTCTTCTCCACAGTCAGATTGGTCCATTAATGAATGTAGACCCCTATCTCCAGACTCACCTATACCACAGTATTTTCCAGCAGTCTTTGAATCAGTTTCTGTAACAGATTTTATGTCCTCATCCCCTGAATCTGAATACTCAGATGAGGAATGTGAATTAAATGTTTTCACCCAAGATTCTTCTCCCGAATCAACAGAATCTATAAATGATGAAAGGCCTGACTTTAGATCTTTATCCCCTGATTCTCCAGTAGCTCAATATTATAATTTTCATTTTGAACCAACAATGGTAACAGGTTACACATTAATATCCCCTGAATTTGTGCTATCAGAAGTAGATATTCAGACCGATGTACTTGATGACTTCATGATTGACCTTAGAAGATCATCTTTGGAGTCAATTGCATCAACTGATGAAAGCAGAGCAATTTTCCCTGATTCACCTTTTCCTGACTTCACACTGCCCACACAATCATTTATCTTTCCAGAGATATGCTCCTGTCCAGCTTCCCCAGAACTAGACTGTGTGGATGATGAAAATACACTTTATCAAACTGACTTTATTTCGGAAAAAAGACCTGACTCTCCCCAGTCTATAATATCAGAAACTGGGAGTGTACCACTGTCCTCTGACTCACCTGTACCTCAATTCAGTGTGTTATTGTCTCAGATTACTTTGCCAGTATTAGGAAGTGGATCATGCACACCTCAATCGCTGTGCTCAGGGACTACAGAATATGAATCCTCTTTTGAAAACCTGTTTATTAGAGGCTCTTCTCCACAGTCAGCTGTGTCCATGGATGAATGTAGATGTCCTGACTCACCTATACCATATTACTCAGAATTGTTCATTGAACCAAGGCCAATAAAAGCACATGGGTCGTCCTCACCCGAGTCTTTGACATCCGATGTTGGTTATGAGTTGGAGATCAGTGCATCAGAATGTATGTATAGGCTTCCTTTAGTGGATTTAGTATCAGAGAATGAACCTACCTCAGGTGAGATTAAATCTCATGTGGCTTATTTTAGGGCATCCTCAACAGACTCTGACACCTTAGTTAATGATTTTAAATTGCTTTCTCCTGACTCACCTGTGCCACAATATTTTCCAACACTCTTTGAATCAGTTCCAGATTATAGGTCTTTATCAGATTATATGTCCTCATCCCCTGAGTCTGGATTGTCAGAGGAGGAACTAAATGTTTTAACCTCAGAAGCTTCTCCGGAATCTTTGCATGAAGGCAGATCTCTCTCCCCTGATTCACCTGTACACATGACAGATTCTCCAATACTTCAGTATTGTGCTTCACACTTTGCATCAACAATGGTAAATGGATACAAGTCAAAATCTAATCAGACAATATTATCAGAAATAGAAATGCAGACAGATGGATTTGATGAATCACTGATGGATCTTAGAACATCCTCACCAGAATCAATTGCATTGGTAACAGAAAACAGACCATTGTCCCCTGATTCACCCATTCCTCAGTTCACACAATCCACATACACATTTTCTATACCAGAATCAGATTCTATATCAACTTCCCCAGTCTCTATGAGCGATGAAAATGAATTATATCCATTAGAATTTAGTATGGAGCAAAGGCCTAACTCTCCTGAATCAGTAATATCAGAAACTGAGCCTAGACCAACTTCTCCTGAATCACTAAGTGATTACAGAGAAATGTCTCTTTACACAGCAAGTTCTGTGGTAGAACGTGCATCTCCAGAATTCTGTACACCATTGGAAGTGTGTAGAATATTACCTCCAGACTCTGTTCCACAGTTTCAAATATCAGCAATAAATGTACATCAATCAGAGTCATCTGAGTCACCTACATCAGAGACAGACATTGAACTTCGGGTAATTGTATCTCAAGCTACTGAACAGAGACCCTCCTCCCCTGAATCAGTCATATCCTTGAATGAAAAAAGACCATTATCACCAGACTCACCTATTTATGACTTCAAGTCATCAGTGCATGTAAATAACACCCAAAAAACTACATACAGATCATCCTCACTAGAATCAATTGTATCTGATTTAGAATTTGACATGGTGAACTTTGCATCTGAGGATGTTACATGGACTGAAAATAGACCCTTATCTCCTGCGTCAGGTGAAATATCTCCTGTGGATCAATGCCATTTAGAAAATAATCACACTGATGATCAAAGCCAAAACTTGTTTGGCCAAGAGATATCCAACACTGTGACATATCTGACATTAAACATGACTCCCAGAATGATGCCTCAATATAAACTTGTGAACAAGGCTGTTCCCTTAGCATTAATTTCCCATTTGTATGATCCTCAATATAAAGGCGAAACTTTCCTTCTAAAGCCAGGTGTGTTTGAGTATGCTGAATGTAAAAAGAAGGCAAATAATGAATTTACAGAGCAACACAATTATGACATTTCCAACAATGCTATATCTTACACCTCACCTTTTGATGACAGTTCTCTGCAAACACATGTACAAACAGAATCATTTGATTTATGTGGAAAAAATCAAGCATTTTCCAATGATTCTTTCTTTTATTGTACAAGTTTAAATGCATTTCTAATGGACTCTTCAGATAGGACAGCCTCTTCACCAGAATCATATACATCTATAAATGAGTACAGGAAACTCTCTCCTGACTCTCCAATTTCTGACCAAAGACCTTCATTACCATGGGAAGAGTTTTTGTTCGAAAGTCGACCCTCATCCCCTGACACGTTTTTTTCGGTGAATGAATTTCAAAGTCTTTCACCTGATTCCCCTATACCTGAATACTCGCCACCATCACCAGTTCCAAATGTATTCCATATTTCTGAATCTAGTGAGGTAGTCATGCAACACAAATCCATTTTGAGTCCACTATTACCTTCAATAAGTAATAATCAAAGTTCTGACATGGACTCAGTATTTCCTGAATCATACTCATCATGGTACCCACTTCCACAATGGATCATGTCTGAAAACAGACCTTTATCATCTCTTTCAGATTTTTCAGACACAGATTCTAGACCTTTATCTCCTCAGATGTTCTGTTTTAAAACAGATGTGCGAAACCCATCACCTGAAGCAGCAACATTAAACACAGAACTAACAGAAACTATTACTCCAGAACCCTTAATTTATCATCCTGAAACACCTGAATCAGTGATAATTGAATCTGAAGATGAGTTTTATGAGAATTGGAATGAATTGACATTTTCTGAAATTGATGAGATTAAGGAAGATTTACCTGTCTTTAAAAATTATCCTGCTTTGCTGAATCTAGTGACATTTGAACAATGCACAGAACAAATCCAGTCTCCACAGGAAATAGAGGAGCCTGTTTCTGAAATTAGAATTGAGCATTCATTCGATGATGGACTACAACCAAATGCATCTCACGATATAATGTCAGAGCAAACACAAAAGGACACACAAAGTGTAGCAAAGACAATTACTTATTGTGAAGAACCGGACATAATTACAGAATCAATTGAATCTGCAAATGAAGAAACTAGCGAAGGACTGAATATCCATAAAATAGATGAAAAGAGACACATGGAAAGTCCACAGCAACAAAAAGAAGATGTAGGACATGGTTTAAGAAAACTAGCCCCTCAAGATGACAAAAAAAGGGTAAGAAGACAAGCATGCAGCTGTGAATCTTGTGTATTCGTAACAATGTGTGAACCAAGAGTAATGTAGTGTCAGATCTGCCCTTACAGTTCTGGATCTACTAACAAATCAAGACTAAATGTACAACTCCTGAGTGTGCAGCTTACAAAAGAATGGTCAATTCTGAGAATGTTTACTAATTCACCATGATTTTGTAGTGAGACTTATTCTCAACTGCATGTTTGAATCTTAGTATAAAGGTATGTCCACATTGATGTTATGACATGTAATTGTTTCAGTGTTTCCATGAAACAAAATATGTTGGATTTGTTTTGTGTAATTTATACAAAGAGGGAAAAACATTGTTTTGTTTCCTTTCATTTTGCACAGGACCCTGTCTCAGAGGCATTAATGCCTCAAGTCAAAGATTCAAGTCTAACAAAAAGAGATCCATTCAGACCATCCATTTCAAAAAGTTTAAATTTAACAGAATCCTTGATGAC
The DNA here is from genome assembly GCA_032359435.1 of Enteromius unitaeniatus. Lineage (NCBI taxonomy): Eukaryota > Metazoa > Chordata > Actinopteri > Cypriniformes > Cyprinidae > Enteromius > Enteromius unitaeniatus. The sequence continues at coordinate 22,505,877 of JAUMHI010000043.1, forward strand.
CAGTGAATCATTGAAAGAGCCATATTTAGCCACATGTATCTCCAACATATCTGAGCACAACAGATCTCAGCCTGTCTTTGATTTGGCAAACAAATCCACTCCTGATTCATCACCTGAAACTAAAGCATTGAAAGGATTGGAAGAAGTAAATTCTTTTCAGTTTCATCTTAAAGACTCTCACAGAAGAGTTGAACTAAATCGAACTGATTCCTCTGCATTTAGTTTTGGTCTTGAGTCATGTGATTATAAAAATTTGCCCTCAAGATCTGTGAAAACACCATCAACAGACACTCCTCTTTCACCTATATTTAACATATCCTCTTCAGATCAAGGGAATTCTCCAGAGTCCCAGAAAGTTCTAGGCAAGGAAATATCTTGTGCTGCAGGAACTGTTCCTCAGTGTTCCTCAGATTTTAAATGTGTTGTATCTAAATTTGAGCCGGCTTCACCATCTTTAGGTGGTGATAAGCCTGAATTAAGTTTAGTTATTGCTGGAACTTATCCACTTGTAGCTGCTATGTCACCGTGTACTCTGGAAGTAACTCATGAGCTGACAGGTGACCAGATGCAGTTAGATGCCACTGCAGTTTTAGATGCTGACTCTCCACTTTACAGTCTTAACCTTAAAGCCAGGACAATACCTGTTCATGCAGATAGCATCGAGTCAGAATCTGAGTTCTTTGATTGTTGGCAAACGTTTTCTGATACATCTGAGCAAGAGGTCAGATCATCAGAGGTTTTAGATGGTCCTCAAACAATTTACCACGTTGAGGAACTTCCATCTTTATCAAGCAGCCCTGGATATCTGACAGGCATTTCTAAACTTAGAGAGCACACACAGTTGAAAAAGGATGAGCAGCACTTATCCTGGGCAAGTGAGGACCTACCCATAGTTCTTGAGCCAGAGGATGAATGTGAGGTTGCTGAGGAGAAGGATTTCCCTTACGATTATACAGGTGGTCATTCATTTGCTGAAGAGTTACCTCCAATAGAGGGAGTAGAATATGATGACGATGATGACTCTCTAGGGAGGGTAAGCAATCTAGCATGATGTTTGCATTTAGTTTCTGAAGAAAGTTTCTGTTGTCACTTCCTAGCCATTTCACAACATTTTAATATTAATATTTGGTGTTTTGATTAAAAAAAATTGCTAGTTTATATGTGCTTACACTTAACTTAATTAACCTATAGTGCTGGATATAATGTGGCAACTAACAAGAAGCAGTATTTTTATTGACTGCATGTAAAAAGAGCTTCCAGAGTACAGGCTTTGCATGGTGTGATGTGCAATTACAGTATATGATATAAACAGTACTTAAGACATACGACCACAATGCATCTCTGCTACTCTTAGGAAATAGCTGAAGAACTAGGTTTGCTGTCTGATAGTTCAGAGGAGGAGGTGTTGACCACCAGGGTGGTGCGGCGCAGAGTTGTAATTCAGGTACCTGTGTTGAGTGTGCGCTGGTGTCATTGGTCCGCGATTTCCATATTTTGGTGTGATGATAAAAAAAAAGTTATTTCATTTGTTGGTACAATGATCTATGAACAAACATATGCATCAAACAGTAACATTATATTTCATTTCCCATAAAAGGTTTTTTTTTTCTCAGAATTTTCCATTAACACTTTCAATCTAATACTGTAATTGAAAAATATTATATGAATTATATTTTTATCATATAAAACTATGTTACTGTACAGTATGTGAATTTCAGTATGGGTGGAGTTAATTTACATTTTCTTTATATTTAGAAGATCTATGTATTATATTTTTTAGGGTGATGAGATGCCTGAAATCCCTCCTCAGACTGTGACAGAAGAGAAATACACTGACGAGTATGGAAACATGGTGATCAAAAAGGTAAATGCTATAACTTAGTAACTGGTTAATTGTAGGTTGCCTTTAAAATAATGTATGCTATTCGAAGGGAATAAGAAGGGACCATATCATTTGCAATTATTTTTGATTAGATTTTCTTTTAAACAGTTCAAACTTACTTTAAATAAATACTGTATTTAAATACTGTATTGATGTAATTAATTATGACCATTGGATTTTAGGTACTTAATGTTTATTGGATTATTTAAGTTTAATAGTTTTCCCTATTATTGACCACAACCACAGCTATAATGATGAAGGCACAGAGAAACAATATAACAGAAATCACTTTCAGAACATTTTCTTTTTCCAGCTAATAAACTGACAATATTGTCACTTTTTTTTCCATTATAATTTTCTTAAAATGCTTGAATATGGTAACACAGACAATATATCATGTTTCAAGTTTATATGATAACCTTAATAATTTCCTACCTTCTCTACACAGATAACAAGAAAAGTCATCCGTAAGTATGTGTCAGCAGATGGAGTAGATAGAGAGGAAGTGATGCTGGAGGGTCCGCAGCAGGAAGCTGTCACTGTGGATGAGGCTGACGGTTTCTCTAAAGTTGTGAAGAGGACAGTGGTGCGGAGCGGGGGAGATCAGACTGAGGTGTGAAACCACATTTGGATTTGTAAAAACAATACTATAACATAAATCAATCAACAATTCTTTAACATAAATATATCAATCATATTTGTTTAGTGAATTGACATCCTAATATTGCTTATTTCTGCTGGTTCAGATATGTTGTATGAGATTCTGTTATTTTCACTGTTCTTTGTTCTTTCTTATTTTATGTTTTATTTCATGGCTCATTTAATGACTCATCAGTGCTCATTTTGAGCTGCTTCCATGCAGCGGTTCAGTAATCACATGACATCTGTCATAATGTAGGGAACCACTCATTATTCATACTTTCTTTGCAATTGAAATTTCACAATGAAATAATTCAGTACTATTAATTCAATTCAATTCAATTGCTAGCCAGCAATTTGAGTGAGTAAGGAATGTGTGCAGCAACTACAATATACAGATTTGAATATTGAATTTATGTTTTATATTGTATTAAGTTTATGCATTTAGATTATTGACTTCCTTAAAGGGACAGTCCACATAAACAATTCAAATTGTCAGCATTCATTCACCCTAATGTAGTTCCTTGTATGACTTTCTGGTTTTCTGTGGAACACACACACAAATATATTTTTAGGAGTGTGGATCACACTATAAACAATTCTGTTTATTATTTACTTTCATTGTATGTACAAAAATATAATGGAAGTCAATGTGAACTATTCCAGTCAACATTAGTGGAGCGAAACTTTTCATCAAAGTTGTCCTAAAAGCAAAATGCTTTCTTGTTTTAAGTTAACTTTAATCTACTCTGTAAAAAGTCATTTAACATCTCATGTGTATGCATTTCAGGTAACCTTCTCTGAACCTTTATCTTACATTGGGGCAACATCTTCTGAGTTCGAGGAAGAGCCTGTCCAAGGTCGGAAGGTCAGCAAAGTCATTAAAACTATGGTAGTGCAAGGTGAACGAATGGAAAAACTAATTGGAGACCCTTCACTCTCATCGGATCTCCCATCAGCCAAAGACGACTTTGAAAAGGTCTAGATATTTGCTTCTTGTCTAATGCAATGGTATCCAAATACTTTATTTGTAAATAAATACAATATTCATATATGTTTTATTCAATTTTTTTAATTGTTTAATTTTTAACACTAGCTCACTAGCCAAGAGGTTCTGAATCTCTTATGTTTGCATTCTCTTCTTGGTTTAGTGATTTCTCTCTCGTATGTCTAGGCTTTGAGCTATGTAGGAAGCTTTGGAAAAGTGCATCTGCCTCATTTAGTTGAGAGAGAGATGGTAAAAGAGGATGGATCAGTGGTCAGAAGGTCTGGACACTGGCATGTCCGTTTAACATGTAGCTATTTAGGAGAATGGTGTGACAATAATAGAGCAGCCACTAATACCTAATCCACCAAGTGTGACAACAAAATGCATTTTTATCGTTGTCCTTATACCATACTCCCTTTTGCCTGGAAGCAAAAACATGTTGGTAAACTATGTCACAGATCTAAACAGTGTATTAGATCTGTGACAGTGTCTCTTAGACATGATGACTAGACATAACTAACACAATTCAACCAAGCCCATATGTACATATATGGGCTTGGTTCAATTAATTTTCCACTAATATTGGCACCCTTGGTAAATCTGAGCAAAGGTGGCTGTGAAAATAAATCTGCATTGTTTGTCCTTTTGATCTTTCAATCAAAAAATTCACAAAATTCTAATCTATTGTTGAAGTAAAACAATTAAAAATGGGGAGAAAAACTCATGATGAAGTAAATGTTTTTCTCCAATGCATGTTGGCCACAATTAATGGCACCCAATTATTGCTACATCCTTTTCCCAAGATAACAGCTCTTAGTTTTCTCTTGTAATGCCTGAAGAGTTTGGAGAACACCTGATAAGATAAAAGAGACCATTCCTTCATCCAGAATCACTCCAGCTCCATGATGGTGCTTCTCCTCTTTAGTTCACCTCACTGATTTTCCGCAAGGTTTATGCCAGAGGACTGAGACAGCCATGGCAAAAGCTTCATTTTATGCTCGGTGACTAACTCTTGTTTACTTGTGATGCTTGTGTTTGGATTATTGTCCCTGTGGAAGACCCAACCATGGCCCATTATAAGATTTCTAACAGAGTCAGTCAGTTTTAGATTTGTTATCTGTTGGTATTTGATAAAATCCATGATACCATGTGTCTAAACAAGATGTATTTTCTCCAGCAGAAATATTGGCTCACAGCATCAAAAATACAGCTCTATATTTCATTGTACTCTTGAGTGTTTGCGGCTAAAAAGCAAATTTGAAGCATCTGATCATTCCCATTTGTAGTTCCAGTCCTGTCTGACAACTGAACATGCTGGAGATTGTTTTTGGATGAGTGAGGAGAATTTTTTTAAAACTCTCCTGAACAACATGTGCTGATGTAGGGGCTGTTTGACAATTTTGTAAAAAATGGTTTTCTGACCCTGAGACACAACTATTTTCTGCAATTCTCCAGCTGTGATCCTTAAAGTGTCTTTAGCCACTCAAATTCTACTCCTCGCCATGTATTAGGATGACAGACACAGACGTCCTCTTTCAGGCAGCTTAACATTTTATGTTGATTGGAAATTCTTAATTATTTCCCTGATGGTGGAAATGGACATTTTCTCGAACTCTTTTCTTAAAGCCACATCACTATTTGGTGAAGCTTAATTATATTTTTTGCACATCATAAATATGAATATTAGTTTTTTTGATGATTAAGGGAATTCGGGCCTATATATATATATATATATATATATATATATATATATCCTATATATATTTCTGTAAAAACAAGAAACCATGGCTGGATAATTTCATGTCCATAATCAAAATTGTGAATATGAATGAGAATATACTTCAGAGATATTTTACTCATAAAAAAATTCTAAGGGTGCCAATAATTGTGGTCAACAAGCATTGGAGAAAAACATTTATTTCATCACAAGAAGTTTTACTTCAATGATAGGTTAAAACTGTGTGAACGATCAAAAGGATAAACAATGCAGATTTATTTTATGTGGCAATAATAGGACCTCTTTAACATGACAGACATATTATACTATATCAGAAACTTTATGCAGACATTATGCAGATCAAAATGGCATTTTAGAGGCGAAAAAAAAACAAAACAAGAACAACCTGTATCCTTCTAAGCTACAGTGTGTTATTTTACTAACATATTCCCGTACTCACTTGAGCCATTGCCAGGCTCCACCTACATTTTGCATGCTGATATTGATTAGTTTAGGCTGGTTTATGCTGGCTTGCTGCTGGCCTAGCTGATAGACCAGTATTACCATGCTATTCAGCATTTATTTATTTGTATTTTTTTACAACCTTTTTTACAAAAACGCAGTATAGAAATGAAATTTTCCAGATCCTGTAGAAGCATCTTGCTGCAGACTGCAACATCCAGGGGGCATGGATGGATAAAGGTCCAACCACTCCCTCCTATTATGCACTCCCTCCCTCCTAAACCTACCCCTAATCCCTAAACCTACCCATCTCCACCCATAAACTTGCAATTCTCCACTTCCTAGATGTGGATCCAACAATGCCCCCTTGATGTTGTGGTATGCAGCGAGCCCTACTTGAGATCCAGAAACATAGCAAAAACATTCGGTAAAACAGTAATGTTGTTTAACCTCACTTTTGCAATGCTACTGTATTTTTGTGCAAATAAAGCAAAAATAACATAATTTACTCCTCTCCCTTGACGTACTGTCTTCCGTCATGCTCAACGCGCAGCAAACACAAGCTTTAACATATTTGATTTAATCAGCACGCACATGTGCGTAATCTGCAGCTGCTTGCGCTTTCTAGAAGAAAGCAGACACTTACGCAGTAATATTCTCTAAAATGGCGGGAGATGTAAGTCATAGGAGAAGAATGGTTGAGTACATGATGTTATTTTTGTTTTGTTTTTTTTGCACAAAAAAATATTCTCCTTTCATTGCAAAACTGTAGTTGATCCACTGATGTCACATGGACTTTTTATCAGTGTTTTTACCACGTTTCTGGACCTGGGATCATTTCAGTTGTATTGTTGTCTATGGAGGGACAGATATTTAATTTGTGTTCCGAATATGAACGAAGGCCTTATGGGTTGGAATGACATGATTGAGAGTAATTAATGACTCTCAATCATTTTTGGATGAACTAACCCTTTCAATATTTTTGTCTGGAGTAACTAAACTGTTATTTAAAAGAATGGTTAAGTTACCTTATATGAACTAGTAATTCATATAAACCAAAGATGTTAACAGCTCTTCACACCTGTTGTGACCTTGCCATGTTGATTTTTTTAGGACCCAAATGCATAAAACGCGCACTCAGAAAAGCACAGTAGTGAAGGATGGCCAAGCCAAACAAACCCTCCTGGAACGACTGGAGGACACCCCCGATTCCCTGCGACCTGATGACCTACAGCAGCACCTGCATCAGCTGCTTCAACGCTACTGTACTCCAGAGGTGACCGAAGAGCCTGATGCAGAACAAGATTCGGATGCAAAAGAACAGGACAAACAATAAGGCACCACCTCCTGATGTATGTGTGTTTGGTTGTGGCAGGCATTTAATACAAATGTCTGCATATTTATGTCTGTAGCCCTTTCTAATAACACAAAATAATTCTTCACTTGCTTACCAGATCCCCTTATATTATTTATTGCTTGATCTTTTTATTCATGGCAAATAATGGAAACATTTTAACTGCATTGTGGCTGAATGTCTTTTTGTTTATGTTCCTGATTGAATTTATTTTCTCATTTTGTGACCAAAGATAGTGTTATCTGAATTGCTGAGTGATTTGTATGAAACATAGATGTTGTGTGTGTGTGTGTGTGTGTGTGTGTGTGTGTGCGCGCATGTCATTTTGGTTGCTGTGGTACTGTAGAAGCAGAAACATCATGAAAAAATGAACATGGGTCAGTTTGGATGCTGAGCTCATTGTCTAGCCACTAAAGGTGTGAAAACTTCTGTAAATAATGGACTTTGGTTGAAAATGTTTGAAAACATGTACTCTTTTGTCTCCTGTAATTGCTGTACAACTGCATCTATGGACTGCTGTAATTAAAACATGTCAGATTGCTCAAAATCTCACAACAGACCTGGTAAAATATCATCAAAATATCTTTGGGGCATGTGAGTTTGTAACCACAGTTAATCAAGTGCAAGCAATCAGCTATCTGATATAACTGGCTATGTATTTATACTGGCTATGACTGAAATTTAAAAGCAACAAATAAATATCATGCTGTAGTCTTTCTTAATCCCAGAATGATTCTGAATGGTTTTTACACAGATTACGTGAGAATTTATCAGTTTTAGGTGAAAGAATGCTGTCATTATCTACACATTCATTTATTTTGTGTCACTGACCTTTTTTGTTTGCACTGTCTAACCAATGTACAGTATATATGTGTTCTCAGATCTCTTCTGTGACAATACAATTATGTTTGTTTATTGATTTATTGAACATTTTGTATTTCTTTTTGAATGAATGTTTGAATGAATGTGAATGAGTCCCCCTCCAAAACCATGCTTGTGGGCTTGACTTGTATCTTCCCTGTTTGTGATGCTCCTCTAGGCGCTTACGGTAGAACTCAGAACAGGGAGGGAAATGTTCATGAATAAACATGCCTGTTTTATTTCTTCTGCTGTTGCAATTATGTAAAATAGTAACAATAATAATAATAAAAAAAATTGAAAGCTCACTGTTACCTTATCTTCTATTAGGAAAAATATGCTTTGTTTAAGAATTTTGGAATTCTTTTTACATTCATAGGAGACAGGCAAATATTGCCTTAATTGAGCTTTGATTTAAAAGTTTGGTTAAACTCTACTGAATTTATGTGTCTCATATGTTTAATAATTGTCTTTAGAGTTTAGAAAATATTGGGGTTTGGTAACGCTTTATTTCAATAGTCCACTTTAGACATTCTACTAACAGTAAGTAAGTAACTCATTAGAGTATTAGTAGGCTGTCTGATTAATTACTTTTGACACTTTATTTTGATGGATCCACAACGTACAACATACAGACTTTGCATCAGAAACTTTGCAAGTTTCTCTGAGAGTTAGTAGACAAGTAGTTGTAAATTCATGAGAATCAGTTGACATATAGTTGACGTGCAGTTATTAAGTTACTTATAGCTAGTAGAATGTGGACTGTCAAAATAAAGTTTATCCTGTGGTTTTGTAAGAACTGGAGCAAAAAAGAAAAGCAGCCGAGTGTCCTCCTTCAAAACTGTTTAAAAGCATCAGGTTTGTTTAGATGCATGACCAAGAAAGTCCATATTCATAAGGTACGTATGATTAGATGTCTGGTATAGTTTTTATAATGTTTAACATTAGATCAAAAAATTATGCAACAGTAATAGGTAAAATAATTTTTTGCTGATGCTTGTTATAAATTGTGTTAGCTGATACCATTAGTTTACACAATCTAGCACAAGTACTATAAAAAAAGTCTGTTATGTCCATTAAGTGGTTGTGTTCTCAACTACTGGTTATGTGTCTGTGGTAATCTACTACAGTACATATCACAGCTGTTTGTGGAATAATAAAGGGGTAAAACTTTATTTTAAGGTGTTCTTGTTACAAGTTACATGTAATAATCATTAAAACAATAAATTATGCACAATTACATGCAAGCAACCCTAAGACAAACCCTAATCCTAACCATACAGTAAGTACATGTAGTTAATTAATGTTTCTCACTACTTAAATGTATAATTGCACTGTGACAAGGACACCTTAAAATAAAGTGTAGTTAGTTGTATTTGATTTTAATAAAATAATACTTTATTATATACTTCTCCACAAAGCTTAAATTGTCTGACTCTGTAGTTTAGATGAAATACAGTTTTGTAGCATAAAATCAAAAAGATGTCAATGCAAGTATTTTGCAGAAATCACAAATTTTATTGGACGTTTCACATGTTTAGAAATCTTATATCAATTCCTCTGGTAATACCCTTATTCTATAATGTTTTACTGTAACTTAACATATTACCATAATGAACTGGACTTATAAGAATCAAAACTGTATCTGACAAACAATCTGTTTTAATAGTACAATGTGGCATAACCATGTTTTCAGACATTCTTGGTATTGTGCAAGTAATTCTGTAGTGGATTATGCGTACAGAACAGATTTATTCTGGATAAGATCTTTAGTCAATGATTGTTAAGACAGAGACTCACATAAACAAAAAAAAAAAAATAATAATAATAATAAAATGGGGAGAAAGGTTTTGGATGAGAGAAGACTAAGAGTGAAATGCCATGCATTATTTGTTAAAGATAAAAATGAGATTACATTTTCCTCAAAGAGTACCACAAAAATTCAGCAAGAAGCAGACACATTTGAGAATGTACACAATTAAGTTACTACAACAAAACTAAACTCCACACAATTAATTGAAAAGAAAGGAAAAACTTATCTGCCTTTGCGAGCCAGGTGCGTTGGGCATATCTGGTGTAGTGAAGTGTGGGTTATTACATTATTTTTTCATATATTCAAATGCACGATAACTGTATATGACAATTCATTAGGCAAAAAAATAAAATACAACTCTAAACCTTTTCCCTTCAAAAATGTTGGGTTATGCAAGAAAATAGCACAATGCTTCTACAATATGTGGGCTAAAGTGGTAATACTCCAAAATGTAAAGCAGAAATAGCACGTCACATAACTTCACAAAACGGACATCACTGAAAACCATAAGCAAGCTTATATTTGTCATTTTAAGAAATAAGTATATTTTGGATCTTGACAAATTCATAAAAAAAAAAACTTGATTATTTTCTGATATACAGTACCCCTACCCAAACACCACAGATTACTTACAAATGGCTCTATATTTTGTTATACAAAAATGTAACCCTTTAAAAAAAAAGTACTAACTAAGAACATGCTTTTCACATAAATGAGTATAGTGTGTAAACAGCATACTCAATACATGTAAATGTACTCACATACTGTACAAACACACCAAATCCTGATTTGAAATGATTCTCCAACCTTCTACATTCTATTAGTCCAACAGTTAATGTAAACAAGACTCTGGTACAGTAGAGCAAACTATGAAGATCATGGTTGAGTTGGGCCAGACACTTGTTGAAGCTCAGTTGACAAGAAAGGTTGTGCTCTGGAGACATTATTAACTGAAAAAGAAGAAGAAATTACCAAGTGTTTTTTTTCATAATGCAAAAGGTTCAAAATATTGGAAAAAGGGTTATTTAGTTTATTACAGGATTAGTTCACATAAAAATGAAAATGAACTCGTCATTTACCTGCTGTTTTTTAAAAGGGGTCATGACATATAAGTTTGACATATAAGAGGTCATTGTACTATAAAAAATATCCTAAATTTTTAAAAATCCACTTTCTCAGTCTAAAATTAGCTTATATTTGAAGCCAATCTGCCCAAATTAAAGCCTGTAGAATGTGCCACCTTATGATGTAAAAGATTTCTATAAATATGACCAAATATAATTAATCAACAATCCATTCTTCTCTGAGGTGATATTATCTGCTGTTTGCAGAAAATCTGCAGCAACTGCCAACAGTCATTCTGACCTATCTGACAACCAGACTGCCGGACCAGAGATATTCAAGACAACCTTATAGATGCTGGAATAAAAATTGTGGTTTTCATCTTAATGTACAGTTAAGTACACAAGACTGATTTTTGCAATACTGTGATTCACTCTCAGTACAAAAGCTGTCACTGGGGCGGTACCTTTTCAAAAGGTATGTTTGTACCTAAAGGTACCGTTTTGGTACCCTAAACGCACATATTAGTACTTAAAGTGTACATATTTGAACCTAATAGTTACTTAAGTGTACCTTTTAAAAAGGTACCACCCCAGTGACAGCTTTTGTACCTTTATTTCTAAGAGTGTAGTTTTGAGGCAATTTTAAAAAGCTTGATGTTGGCCACTATCCATTGTCATTATACGAACGAGCATGAACAGGTTCTCCTTCTGTGGTCCGAAAAAAAGGGTGCTAGAACACCACATTGAGTAAATAACAGAATTTAAATTTTTGGATGAACAATCCCTTCAAAATGTTGGGTTCTTTGGGGAACTCACTGAGAAATCCTCCTTTTGGAATTATGACTTTTAACAGTGTAGCACCCTTCTGCTGTAACACAGAATAACAACATATACTTGTTTTTCCTTTTGAAAGCTAGTCCAGAATCAGGTCAACATTAATCAGTATTAACTAGCTTGGACAAACAGAACTGATGCGATGAGACACAGATGAGATGTTTGAGACCATGCACACAAATAAACACAGACCTCACTTGGTGGGCACAGTTGGTGAGCCAGACCGGTGGAAGTGGATGTTCTGCCATTTGCCATCACGGCGATGCCAGACACGGGTTTCTTCAGACTGCATGGTGCGAGGCATATTGTTGACATCCATGTACTGGGTGAGCCTTATATAAGCGATGCACGCTGCATCTTCACCAATCAGGTGTACGTGAGGGTTCAGCAAGATGGTGTGGATGGGTTTGTGGCATTTGGAGAGAGCTAGAGCAGAGGACAATAATACTTATGCTTGTTTCATTCAAGACACTTTCACCTACTGTATATTAAAACATGTATACATGTGGATGCATTTAATTAGACTTTAGTTTTAATTTTCTTTATATTGTTTTTCTTTTGTCAGGACAGACAAAAAGGACACCAATATGGCACACACAAATTATAAAAGTATTTGATATATTAAAAATATTTGATATATACACTGCAAAAATGCTTTTCTAGCTTAGATCTTTTGTCTTGCTTCCAGCCAAAATATCTAAAAATTCTTAAATAAAGAAGGATGTTCTAGGCAAGTAAGTTTTAGACAAGTTTTTGTTTAGAACAAGCAAAACAATCTGCCAGTGGGGTAAGCAAAATAATCTTATTTCAAACAGAAAGCATGATTTCAGGCTTTTTTCCCATCACTTTCTTATTATGAAAACATAAATTATTCCTTTAACCTGTAACATCATGTCATGTCTTACAGTTTTCAAAGTAGAACCTGTGGAAATCTGTCCCCTCCACTAGGTTTCCCAAAGCTTCAGGTTCAAAAGATGTCAGTCCAGGGTCACAAATCTTCCTGTGGAAAAACACAATAAGGCATTCTTTACAGAGTGAAGACAAATAATAATTATAATAATAATTAAAATAATGAAATAAACACTCACGTGTATGCTTCAAAATCTCCGTTATTAATGGCTTCGATCAGCAGCTCTGTGACTTTAATTATCTCCTGTTTCCGTGCTGAACCACATTAAGGAAAAAAAAGAAGAAAAAAAATTGAAAAACTGTGCAAAAGAATACAGTCATTATCCTTTAGCTGATGAACAGACTAGACTGTAAAACACATTCATTTTAAACCATAAAAGAAACAGTGATTCTTGAGTCATCTTTAAAATGAATCAGATTCACAAATGCAAATGTTCAAATCAAATGCACCAATGTAAATCAAATGCTTAAACTCTAAAGTTTAATTATATGGAGAACTGTACTGTTTTATGTACACCTTTAGAAAGCAGTTTATTCATTCAAGCTTTTTTCAATCCAAAGAAATCTTGTACGTAAAAATGGATCTCATATTGTGTAAAACTCTGTGTAGCACTTTTAGCTTGGCCAGTAAAAATGTGTATAAAAGCATTTATTTAGTTTTTAATGATTGTTGTATTGTAAAATCGCTAAAAAAATCATTGTTAACTAAAATTTTCAATACAACACTTCTGCTTCTTTAAGTCAAATGCATCTGCAGTACACAAGCCGCAATTAACAAAGATGACTCCACTGTAATGTGACCCTGTCTCTCACTCACACACACACACACAGACACACTTAATGTAATCTTAATGATTCCTTATCGCATCTACTTTCGAAAAGCCAATTAAAGAGATTTTACATTCGCACTGAAACAGACAGCATCTCCTTACATGGGTGCATCAACACTACTGTGTTATTGATACCACGCCTTCTTTGCATGAACATTTGGGCAAATAGTGCAAATATTTTAACATTGTGACGTAGACATGCGGGGGCGTGTTTTAATGAGGTGTTTTAGCCCAACAGTGTTTGAGCACAACATCTCAGTTACATATCAAAATCTACTGCGGGTGGCAGATCTTTTTCTTATTTAGCACCCAAACTCTGGAACAATCTACCAAATACTGT
>JAUMHI010000043.1:22519666-22539819 GCA_032359435.1 Enteromius unitaeniatus
GATAATGTTCAGTGCTTTGCTACAATCTGTATTGTTAAAAGCGTTATATAAATAAAAGTGACTTGACTTGACTTGACATATGTAACCCTCGTTCCTTGATGGAGGGAACGGAGACGTTATGTCGTGAAGACAGAATGGGGTCTTGTTCGGAGCCTGATGAAGAGATAAAGAGAAAACGCAATGAAAATTGGCCAGTGGAAGTTGCATCCTGCGCCACTCCCTGTCACATGGGTATAAATAGGTGACAGGTGCAACCACTCATCAGTTTTGCTGAGGAGCCGAGAACTAGTCACTGGTCCCCAGCGACGGTTTGAGGTTGTGTAAGGAGGACATAACGTCTCCGTTCCCTCCATCAGGGAATGAGAGTTATATACGTAACTGAGACGTTCCCTGTCTGTCCGTCACTACGAGTTATGTCGTGATGACAGAGTGGGGTCCAATGGAAAGAGCCACAATGTGAATCCCAGTCACAACCAACAGCACTGCAAATGTTTGGCAAGCCTCTGCGTGTCAACAAATGCTATGCAAGGTCATAACCTTACCAATGCCCCAGCGCAAATTCGCTTACCTTGGCACCCGCAGGGACCAACACTACCACAAAGGGCCAAGTCGTTGCTCCTGACATAGATAGTCGAATTGCCGAATGCACACTGATCACGTTGTCTCGCCACATAAACAGTCTCTGCTCTCATTCTTCTAGTGTAGAAATGACACCCAAGCAATCATGAATGCGGCTCCGAAGCAAAAATCTGATGGTTGCACTTGTCGCCCATTAATTCCAGGATGACGGGGAGTGGCGCAGGATGCAAACTCCACTGACCAATTTTCATTGGCGTTTTCAATTAATCAGAGCAAATCTGGGCTCCGAGCAAGACCCCATTCTGTCGTCACGACATAACTTGTAGTGACGAACAGACAGGGAAAATATTTTTTTTCATTTGGTGTGCTTTATTGAAAGACACAAGGTTTTCTAGAAATATCCCCCAACACATCACTAGATACATTGCTATCACTAAAAAAGGGGGGAATGCAAAACCTTTTGTTGTTTTTGTTGGCAAACCCAACTGGTAGCCTTTTTGCCCAGGCTCTTCGCCCCTCGCTACTCTCAATGGCGGTGCGGCCAGGGGGTATGCAGCAATCCAGATGGAGCGTGCGGTTGCGGTGTACTTGTGCCCGCGTTGCTTCCGCCTGTTGTGACCAGCCGCATCTCCCGTCCGCAGCATGTCGACGGGCGAGGCTTACACTGGGCAGGCTGCCACGTCAAGCTGGCAACATTCCAGGTCTATCAGGCTAAAGTGTTGCACCTCCTGCACAAGAGTTGGCCGGACCAGGGGGCAATGTAGGAACTCCGCGCTGCGACTGACCTCGCTCTTCATATAATGAAGGTCGCAGAGCGAGCCCTTGGTCAGGTGATGTCCCCGCGGTGGTCCAGAAGCGACTTCAGTGGCTGAATCTGACGCAGGTGTCGGATGCAGAAAGAGCTCGTTTTCTTGACACCCCCATCTTCCAAGTCGGCCTATTCCGCGACACTGTCGAGGAATTGGCCCAGGAGTTCTCCACAGTTCAGGAGCAGACCGAGGCGATGTCTCACATCCTGCCTCGGCCGGCCAGCCCGTTCCCGAGTGCACTGCCTCCGCCTGCTCGTCGGTGAGGGCATCCCCCCATGGCACCCAGTAATCCTGCTCCGACCCCCGCCGAGGCACCAGATGCCCAACCGGCGGCCCGTCGTCGAGCTGGCCGCGGGTGAGGGGTGCCGCCTGCTGCTCAGGGACCGGCCTATAACACCCGGAGGGGCGGGAAGCGTTTGTGACACAGGCAGCTTGAAGGTGATGAGGACTACTCTTCAGGCGACGTCGATGACATCTCAGTCCCCACTCCCGGAGGAGTTGCTGGAGCTTCTGTGTATACGCAAAGAGCAAGTCTTAACAAAAATCTCATCACTTCCGGGTCAAGTGCTCAGAGGTTCCCATCTGACCTAAATGTTTTTGTCTCCTAAGATGCAGACCCAGGGCACTGCCCCACTGCTGGCACGGCAGTCAACATCCCTTGATTTCCCCTAGCGACTTGGCGTGAAGACTGCATAGTGCTTCTCAGCCCGTCGCGGTGGTTGATACGGACAGTACGCCTCGGCTATGCTAATCAGGTTGCTTTCCTACTGGTGAAGGACACAATCGAGCCTGTCCCTCCAGCCTGGTTGTGGTCAGGGTTTTACAGCCCTCACTTCATTGTGCCCAGAAAGAGTGTTGGGTTGAGACCCTTCCTGAACCACAAGCTTTGAACCGGTCCCTTCCTAGTGAAGCAGCCGGTCAAAAGACTTGCTCCGAAGCGTGTGTGAAGCATGCAGTCGGAGCCAGGGTTGGTCTGCAGCCATCGACCTGAAGGAAGTGTGCTTTTATGCCTCGATTTGCTTTGACTCAGATTTTTTCTTCCGACAATTTCAGAAGAGGTAAAACAAGGCAAAAGATCTTGAATTAACTTGATCTGAATGAACTGGATACATCTTTAGATGCACCTAATTATAAATTCTATAAATAATTAATAATAACTAATTAATTAGGTGAAGCTGCACACTTAAATTTGTCATTACATCATGCAGTGTGGTGAATTATTATTGCTCATGTTTTAATAATTTAGATAATATGGTTTATCTTTAATATGTTAAGTAAGGACATCTTATTGTAATATTACATCAAATATTTACTTTCATCTGATTCTTGTTGCCAGTACAGCCTTGTTAGCTTATATTTGACTGTTGTCTGAAAAGGGATTAGTATAGCCTGCATAAAAAAACCATGAACATAAAACAACAGGACAAAAATATAGTTGATGACGAGACAATCATTTTATAGCTCTAGACACTTCTTTGTGAAGATAGTGGCATAATACAGTGAAATAGCATATTCTTTAGCCATATCTAAACAGTAGTCATGTGCGTGGATACAATTTATCCGTTGGCGGTTTTAGGTACACAGGGACCCCTGGCAGTTCCTTCAGTTCTCCTCCAGTTATTTGACTTCAGCATTGCTCTGTCAGCTACATCCCAACATGGACCCACTTATGACTAATAATGCACAGCAGCATTTACATTATATATTTTATTTTTTTTTGCACAGACTTTGGGCACATTTGGAGTAGCCCTGACTGCTCACTACTACTTTCTAATAGCCTTGCAGAGTGTGCAGTGCAATCTGCTAAAGATCTGCTGGAGAAGTACTATATGGAGGGAAGTGCATACAAGCTGCTTTACTGCATCTGTGTAATCTTCCACGGGATGACCAGCCATCCCCTGCCCAACTCCTCCTCTACAGGCACACGAGCTGAGCTGAGCTCAAGGCAGACTGACACTTTTTGTATGCCTCAACATCATGGCAGTACTGGCCAGGAAGAGAAAGAAAAGTTAAGAAAAGTATAACGACTGCCTACGGTCTTCTGCTTTTACAACTTGGGTCAGACTCTAAAGGCCTTTCCACACTGAGCACAATGCGAATAAGTGAATCAAATCAGACGTTTCAGTTATGTGCTTTCACTCCGAGCATGAAACAAGTGTTCAGCTTATGCTAATTCACACCTCACAATTCCTTTCGCTCAGATATGTATCTTATATATGGATTTAACATCTAAACAATGTTTGGCTCTACACCAGAAACATAAACTATCTATAATGCTTCCAAGAAAAGGCTATATCCTAAAATAGGAAGTACGCTTAAGCATCAAGTTATGCTTCAAAATGTATTTGCTTACCCACTTAAAACCTTCATTGAGTGCTTGCAGCAACAATTCCAATTGTTGATTTATAGTTGATTTTAATTCTGTAATAAGCAGACACATGCACCCTTGTATGTTTAATAACACTTAACTGCTAATATGTGCCATTACACCCTTTATGGCTATAAATACCATGAGCTTCATACAAAACACATACAGAATATATATCGTTATAATCATATTTCAATTCAACAAACAGGTGGTTGCACAGGGCACCACTCTTCAGGGTTAACTTTTTTTTTTGTTGTTGACTTAACTCTTTAAACCAAACCAGGGGCTCAGTGTGTACATTAAGGACTGCAACTTTAAAACATTTTTAGAAAACGAGACAAAATAATACAAACCTCAGAAGGTACAAGGAAATATAGATGCAACATTTAAGTACCATATCAAAAATGCTGTTCAAATTTATCAGAAAAATTTAAGACCCACAAACAAAATCTTTCTTCAGAACCAGGAAAACTGTCAACAAAATAATCTATTTTGGTAGATGATAGGTAGATTTGATAGATGTTAAGCTGCTACGAAAATTTCAACAGCAAAGTGCAAAATAAAATCACAAACAAGACAACAGCATTGAAGTACCTGCCTTTTTGTTTTCAGTAAAGTGCTTGCCACAATACTTGAACAATATGCAGTATTTGTAAACTATTTGTGAACTGTCCAAATCAGACACTGTTATTTTAAGCGACATGATTCCTTCTTCATGGAAAGAAAAAAATGTTTAGTGAAGTGACAAAATCACAGCCTCAACAGAACATATGTAGTGTTTATCATTGCCATGCAGAGTGTGATTTTGAATCAGTGTGATTATAGCGGTTCAGTTCTTAGCTCAAGATGGGTGCTAGTGAATGGTTTGGGATTATGTGTTCTTGTGGTGCCATCAGCATTGACATTATTTTCATACAGCACTAGAGTAATTAGTTAGAATGACTGTCTTAAAAATCCTGGCGGCACAAAGAAGCACCCATGAGCAATGACGGTAGTTTTCTGTGGGTCTTTGTGTTAGCCTAACAACTGCAATTAAATGGAAATGCCCAAGGATAGTTTCTCCAGTTAATATAGATCTTCAAAGGCATGACATGAAGCATCTTTGAAATTAACTCTTTTTGTCTGTGTATTTATTTGCCACTAGAGGGCAATAATGCATCACAAACCCTTTAAACGTCTTATTACACCATAACCTCAAGGGACACTTTACAATCAAAATGAGGAACAACCCCAGATGTTTGCAGTGATGCTTCAATGCTTCAGTGACAGTGACAAAATAACAGCACTAAATTCACACTCGCTGTATCTTTTCAAACTCTAAATATGACTAGAAAAAGAACAAAATGTTATTAGAGTGTGAAAAGCTTTTTTTAATATATACTTACTGTGCCCAACAAATCCTACAAATTCTATTTATCTTTCTCATGGTAAGGTGTGTTCAATGGACTAAAAGTCATTTGAGAGAACTGAAAGTCATTTGATTTAAATGAGAGGTGGTGTTTTGACTAACGCAAATTAGCAAAATCAAAGAGCAACACAATGCTCAGACAACCAATGACAGCAAAGACACATAATGTAATTGATTATAAGCAAGATAGATAAGATTACTGTAACTGATTTTTGTTTAGTCACAATGTTACATAATGTATTGCTAATACCAAAATGTAAAACCAAAAAGAAATGCTGTCTTGTTCAGTGGTACAGGTAATGCCTTTGTGGTCAGCCCACCAAAGAGCATAATGCTTATTACTGACCAACAATACAGCTGTGTAGATCACTGTCAATGGCAGTTTTTAATCTGCAGTCTTTAATGTTAAATTGATAGTCTTTAAAAAAATTAAAAAACTGTCATAATTTACTCAACCTCATGTCATTCTAAACATATGTATTTCTTTATTCTGTGGAATGTTAAAGAACATACAGGCCCCATTTAGACTAGTGCGTTTTCGTTTTTTAAAACCACTGCATGTCAGAGACAATCTCCGTCTAAACCACACAGCCTAAAACATATCACATGACCATTCATGTAGGTACAACCATAGATAAAGGTTGATTCCCTATTATTTAGATCACAGATGCCTCCCGAGTGAAAACTTTGATGTGTTTAGAGGACCAAACAACTGTTTTTTGAAGTGCCTTTCTGTGTCATCATCCTGTGTCCATATGGAGGTGCGGTCATCATGCAAAGAATCAGTACAAACGATCATGGGGGCCTGAAATGTTCATCAGTTGTACCCTTCGAAACCATTCATTTCAAAGGGACCTTTGAAGTTTTGAGCACTTCGATTTGGAACGACCCTTCAATATGGCGGCCATGATTGTTTTCACTCTGAACTGTCCTTCTGAGGTCAATATATCCCATTTGGAACGTACCGTACATGCTTGGAGCAGTCGAATGGGGTATCTATTTTTTTCTCAGAATAGTTCAGTAGAAAGCCAGACCCAGCATCTAAAAATAAGTTATCGCTTCGCTTAGCTAGGTATACAAATCAAGTCATTTTTACTCATTTGCAATCATGACTACTGGTTCAGCTATCAGTGTACACCATTTTAAAAATGTGCATTGACCTTCTGTCTCCCTCCCCTGTCACTTACACTGATTGGTGATGTGGCTCTGGATTGGCTGAGACCATTTGGGAGCAGCCTTGGGATTAATGCACTGGCCGCAATCGACTGTCAAGTTGACGTAGAGGAAGGCCAAAAAGGCAAAGAGGAAAACAAGCAGGTAGACTGCCAGGAGAGCTTTGAGAATTTGGTTACAGCAGACTTCTTCAGGCCACATGTTTGGGAGGTACCAGCAGGATGAGACAGAGGAGGAAGTGGAAGAACAAGACTGCTGGGAATGAGATCGTTCATGCTTGTACGTTCTAGAAGCAGTAGGCAGGCAGTATACTGGTCCTAGTAAATGTGCCATTTGGAAGGTATATTAATATGGGAAGAACATCAAGGACAGGATGGGTGGATGGATAGAAAAAGAGATGAATGATTGTGTGGACAGATTGGTTAACAGGAAAGCAAATTAATTAAGACATGGATTGATAGGAGGGTAAAAAGCAAGGGTAAGATTGTTAAAAAGAGGAGAAAAATGATAAAATGAGTAGAAATGACATAAGGTGAATAACAGATTGACATATTGTTTGCAGGGCATCCCCTGAAAACAAAGACAGGAATGAAAGAGCAAAAGACAGACAAATGGTACAGAAATATGTCCCTTTTAACATTCTTCTTTCACACTTTGCAGACTTTTGTGAGTTCTATGGTTGTGATTTGTTGAAATGGGTTTGGCATTATGGTGTTCAGTTTCGTTCAGAAGAGACACACTATAAGTAGTAAGGGGGATGTGTATGTACAAAAAAATCTTAAAGATCCTACTTTAAGATCCTATGTGCTTTAAGCAAAGAAAACTATTGGGTGTTAAAAATACTTAGCCTAACTTATTAATTTATTAACAGGTGTAAAGACATTCAACCATATACAACTTGATGGAAAGAATCAAGTATATTATTATCAAGTAATAATAAATAACAAATTAAAATAGCACTACATGCCATTAACACACACACACAAACTGTCACTGAACCACCTGCATTTACATCACACAACCTAATCTACACATAATTACAAAGACAGAATCCTTCAAAGGTCAAAACAGCAAAGAAGAGGAACAGAAAGTTAGCAGGCATGTAAAAAGAAAGCTTAAAATAAAAAGTCTTATCTCAGTAGATATTTACCAACCATCACCACCAAGGTGGGCAGCAGGCCAAACTAATAATAAAGTGCACATGCAGGAAACAGATGATCAGCGAGGTTCATTCTGCATGTTTCCACATACTTATACAGTATATAAGTACAGTGAAAGACTGCATTTAATCTATATTTATTGTGTGAGAAGTAATAGTTTATGAATCGGCTACTAAAATTTATTGACCAACAATCTAAAATCTGTTGGGGTGCATGAGGGAGGAATGGGCATTCCTCTATGGGGGTACTTTAGGCCTGAAGCAGGACAGTTCAACAGTAGTGTATTCAAATAAAATATTTCTTCAGAATCCTGGAAATCTGAAGCACAAATGTTTCTAAAAAACAACCCTTTTTTGTTTACTAAAGTAAGTGAATGCCAGTGAATATAAATACAAATGTATAGTTAGAGCAAAAACGAACTGGACCACGGGGTACCAACTTATAGTACATTGTAAAATTCAAGTTTGGTTTACTGTAGGTTCAGCTGTACCTTTAATGTCTTCATCTTCAATAGTGGTGTTGGCACTCTCTGATGATTCCTGAAAGGGAACAAAAATACATACATAAACAAACAAGAAAACAAAAAATATGAATAGTAATTTACTAATCATTTAAATTTTAGGCAACACTTTATTTCGATAGTCCGCTTTAGATATTCTATTAACAGTAAGTAACTTTGCAACTACATGTCAACTAGCAGTTATTAGACTATTAGTAGACCGTCTGCTTAAATATCTTCTGACACTTTATTTATATATAGGTCTACAACATACTATCAGAAACTTTCCAAGTGTATCTCAACTTATTCTACTAACCCTAAAACTACCCTTACAGTCTACTCTGAGAATTAGTTGACATGCAGTTAAGTTGATTTAAATTGTTAGTTGAATGTTTAGAGTGGACTATCAAAATAAATTGTGAACTAATTTTAAATAGGCTCAAGTTAAATGATGATTACAATGTTCAGAAACTGTTGTAAAAAGAAGCTGAAACCAGCCTGTATACCCTATATTGATAGAGGTCAGCAAACAGCCTTTTTCCAGAAGGTTCAAACCTTATTTCACATTGCAAAATAATTATTCATGTTGATGTGATGATTGGCCCAGAAAAGCTTAAGATTATGAAATTTCAACATCATGTCTTCTATTTCCTAATCAAACAAGAACAGCACTTATGTCCACTCTGAAAAAAGAACCGAACTATTGAGACACTCTAAAGAAACATCTGCTGAAACATGCAGGGATAAACACAATATGATGAAAACAACTTGTCACTGACATGTACTATACTGTATATGATGCCCTGGCAAATAACTCTGGTAATCAAAATCATGCTACAAATGTTAATACACTGACAAAAAAATCTGTAATCAGTATCTGTAATCAAATCTGTAACTGTATATTTTAGAAAAACAATTTCTGCGGTATTATCTTCTTTTAAGTCACAATCTCTGACAACTATTAACACTGAGTTGTTCCTAAAATTATATTGAATATTGATTCAATGATTAAAAAAAAATCTACAACTGTAGATCTACAAAAGCACAATTGTTTGTGTGTTACTATAGTCAGTACTTATCTATTATCATTAAATTACTGTCTATTCTAAGTTAAATTATCCATTATTTTGTAAAATGACTTCCTTTTTAATACACCCAGCAAAATTTGGACCATACAGACTTTCTTTATATGTACAAAAATGTTTAAATATGTTCAAAATATCATCTTTTGTATTCTGCAAAGAATGAAATAAGGGTAAACAATCTTAACAAGTGTAACATTTCAGACTTTAAACCTTCCATTGCCTGCTAGGATGTATGTTCACAAACTGAATTATTATCTCTATGACAGACAGCATGTATTACATGCATTAAAAGACATTAAGTTCAAAATATCAATGTCAAAAACCCTTGATCCTCATCAAACATGAATACCTTATTTCCATCAGTGGGATTGTGAATAACAGTAGTTTGAGGCTCCTGATATAGAGGTGCGTAGGGAGAGAAAGGAAGATAAAACAAAATAACAAGAGATAAAGTGTGTCAGAATAAGTAGTAGAGCGTTAAAGATTTAAAGCACACCAAGCATTACAGTCAGAGACAGCCTAGATGTTATACTGTCCTGAATGTGCTCAGGTAAATAATTTTTAAATCAATTATTTTTATAGTGTAATGTTTAACGATATTCATGAAAAGTAAAAGGTAAAATTCAACTGACAGAAATGAATGTTAAAATTAATACTCAATCACATGAAGTCAGGATTCAAATATTTTAAGTACTTTTTTATAACAAAGCTTGGTGAACTTTAGAAAAGAAGAGCATACTGGTTTAGACAATTGGTCATGTAAACGTGAGATGGAAATTTGGGTAATTACTACAGTACAGTTTCATTAGAGCAACAGTACAGCATACCCAGCCAAAGCATGCAGTAACACAAGAACGATTAAATCAACCAAGAATTAAAACGACCAGACTGTAAGAACACTATTCTGTTGAGTTTTGATGATTAAACCAAATCTTCGCTTTATACTGTATCTACTGTAATAGTCATGTTGAAACAGTGGTTGGTGTCCAAGAGAAAAATGTACAAAGAAAACAACAACAGCTGATTTTCAGTGAAGGACAGGTTGTGTTGCAGGTACTCTTAGCTTAAACGTTTGTACTTGTACCATCAGAAAAGCTTCCAGTTCCTGTAATCTTCTGCCAGGACTGTATTTTGACAAGTTCAGTTTATCTACAATATTTTGTGTAGAACTGATATACAGTACATGTTGACAAAAAAAATATTGGCATTCTTGCAATTCTGTCAAAACATGCAACACTTCTCTCATAAAAATGTTCCAATTGCAAATGTTTTGGTATTTACATGCTTTTTGTTTTGTTTGCACTACCAAAACAAAAGAAACATTATTGGCACCTTGTCAAAATTGTAATAAATAATCTTGTAATTTGTTTTTGGACAGCCCTGTGGCAAGTAATATGTGGGCAATATAGTAATCACATTTGCAACCAGTTAAAGGGGTCATATGAAGATTATAAAAAGAACAATATTTTGTGTATTTGATGTAATGCAATGGTTTAAGGTTCAAAAACACATTATTTTCCATATACTGTACATTTTTGTTTCTCCTCTAAGCCCCGCCACCCGAAACAGGTAAACTTACTTAAAGGTTGTGAGTCAGAAGCGCTAGACTGTCCTTGCAGAGGTAGAATTTCTTCACTTTATAGTCTCTGTGCACAGCCAGCATATGCTACTCTCCAGGTTTTAGGGGTCTGTTCTCCGTAAATGTACTGAACACACTCTAATATTTGGGTTGAACTGTTCTTTAACAGTCTTGTGAATACAACTTGACCACTGATTTCTAGTTATCTCCTCTTTTGGAAGCACAAAGTAGTTTCACTTTTACACCGACACACAGCATTGTCATGGACAATCTCTTATACAATCTTGCCAAAACCTATGCGACAAAACCACAATCCAATGTACTGTGGACAGATGAGACAAAAGCAGAGCTTTTTGGTAAAGGACTTCATGGCACTGTTTACAGAAAAAGAAATAAAAAGAAGAAGTAAAAAGAAAAAGAAAAAAAGAAAGCATTCAAAGAAAAGAACACAGTCCCTACGGTCAAACATGGTGGAGGTTCAAAGATGTTTTGGGGTTTTGGCAGGGAATGTCTTAACTGTGTGATGGTAATGTCCAGTGCATTTTTTGGGGTTCTGTGTGGAATTGAATCAGATTTAATTTTTCTTCAGAATTTTTTTGTGTTGTTCCAATGCAAACAAAAAATAAATAATTTGAGTACCGAAACATTTGCAACTTCTACAATATTCTGAGAGAAGGGTTGCATTTTCTGGCAGAATTGCAAGAGTGCTGATATTTTGGGCCATGACTGTATGCACAAGGAAAGTCAGCAAACAAAAGGTTACATGGAGAGGCCTTCAGCACAGCATGAAGTGAACCTCCCAAAAATACACCCTATAAGGTCAATTGCATGCCAAGCATGCCAGTTTTCATACAAAATATCTCAAATTGTGTTCCAAAGACGAATGCACAACAGGTTTGGAACCACATGATTAATGACATTTTTTTAGTAACCCTTTCAGCAAAAAAAAACATTAAATAAAGTATAGCTTAGATTGAATCATTAAATTCTTAAATATAATGGTTCTATATTTGATTGTTGTAATACAAACAAAATAAAGCATAAAACATTTTTTTTCATTTAGCATTCAAATTTTTGTCACAGTAATTGTTACCATCATTTGAAATACTTTGGAATTATTCTCTATCTAGCGTGAGTATACATACTCACGCCTTTTAGAATATTGCTACTTATTTGACAGACTGCATTATTTTAATGCAGGATTTCATACATGAAGAAGGTACTGAGTTGATTTAAAAGAGAAAGGGCATGCCAACAAAGAAAGAAAAAGAGAGAAATGTGAAACCAGTGGCAAGAAAAAGCAAGTGACAAACAGCCATTAGACAAAATACCAGAGCAGGAGAGGGGGCAGGTTCTTTAGGGCTGGTGATTACGTTGGTTTTGTTGTTGATCTATAGGTGGGAGGGGACAGAGGCAGACAAGCAAAGCTTTAGAAAAGCAAGGGAAATGTCAAATTCTATTCATCTAAAATCTAAAAATGGAACCAACATTACACAGCTTGTGTTACATGGATGTTTAAGGAACAGTTAATTAGCATATTTGATCATAATCACAATTAAGTAATTTCTTAACTACAGAAAAATCGGACTGTCAAATTATTAGATTTTTCATTGGCATAAATTGTCATTTATGCAAAATGTCATTTGCAATTCTGTCTGAATTATGTTGTGGAATTGACAAGTTATTTAAAAGCCATAAAAGATTAACAGGCACAGAAGTCTGACTTCTAAAGTTTGCAAGATAATACTCTTGTAGAGAAGTTCATGTAATTCGCAGATTTCCAGGGAAACAATTACATCATTAAACAGCATGAAGCAGCAAAGACTTTTCATCTGATTCAAATTATCCTATCAAACCTCTCAAATTCCTCTTCTCTTGAGGCAGTCATTAATTGAGGCAGTCACTCTACATGTTTTGAAGAGGACAAAGAAGAAAAACTCCTATTAAATACATAGTTCCTTTTCAGGAACTCAAACTGCGTCCGAAAACGCTATGGGAACGCCTCCAGTGTGACCACCCTCTGAAACTGCTGTGTAAACCGTCAAACGAAGTGCTGAGACGTCACCCTCAGGAAGGATAAGAGCATGTGCAATGCAGTGCACGCCAGCCTCATTCATTCAGCAGGCGCTCTCTGTGTGACTGTCAGTGTACTTGTGATTCAGACACTAGTTAGTTTAAAAATTAAAAGAACATGTCTGGAAAGAGTTTTGTAAAGTGTGTACTCCTTGCTCGCGGAGGTCTCTCTTCAAGGAGGGGACCTTCGTGAGTGTGCCCCATGGTGTTGGCCCTGCTGCCACCGAGGCGGAGCATTCATTGGGCTTGCAAAACGATTTACTGGCAATCGAGACGGGTGATCCGCTTTCTCCTTCCCAACCAGGCAGATCGGGAGACATCTCTCTGGGGCATGAAGCGCAGTGAGATAGTTTAAAAATTCGCTCATCTTCCTCTGAGGAGGTAGGTGTTGAAAAGAGGAGTGTGCCTGTCGCCGAGGCGGAGCGGCGGTAGCACTCGTGGGGCTCGCAATTTGATCTTATGGAAGGAATTAAGACAGGTGATCCCCTATCTTATGCCCAACCAGACAGATCTAGAAGCATCTCTCTGGGTAATGAAGCACCGCTGATAACGATTACTTTTCCCTGGGGAGAGCAATCTACACACAATTCATCCCCTCTGAGGAGTTATATAGTTAGTGTATATATAGTTAGTGTAGATTGCAAGCCACTTCTTCAGTCTCCCTGGTCACAACTGTTGCAGGGTTTCTGCGTGTGCATGCTGCGCAGTTTAGATCTCAGGCAATTGAACCATTCAATCAGTCAGCTGGAGTTCAGTATGCTTATACTGAGGTCGTGTTCCAAATCAGGTATGAGGACTGGTTTGTCATGATAGATTGGTACATATGTTTCATGTACAGAATCATTGAGGTTTGCTTTGACTACAGCGGGCTGGCTAGATCCTAGCCCAATCACGGAGCGAGGCTTACAGGCATCGAGGTGCTGTCCTTGCTCATTTGAACATTTGGAGCCAAGACAAGAATGCCAAGAGAAGTGTGCTTTCTCTAGTTCAGAGAACCACTTATCCTGGGAGTGATCTGGAATTCGGTTGCGGAGCGGGCACAATTGTTTCTCGCTCGAGTTCACTTGGGTTTCACGAGTATAACATTAACGTTAAAAAACTCACTCGTCAGAATCTTCGTCGGGATCAAGTCCCTGTTCATAATGAAACCACTCGTCATCTGAGTTGAATTCTTCCTCAGAGGAAAAGGTGAATTCTTCCTCGCTGTCGAAAATCATTTGAAGGGCTTCTTCACCGGAGTAGCGTGCCATCCTCAAAACGTGTTGAACGTTCAGTGAAAAATGTAGAAAACGGCATTCTTCTTATTCCATTGATCGGTGGGCGTTTACATGTTGTGCGCATCTCACGCGGGCGATTGTAATAACAAAGTGAATGGGCGTGGTCACATTAAAAGTAATGAGATCAGATTGAGAAACTAGACAGTGTGGGTTTCAGACTGATAACTTTATCAACAATATTATGTTACAACACTTACTGCATTCAAAACACATTTCATGCTTTCTATAGATATGTCTCATGTCTGTGTGTCTTACACTTCATTTTAGTGACGCCTTTTTATAAACAGTTCACGGAAAGATAAAAGAAAGGACGCGCACACTGTTTATTTTCCTTATTTTGCAAAAGCACAAACTTTTGTTGTTATTGTTAGTGTACTCAAAAAAAAATAGACACCTTACAGATTCGAATGGTGTATAACACTTACTTGTGTGACCAAAGTCAACAGAGTACTTTTAGTGTCTTTCGCACTGATAATGAAAAAAAGAACCAAATCACGCCGGCGTGATCCTCACCTTATAAGAGTTAAAAGCTGAGGTGTTGGATGGCAGCAGCTTCTAGCGTGATAGGATTTCTTCGAGGAGAATTCCCCTCATATGATCAAGATCTCCCGACGATGTGTGCGAGTCTTGGTTATATGCAGGAACCTTGAGTTCCTAAATTGGGCCTGGTCGGGGTTTCCCTCACCAGTTAAGGTAGTCATGAGTGGCTGCTTGGCCTGTGGTCAACCACCAGGAGGTCTGTGTTCGCGCCCCTTGAACGAGCTGGTGCGCCAGATTCTGATTTGGTCCCAGGGCAGACTCCTCTCGTTGAAGCAGTCTATGTTCCGAGGTACTTAAATATGGAAGTAGATATCCTGTCGAGACAGGGGCTGAGGCCCGGGGAGTGGAGATTGCATCCAGATGTCATGCAGCAAATCTGGACAATCTTCTACAAAGCCGAGGTGGACTTGTTTGCGACTCGAGAGTGCACAATGTCCCCTCTGGTTCTCTCTAGTTCACCCAGCTCTTTTGGGTCTAGACGCTATGACAGACATGGCCGAGGCTCCGTCTGTATGCTTCTCCCCCGATATCTCTGATCCCAGGAGTTCTGGAACGAGTCATTTGTTCAGACTATATTACAATCCAGAGCTCCTTCCACGAGGAAATTATATATGCTTATATATATACTTCTTGGTGTCATAGTCATCATCAGGATCCAGTTAACTGTCAGATTAGTGCAGTTTTGGAATTCCTACAGACTGTAGGAATGTCAGACTGTCCACAGGATTAGCTCACTCCACGCTTAAGGTGTATGTGGCGGCAATATTGACCTTCCACTCCCTTATTGATGGTCGTTCGGTGGGTAGAGATCCGTTAGTGGTTCGTTTCTTCATGGTGCATGGAGGCTGAGGCCTCCTACCCACTCCTGAGTTCTGCCTTGGGATCTGGCGGTGGTACTCAGGGCCCTCTCTCGAGCCCCCTTTGAGCCGTTGGAGCAGGTCTCTGACCATCTCCTTACCTTTAAGACTGCAGCCTTATGGGGTGACCTACAGGCCTTGTCTGTGACCTCTTTATGTGTGGACTTTGTGCTTGTTTGGCTGAAGTCTTCCTTTAACAGCGAGCGGGTTATGTCCCTAAGGTTCCTCCAGTGCCACCACAGCCAGTAGTTCTTCAGCATTTGCCCACCTCCCTGCAGGGAGGTAGACCAGGAAGAGCTGCGTTGTTGTGTCCAGTGTGAGCACTGGATGCTTACATTCGCAGGACCGCTTATTAGAGGAAGTCGGACCAGTTGCTGGTGTGCTTTGGTCCTCCTCATAGGGGATTATCTGCATCATAGCAGACCCTGAGCAGATGGATAGTGCAAACTATCTCCATTTCTTATGAGTCTTCTGGTCTCCCCTCGCCGATGGGATTCAGAACTAGAGGTATGGCGGCTTCTAAAGCCTATCTGGCAGGTGTCTCCATTCCGGACATCTGCAGAGCAGAGGGCTGGTCATCCCCATTAACCTTTGAAAGGTTCTATGGGTTAGACCTCCTGGCTCGGTGGTCCTCATGCCTTAGTGTGCTGAATCCACACTGGCGGGGGCTTTGGAGTCTGGGGGAGTGGGAATTTCGTTCCCAGAGTTTTAGGACGCAGTTCTCCGGGTTATGTATAAAACCCTAGTTCCTTGAAGGAATGAGAACTGCGTCCTCTTGCCATACCCCCTGCGCCCCCTTCTGGGCACCTGTTTCATGCCTGAGTTTGACAGTTTACACAGCAGTTACAGAGCGTGGTGATGCTGGAGGCGTTCCCATAGCGTTTTCGGACGCAGTTCTCATTCCTTAAAGGAACTAGGGTTATATACCTAACCCGGTGACGTTTTTCCTAAAGACTAGAAAGACTATAATCTAATTGAATTGAAGGTGTCCCTGAATATAATATTCCAGTAACAATCATGTTAATGTGCTTTTCATTTGTCTTAAGTCAATTAAGCCTACCCCTATTTTGCTGTTGGGATCAATGAAGAAAACCATAAAGGATATGAAGCAGACATGTAATACATTTTTACAGGCATAATGCCTTGGGTCTTTATGATATTAAAAACTGTTCTACACTAGTAAATTATCCAGAACTTTACCAAAGAACAGTATGCATCTGAAATGTTGTCAGTCTACATCTAAAACTGAGCTATAAAGAAGAGAACTACAGTACTAGTAACTAGATAATGATACAAATAATGAGATAATTATAACTAGCACGTCTCACCATTGCACCTTCTGTAGAGTTAGGCTTCCTTTTCTGCAGTTAGATGTAGTAAAACATAAAAATTAAACCTTATTATCACCATGCTACCAGATGATGCATTTCTCATTTTACTAATTCTGGAGCAAAAAAACCTGTCAACAATAATCTTATCCTCTCAAGAAAATAAAAGTTTTTTTTTTATCAAAGCATACTGTGTATAACAGTACTGTATTTTTCAGCTTTGCCATGTTTGATTGGCAAAGACTGTATCCCACTTTGGACAGTACACATTCGTGCTATATACGTGATCCTCCTATAATTCAGAGTTTTAGCAATTCTAATACATATATATATACGCATCCAGGCTGATGCTGGAGGAGCGAGCCGTCCAGATAGCGAGCCGATCGAAGAGCGAGCCACGAGAGGTGCAAGAGGCGCCGGAGCCGCCAAGATGTTGACGTGAGAGGGGCGAGCCCCCGAGCTGCCTGGATTCCGCCCCTTCCAGGAACCCTTTCCCTTGTACACTTCCTGACTCTCACCGAACCCTAGGAGCACGACGAGGACACCAGTTCTCCTTTTTATTTGGACACTTTTATTTCCTTGGACACTTTATTTTGTATTTATTTAATAAAAATAGCCTCTCTGAGACATGATGGCATTCCCACTGTGTCTGTATTGGCTAGCGCGCGACTATATATATATATATACTACTGCATCCAACTACATTGTAGAGAATTTGGTTTTTGGAGGGTTGTTTCAGTTGCAAATTGACAGTACTTATGTGAATGCGGTGAGCTTTGGGAAAAAAAGTGGTATCCAAACTGGGAAAGTACTCGACTGGTGGTTTCAAAGCTCAGACATGCATTAGTTGTAATGAGTATAAACCATAATACTCAGGTATTATGGTTTATACACATATAGAGTTACTTATTCTGATGAACAACTTACAGTTACAGTTGTGTGGAGTACAAATTTGAAGACCATGTTTCAAGATGCACAATCGATATACTGTTGCCTGAAATGTAAAAAATTACAGCACTGACAGAACTGAACCAGGAGGACAGCGAAGGGAAAGGCAAATACATTTTTGCTGTTTGACTTGATCCTCCGTCTGCTTTTGGGCCATCTGACCAAGAACGGCTCATGGTTGACGAGCTGTAGCTTTTGACATAGGTCTATACACTTGAATGAGCACAAATGTGCCACTGCGCGAATCTGCAAAGCCAAGTCTTTCTGAGAAGGCTGTCTCTCTTCAAACATCTCTTCAACTGTGGCCATTTCAGTATACCCTTGCTCCAACAAACTGAAAATGGTAAAGTCTGAAGCAGCATGATTAGTGTCACAAGCTGTTGCTCGCTCCCCAGCTGCGACAAAGACAGGCAGGTAGGCAGGCAAGAGCTTAGGTTGAACTTGAACATTTAATAGAGATGACAAGAAACAAGGAACACTGGCGAAAATGCAGTGACAACAGGATGTGCAAACAACAAATGACATTGAACAATCTACAAGGCACAATTTAAATACAAAACATAATCAAGACACAATACAGAACACCTGGGAACACACGGCTGGCAGGGAGTGAACACTAAGGAGAAGGGCAAGGTTACAAACAAGACAAAGCATGTGAGAGACAGAATCAAAACAAAAACACAAACATCACATGGACCATGACAACATGACACAGGACAACGTTACAATTAGTTATGTTTGTTGAGTGAAAGACTTTTAAGGACCTCCAGGACAGAGATCCTTAAAAAATGACAATGACCTTCTTGCTAGCCAAGAAGAGTTTGCCAAATTTAGACTGTTGCTCTGGCTGGTCTGGTTGATGCATTTTCTGACTACTTGGAGGAAGAACACCTGTATCACAGCAGCAGAGGAGAGAACATTATGGCTGAAGGAGATAAACATTCAGGCTTAAGGCTTGGGAACATGCAAATTCTACTAGAGAAATATGCTGTGGTATATATACATTCCAGTGAGAATGAAAGAAAAAGAGAAAAATCTGTTGGGTCTTCCTCCATAGCCTCAAACACAACATCAGATGCCCAAGATCCTACATAGCTCATGCAGCGCCTTAGCAAATGCAGAACTACTGGACCTCCAACGGTGCAGATTTTGCATGTCTCCCTGATCAAGTACACCTAATTCAGATCATCACCTCATTAGTAAAGACGCCTAGATGTGAAATAGGTTTGTCCGACATAACAGATATGTAATGTGTAGATGGGGGATGGCTGATTGTCCTCCTTTTCTCAATAAGAAGGTCAGCCTTGAGCGAAGTACTTTAATAAAATGATCATAGAGTATGCAGCTGGAACAGTTGTTAAACACTGCCCCAAAATCACCTCAGACTCCAGACGGTTAACAGAACAAAATAATCAGATTTTGGGTGAAGAAATCCCCAACAACAAAGTCTCAGATTAACAGCACAAATTAATCTGCTTACAGCGATATTGAAACTGGGCAGCGACGAAATCCCGCTTTAGGATATTCAGTTAAACAGTGAGTTTGAGCGAATTTCCTCTTCTCCCTGAGTTTAAGGCCTTCCAGTAACCACCGAATATCATTGTAGTCATTGAAGTGATGCAATTGAATAGCGAATTAATGGTTAAATTCTAGCCTAGCTAACTAGTAATTTGCCATAGTCTGTGACGTGAATGTGAAGTTGTAGGCAATACATCATAACTGACTATGTGTGACATGTTCATAGCAGCACAAGTTCTGCTCCTTATTGGTCTCTTAGCAACATCTGATCCCGGAAGTTGAGAGCAACTGGTTCAATCCTCCGGTTCAATCTGATATCAGCACACACTTCACTGACCCTTGTGTAAACAAACAACTGCATGTAACCAAAGCTAACTCTGTAGCAGTCACCCACATATTTAAGCTAAGCCCTTTGCCTCAACTGTTAGCTGTTAGCATCCAACTAAGTAGCAAAGTGTGAGTCTAAAGTGTAATGTTTGAACCAATCTCCTTTCTCTCAATCTCCTGTTTGGGCTATGCTTGTTTGCTACTCCTGTGTTTAACTACAGACCTTTAGTTCTTTTTTTTTTCAAAAATTTCCCAGAGGAACCTTCCCGAGGGATTAATAAAGTTCTATCTAATCTAATCTAATAACCTTGTGATTTTTAATTTGTGTGTTTACCCTTGTTTATCTTGAATATACAGATTCAGCTAAGTTGATTTTAATTAAATCTGAGATTTAATAAATCAGTTGGGTGATTGGGTATTTATCCTTCCTCTTAGTTTCATAAAGCTATTAGGACATTTTTCATTTTAGTGGTACCTTATTTTAGTTCATGCGACCGTCATCACCTAGCAACTGCTGTCTCCTTAACGAGCCATACAGGTTATAACTAACATACAGTCATGTGAAAAAATTAGGACACCCTTTGAAAGCATGTGGTTTTTTGTAACATTTTTAATAAATGGTTAT
>JAUMHI010000043.1:22539919-22558614 GCA_032359435.1 Enteromius unitaeniatus
ACAGTAAATGCATATCCATGATGCATACTCATGACTACTATAGCAACCTGTACATTATGCATATACTTGTAAATTCCCGATTATATTTAATACAAACTGTATATTATTGTCATATCACTGTATATCCACCTGTAAATATTTTCCAGTTTCTGCTTATACATATCTGCTATAAGCACACTTATAACTTATACCTATATCCTGCACTTGCTGCTATTGCACTTCTGGTTAGACTTAAACTGCATTTCGTTGCCCTGTACTTGTACATGTGTAATAAAGTTGAATCTAATCTAATCATAAGGGATTCTTAGATCCAGAGCCTGAGCAAAGACTGATCGCTGCCCTAGCTACCAAATAGGGCTGGGATGAAACTCCCCATACAGAGTAGTAGTAACAGACTTTGATGGAGCTTACAGTAAACCTGGGATGGGGAAAGGACACCAGCTTTTAGCTTTCCTTTGAAACCTCCACCCCATCGTAAGCCACCATATAGACATTACAGTCTACTACACCATGCCTATACAAATCTGCATGACCTGACACAGAAGGTCTTTAAAAAACAGAAGGCCACCAAAATGTGTTTTTAACACCCCACTGATTCTGAACTACACAACCCAGAATCCAAAGCTCCAGAAGGCACCCAGAATTGCCACAATGCAGGGCCCATTTACAGAAAGCCATTAGACGGCGGAGGACACCATGGCAACAGACCCAGGTTCCAGACCATCTACTGGCAGGAGCCATGAAAAAGGACTGTGAACACCACTGTATGTCCAACCACAGCGCACCACAACATCTTCCTCTATGCCCCCTTCAAACAGGTACCAAGTGGAAGATACACAAAGTCCTCTGGACATACCTACTTCTAGGTTACAGGAGCTGCTGACACTAGCAAAAGAGCTCCTTAAAAAGAATCAACTGAGGAGCACTAGAAAGGACAAACTCCTGACTCCCTACTTGGAGAAACACAGCATCAGACCCCTGTACGAAAGGAGCATCCCTTAAAACCAGCTGACACAACAGAAGCAACCAGAGAATGCTGGATGGAGTAATGGGCTCACAGGCCTAACAGTTAAACACCCACCATTAGGACTGCCGCCACAAAATCACCCCCGTAAAACCTCAGATTTCTAATAATAATAATAATAATAATAGTTTTTTTTTTATATAGCACATTTCCAGAGCTCAAGGACACTTTACAATGAATGTACAAATTGAGTATGGTAGAGAATTCTAAAGTTTAGGTGCAGTAACACTAAAAAATCTGCCCCCCATTAAAGAGAGGCGGTACCGAGGGACAGCGAGAAGGTCAGAAACAGAGGAATGTAGTGAGTGGGTCGGAGTGTAGGGGACAAGCAAATTGCAAAGATAAGAGGGAGCTAAACCATTTAAGGATTTAAAAACAAGGAGGAGAATTTTTAATTTAATGCGGTAGGCAACTGGGAGCCAATGGAGATTATTTAAGATTGGGGTTATATGAGCAGAACGTTTGGTATGGGTGAGTATTCTAGCCGCAGAGTTTTGAATATATTGTAATCTGGAGATGGAACCAATGGGTACCAATGAAATGGGCATTACAGAAATTAATGCGTGATGAGACGAATGCATGGATGACAGTTTCAGCATCTTTGGTACTGATGAAGGGACGCAGTTGGGCAATACGACGTAAATGGAAGAATGCAGATTTAGTGACAGACTTAATGTGAGGACTGTGTGGAGTCAAATATTACACCTACATTTTTGGCAGAGGTAGATGTTTTGATGTGAAAGCCAGCAATTTCACACTTGAAACTGGTAGAAATGTTGCTGGTGAGTGCTGGGGTTCCAATAAAAATTATCTCAGTTTCTAGTGATGTTCGAGCTCCAAAGAGGGCTAACAAAACAGGCCTCTGATTCCATGGCAACTGACTAATAACACCGGTTTATTGTTTGAAGGAATGTGAACAAAACTAGTTCGCCCTTTTGAAAAGACAATGGACTTTTCTCTAAATTAATTCACTGGAAAACTTAATTTGAGTGAACATTTATCCTTCAGGTCATTGTGTATATTTTTATTGCGCTTGTATATCGTCTTGTGTATGGTATACTGTTTTAAGCCAGACTTTTGTGGTCTTGTATTTTCTATTTACCCAAGATAATTTTGACTACCTACCTGGACTAGGTGACTACCTGGAGCCCTATATATAGGCCCACTGACTGATTACAAGATTGTAGACACCTGTGATGCTAATTAGTGGACACACATTGAATTAACATGTCCCTTTGGTCGCATTATTTTCAGGCTTTTCTAGAGGTACCATGATTTTTGTCTAGGCATGTTCCATGAGTTTATATTTTTAAATTATTCCATTGAAGCATGGCTGAAAAGCAATGTCTGACTTTCATAGAATTATTATTACTTTTTTCTCCTTTCACAGCCCGAACCCACTCGTCTTCCTCCTCTGTCCTCACTACCATCGACGGCGGAGCAGCCAAGGGTTACAAGGGCATTCCTCAGGTTGAGCGCGCTGTTGTGGTACACTTGTGCCCGCACAGCGCCGCCACCTGGCAAAAGTGCAATTGGCCCTGCAGTGGTTCTGGCCTCAACTGCAGGACAAACATGTGTCCGCACAGACAACACTGCGACTGTGGCGTACATCAACCACCAGGGGGTTGTACGATCATGATCAGCATGTGCCAGCTCGCCCACCATCTCCTCCTATGGAGCCAGCCATCCCTGCGTGTTGTTCACATCACGGGGGGAGTGACATCCACGAGTCCTCCCACTGCCAGTGGTTTTATTCCCGCACCGAGGGGACCCTCGGCATGGATGGCCCACCCAGACCTGGTTTGCGGAACTCATGCTCCTCGTGACAGCTCCTGCCTGGCTCATACCTCTGAGGCAGGATCTCCTCTACCAGGGGTATGGCACCATATGGCACCCGCGTCCAGACCTGTGGAACCTCCATGTGTGGCTCCTGGATGGGGCTGCGGGCTGGGCGACATCAAATACCTTTGCATGGTATTTTCCCGGTCAGTAAACCTGTGTCTTCCCTCGGCCCATCTATGCTGTCTAGTGCTTTCCCCCTGTGGGTGGAACCAGACCCAGAGGCTTTTTCGTATGCGTACTACCCCGCGGGTTAGTCCATATCAGTGTTACCACACATTTACCTCCCTGTAGCACCCTTCCACGGAAGGCTCGCTTCCCCCTCATTCCGCCAAAATGTAACAAAATGTAACACATCCAACAGAGAGGATCTGAAGCAATCCTCTTGAAGGTCGAAATCCCTTCTCTAGAGTTTAAAATACTCTGTAGTTCAGGAAAGAACAGTTTGGCCTACTCCAGTAGCAAAGTACTCACCTATGGTCCCTGCGGGCAAATTCCACTAGTCAATTCTGATTGGCGTTTTCTCTCAATCAGAGCGAATCAGGGCTCCCAAGTTATGACCCCAGTCTGTCATCATCACATAACGAGGGTTACAGTACATAACCAAGACGTTTATTGTCCACTATTTACTGTGATGCTAAAACTAAAGTGAGCTTGGTGACCCCTTCTACAATTTCAGCAACCCATAGTGGAGGTCTAGCTTAGCGTACACTTGTTCAATTTCCCTCTATGGCTGACTAGAGATATACATTTGAAGAATGTGGCTTACATATATAATGATTTTGTAACAATTAACGTTCGGATTAACTTGCGGGCTGTTTATTAAGAGACACATATAAGAAGCATACAGGCATTCAGGGTCATCACCGGCAAACATGAACATCGAAGGCAGAGCAATAGAGTCGTCAAAGTTCATGCGTGGGTCGCGTGGGGAGCAAAGCGAGATCGGTAGTCTGGGGGCAGGCGAGGTCGATAACAGTAAAGTCAAAACAACAATGATTACCCGAATGAAAACACGACAGGGAGACAGTACAATGAACCGTGACGACACTAACACATCCGGGGTTTAAGTACACTAGAAACTGGGTCATTGGGTGGAGACAGAATGAGCAACCATGACAACACATAAGGGGGGCGGAGACAAAAGTTAACAGGAAAGAGTCCGGGCATGAAAACAGAGAGACACAGACATAGTTCGCATGATGCTGGAGTGCCATCCAGGACTGGGCTGGCAAATCTAGCTGATTGTGACAGATATGCAAATTATTTTGCATTATGCAAAATATTATTAAAAGGGAGGGTAGAAAAATATTAATAATGTGTATTCTGAAAGAAAACAAGAATTTTAATACATTTTTATATGTCCCCACTGGAGCTGACCCATCTTCCAGAAAAGCTTTCTTAAGCCATGTCCCAAAAGAGAACTTCATTAAACATGCTAAACAAACATGCATGTGGTGCTTCTGCTTAGGAACCAAACAAAACAGCCTGCAATAAATTTAGTGAATGGTTTAGTTTAGGTCAATGGGTGCAGCATCAATTCATGCACATAGTGGGAATACAACCACGGTTCATGTTCACTTACCTGCCACAAATCAGTTACTAAATACAGCTGGGTGAAAGGCATGTCACCTAAATAATATTCTTGATTTTTTTTTGTCACCCTTTACGTCAGACAAAAAGTATATGTTCGTGGCACATATAGAATATTTCAAAGTTTAAAACTTAGCTCACATACAGTAACCTACCTTAACACCATCAGGTTTCTTGTATGGATTCTTGCCTGTTGAGTGAAATAAAAAGAATAGTTGTAAACATAAAGTGGGATGAAATAGGAAAGGGTTAGGGGCAGAATAGATTGGGGTTTAGTGTCTCAATAATAGTACAAAATATGACAGTTTCAATCACTGTGCTTCATGCACCCATGATCCATTGGCCTCTAAATCAAACCCCCTCAATGAATCATAATCAAATATTTGCATAATTTAATGAAATGTGATTAAGAAGCAATTTGTGTCAACAAGACCCTGAGTTTGTAATAAGACAAACAAAATAAAAAAAATAAGAATAATAGAAATTGTGATTCCTTTGTTATTCGTTGTGATATGATAAATATGTAATTTTACTGGTGCTCTGGATATCATAAGCTAATACCACAAAAAGGCAAACATCACACTGAAAAAGACCATTTACTTGCAAATGCAGTGTGTGCACAATAACATTTTATTTAATTAAATCCTAGCCTTTTACGGTTTAGTAATTGGACAAGGCCATTCTGACCTTAAATCAACTAATCTTACAGCTCTACTGCAATGAAAATGTTAAAATCATCTGTATTATCCAAGATGCTTCATATCTGTGCAAATATAAAAAGAGCCTAATTTTTGGCTAGATTCAAAGAACTTTTAAAAATCAAATACAAAGTAAACTGAAGAGAGATTCTTACTTGAGAAGTTTCGCGTAGCAAGCATCGTAGTAAGGATAGCCCCCTAAAACAGTCCAGAAAGAACAAAAAGGCAAAGATCAACTTTATCAGTCTTGGTAGTTCTGTCAAATATTAGTCAATGCTAGTGGGTAAAGAAAGATTAAACTAGTTTTAAAAAGCCTTTTAAATTACGTCAATATAAAAATAAAAAAACTTTTTTTTTTTACTTATTGGTCCTGATCTTTTTGTATATAATGTACATTATTCTAAATATGATAACAATTATCTTCATATCTCCATCCAACTCTTATAGAGACTCAAATCAATTTATAAAAGGTTAACAGCCCCATGAATTGTTAAAAAGTCAGCATTAAATATGTTTTCAACTAGAATGCTGCGTGTTTGTGCATTTACATGACTCTTTCAGTATCTTACCTTAAGCTTCCTCCTGGCATTGAATTTCTTCAGGCATTCCACTGTCTCCTGTCTGTGCATCATGGATGCCACCGTGGAACGTTGCTATGATACAGACAGTTAAATAATTAATTAAAAACTGTTTTGGATCTATCTTGGCAGAAAAAAGCATACAGGTCCTGCACAAATTTTTAGAATCAATTAAGGAAAAGGACAGGGGTCACTATGGGGAACAAACATTTGGGGAACATTCATTAAACAGTTGTACCACTAGCAATTTAGTTTGGCAGAAGTAAAGTTTTTTTTGTAAAGTGCTAAAATAACTTGAATTTTATGAAATTATTAATTAATATATATAATAATGATGACAGCTAGCGTAAACAATTAAAAATAAATAACTGATTAGGAGTAACCCATTATAATATAACGCTTTACTTAAAAGTGATGTTCCCCAACACTGATGTTAGCATGTAAATACAGTGCAGATAATAAAAATGTGTGTGTGTGTGCATCTTTATGTGGTTTACGAGGAAACAAATTTGTATAATGACATGGGTATGACATACTCATGAAAAAACTTAAAAAAAACATACTAAACTGTGTTTTTTGGAAAATCTACAAATACAGTTTCCTGTAAGGGGTAGGTTTAGGTTTAGGGTCAGTGTAAGACAATACCACATACAGTTTGTCCAGTATAAACATGATTACACCTATGGAGTCCTCATAAATCACAAAAACCAACGTGTGTGTGTGTGTGTATGTGCGCGTGTGTGCTGACGGCTAATGCATGTCTGTACCTCCCTAACATTTTTAGGGACAAAACATAAAAAACAAATCTAAGCAATCCATGTCCCATTTTAGACAGAACAGCCAACTTGAGTGTGTATGACAAAGTGAGTAGACATACACAGATCCAGGGGTGTTTGAGGGCCTCAGCTGCTGTGATACGTTTGGCAGGGTTTATAGTCAGCATCTTGTTGATCAGATCTTTGGCCTCTGGTGTCACTGTGTCCCACTCAGGAGAGGGAAACTAGGGAAAGAAAGCACACACACATATTCAACAGACTGTGATTTGATACCCCACTGAACAGTAGTTTTGATTCCTTGATCTGGGGAGGCACTGTATGTTTCCTATCTTAATCACTTGATTCAGATCATCAGCTAGGAGAGAGCTTCATGAGCTGAAAACCAAAAAAAAGTGATGCTGCTGCGTTACAATGTACTTGTCTGCATCAAGATGCTATGTATGCTGCATCAAATGATATTGTTGTAAGGCGGTCCTCTGTGGTGCTGCCTGACCGGCATCATGGGGAACCTTCTCCGGAGTTTTGAGTTCCCACCTGGACCGTGGTTCGGTTTTCTACCGAACACTTGTGGGGATTTTCCATCACGGGTGTTCGCTGTTATCTCCAGTATTTAAGGAGCCCTCTGAGTTCAGTTCGATGCAAGGTTTTGATCGTCAAACATCAACTCTTCGTTCTGGATTGTATTTGGACTGACCTGTTACCTACTACCTTGGATTGTTTATTTCGTTGTTGATTCTTGCTTGTTGCCCTGAACTTCGGCCTGGACCTGACCTTCTGATACCTCGACCCCAGTCTGTTCACGGTACTGTCTTTTGAACTGCCCTTCTTGTGTATGTCTGCACCTGTTGACTCAAGCATGTACGACCACAATTTTGAGAATAAAGAGTTGCAAATGGATCTACCGTCTGTTGAGCCTTTGTTACAGATACATGTCATGAGATTATGGCCATAGAAGCCAGATGAGGCAATGTATGGAAGGCCGTTTAGGGAGATAATTTAGTCTCATCCACATATACTAAATATCTGGGCATCTGAGCCAAGCTGGACAGAAGCCACTGGACTACTCATTCTCTGTTCTCCTTCACTCTCAGATTTGCCTAGCACAAAATAAATAATACAAAATTATGATTTGCATTGAGTTACTACATCTGTGTTGCTTTGTCTTTATTAACTGTCAGAGAGTATAGAATGTAGATAAACAGTTAAATGATGACAAATGTAAACATGTCAGGACAACATTTAATATTGTAATAAGAAGCATTAAAATAAGCATATACAGCATTTTTTAAAGAATCTAGTATGTTATGGATATGGTATATTGTTACGTGTTTGAATGTTCTTTGTTGTCATTTCCCCATGTTCTCTTTGGTTTTTCCCTGTGACCTAGTTCTGTTTAATTAGTGATTCTGTTCAGGTGTCTCGTTCGTTATCAGTGATTGTCTTTATTAGTTGGTTTGTGTCCTTCAGTTCTGGTCCGTTCTAGTCGATGTATGCTGCATGTAATTGAGCTTCGTTGTTCTTTATGTATAATAAATTATGTTAAACCGCTCCAGCACTTCTCTACCTCTGTGTACCTTACACCAGCGTGACATATATATGATATATTGTATATCTCTGTAATAAATCTTACATCATATGCTCCAGCTTTGATCTGCTGGTAAAGTCGATGTTGGTCTTCATCCCAGAAAGGAGGGTAACCCACAAGAAGGATGTATAGAATAACACCTATTGAAGAAAGAAAAAAAAATATGTTGGTATAAGGAATGATAAAGTATATTGTATTAATATATTTTATTATATTATATAAAAGATAGAGTTCTAGATTGAGTCAGAAGACCACCCACAGACTGCTACTAATCACCCAAAATGAAAGCACTTTTATAATTTAGTAAATTCTAATTTTCTAGAAGATAGTTGGTGTGCAGATAGTCACAAAGTCTGGATATAAAAAAATTAAAATTAAAAAAATCGGAATATATAAATCATTATGATTAGACTTAATGATAAGATAATGATAATTTCAACATTTCATTTTGTGAGAGAAATTTTTTAAGCGTGACTTTACTGCGATATTCAAATAGAACTCTTTCTTTCTCCATCTGAACAAGTTTATATACCGACTAAAAACTGTGCTCCTTTTAATGCAATTGTTTTCTCATTAAATTACAGAATTGAAAAACAATGAGTTTGCTTTTACAGAAAGTATAGAAAAGATCATTTGCTAACTGGCTACTTATGATTTCATCCACCCTAATATTATTCTGGATTTCATTTCACACTTTATCATATATTCACTGCAAAAGACTCATGGCATGCTTTAAATCTGCAAATCAGTTGAAAAAGTATTTTACTTAGACTGTTGCAATCATACTGTAACTCCACATTTATAATTAAATATTTAAGTATGGTGAACTGTAATGTATACAAATAGTTTATATACATGTATATTAATATGTATATTATTTTTAATGTACTTATTTAGTGAAAACAATTCTTAGTACAACTCTCAGGACTATACAGTAAAGTGTCTGTTATGTTATGAACATTATGCACAAAAATACAATTTAATTGGGAGCAGAAAATATCCACATAATGCATGTGATTAACAACCTACCGCATGCCCACATGTCCACTGGTTTGCCATAAGGCTCCTTCCTGAGCACCTCGGGAGACAGATAACCTGGAGTTCCAGCAAACCCTACAAAATATAGCACAGACCTCAATTAAACCTAACTAAGAATTTTCCTTCTTTAAACAGTCTACAGAATGAGCTCCCCCTAAATTCTCTCTTAAGAATTTACTTAAGGCATTTTTGTCTTTGGATTGCAGCCTAATTCTAAAATAACTTTAGTCCCTGATGTCCCATCAAGCTCCAGAGGCAAAAAGCCCATAATGAGTGAGCAGCCAAAGAGGAAAACTGGAGCTGAGTGTAAAGCCCTTGAGATCATTGTAATTAAACAGTACCACCATCAGGGTTTGTCCAAAAGTAAGACTAATCACACAACCCCCACATAAAACCTAGCAATGATAATAATAATAATAAATAATAAATAATAATAATCAATCATAATTTGCAATAATTAAATAATTCAATACATTTTTAGCTAAGAGGCAAAAGCTATTTAGATTATTAATAACTAATGACTGTCACTGCCAAAAATTCTCCTATCATAACAAATCATACATCAACGAAATGCTTATTTATTCAGATAATGAATCTCAATTTCAAAATATTTACCCTTTTAATAGATTATACTAACCAAACCATGCTTGTTGGTCTCCCTGCACCTCGATAGCCAGCCCAAAATCAGCCAGTTTCACCGCTGCACCCTTCAGTTTGCTGGCCAAGAG
This sequence comes from Enteromius unitaeniatus, assembly GCA_032359435.1. NCBI lineage: Eukaryota > Metazoa > Chordata > Actinopteri > Cypriniformes > Cyprinidae > Enteromius > Enteromius unitaeniatus. The sequence goes on from JAUMHI010000043.1 coordinate 22,549,779, forward strand.
AAGATTCTCTGGCTTTGGGTAACAGACAAAACAATAGCTTCAAGAGAAATTATACAAAGGGTCTGTGTCATAGACAACAAATGACCTCACTCATCTTCAATAAACTGATGTCTCATAGAAGACTTGGGCCAAAATGTACAGTTTTAAGAAAATGCATACAGATACCACGTACTAGAAAAAGAAAGCTGATTTTCCCTTTAGATTTCTAAAATAACGTTATATAGATTTAAAAATGTATGATTTACTGTAAATGGACAAGCTCTTCTAAAACAAATTTTGAACCAAGTCTTTCAAAAACCTCAGTACAGCCTCCAGGGTTATGCAGCATTTCATGAAGAGCTATGTGACCAGACTTCAGCAATGTTTTGAGTGAGCAACAGTTAATTTAAAATGCATTTAAAATTAATAACTGCAAAAACAACAATATTGCAACTGTGATGTAACTGTTAAAAACAACAAATGATGTTGATAAACAAATTTCGGGAGGAGCACGTTCTAATGACTAGCCACGGCTGGCACAACATTTCCCAATCAGCCTATTACCCTTCACCCAATCGGAACAAAGAGTTTCCTCCTTGAATAAGCCCAATTTCCTCCCTTCCTAATCTCGTTCTTGCATCCCTCTACCACACCTACTGCCGCCTTCTTTCTTCACCTTTCTCAGCCGGATGCCGAGCTCCGCCAGACCCTTGCAGTTAAGGGCTAAAACCCCTAGAGCTTGGAGTCCGCTGAGCTCCCGGCTCGCTCCCCTGGACAGCAAGCCAAACTCGCTATTTTATTCGTATTAATGAGCAAGTGTGAACTCGTGAAATGGTATTGCATTAGAAATGTCTGAGAGAAATGTATATATAAGTTTGTTGTTTTTCCCCCCAATATTTCTTATAAAGGTTTTAATAGGCATTTAAATTATATTTACATTTCTTTGCAAATGTAATAGGTCACTAGCCATCTCTGCATAACCCATTAAGACTGAAGGAAATAATTTTATAATATTCAACTCTGCACATGACAATTTATGTTTATGTCATTTTTGTTACAAATGTTGAAAAAAAGAAGCTATATATAAAAGGCTATAAAATATATACATATAATTATACATATATATTATTGTTATAAGATGATTATTATTATTATTATTATATTGATTTAGACCCTTAATCAGGGGAGTCTAGAAAGAAGAGTCAAAAGTAATTTTCTAGTGATTATTGTACAACCAGAACACAGGCAAAGGACATAAGGCTAGTTTGTCAGGTGCAGTTAGTTGTTTCAGCATTCACTTTATGCCTTGGGAAGATTAGGGTGCTAACATGCTAGTACAACTGAAACTGTCATGCAGTCATTGCTTTTCCATACCTTACAAACAAACCATCTACCCAAAACCTACCCACTTCTCAACAACATAAAACACTTAACAAACAATATCATAGGTATGTATGGCTTAAATATTTATTTACAGGTATTTATTAAAACTTTAATATGTAATTTCATCATGGTGATATTCTTATGTCCATCACGTCAAGACCAAAGGTTTCTTATGCCGAGTTCAGATCACGTGAGAATTCCAGTCTCGCATTGTTTCCATGTCACCTCTCACGTGGGTTTGGCAGTGAGACAAAAGGTGCGTTCGACTTCAAGAATTCGGCTGTCGCCTTACAAAACAATGCATTCTGGGAAGATCATTTGTCCGACTTTGATCAGCGCTGCAACCGCCTTTCGATTACATGTGCCATCAAAGTACCGTGAGAGCAAAACAAGAGCAGTCGCACAGGTCAGGCGCTGCAGTTGCTTAAAATCGGCTGCGAAAGGCTTGATGACAACACACTTTATTCTCATTGGTCAAATTATGTGACGACAAGCACAATGTGTGCTACTCCGGATAGTCATGCAGTGTGAAAAGATCTGTGAGGCGACTACTTTGAAAATCGTGCAGTCTGAACTCGGCATAACTGAAAGCAATGGAGCACCCTGCTTATCTGATGCTAAAGGGGTACCCCGAGCTTAAAAAGTGCTAGAGAGGCATCCTGACCAAAAATCAATATGTGGCAAGTCGGGAGTGACAATGTGTTGCCTTGATATGTTGCGTTGGCAGGGAGCTCCATGGCTAACACACTCTGTAGCAGGTTTGGGTTCTGAGTAAAAGATCTCTCAAACCAAAACTGGATCAGCTATAAGCAAAGTGTTATATTTAAGCAATAAAGTCAAGTTTTTCTACAATAAATATTAACAGTGAAATAATTTTAAAGAAACAATTTTAATGACTATTATAATTACAGTATTGTAGGATTTAAATACTCTCAGTCCATTACATATGAGCACTTACAGTTTAAAATAATTATTTTTAGACTTTTAGTTTAAATAAATATAAATACATATAATATGTAATAAATTTGATAAATTAGGCTTTTGAGGACAACTCTTTTTTTTCTTGCTGAGTTTAAATTATTCATATTTTTCCTAACAATATCTTCATCTTTGGCAGAAGAGAGAAGTGAGTCATGTTGACTCTTACAATACTTGCAGTTTCATTATGTTTCACAGCATGTGACTGTTTGCTACGGATTTAACCAGGAAAATATCCCACTGAGATACCACATCTTTGATGCATACTTGCTCCATAGTTATCCATGAACTCAAGTTTACAGGTAAAGTTGAGGATCGGGGTCATGTTATAAACATGGATTGAACAGACTGATTTTGGTTTGCCAACTTAAACACCAATCCTACAAATGTCCACCTCCCTTGCTTTTTTTGTTTTTATTTTTTTATTTTTAAGCAATCCTAAAGACCCTGATTAGCTGGTTCAACTGTCACTGTGTTTGATTAGGGTTGGGGCTAACTGTGCAGAACGGCTGGCCTTCAAAAGCACCCTGCTAACTCTGAGAGCCATTGCACCTACGTAAGTTTCTACTTTGCACCGTATATATTTGTAATTGGATCAATTATGGGTGGCAAGGATTAATTTTAGTATTAGTCTTAACAAATTAGAAACTATTCTTATATTTCACAAACACCACTGCTGTGAAGTGCTGTTCTTTACAGAGACAGAAGCTACATGTATTATACTCAAGTTTCAGCATCAAATACCCGAGGCAAAGGAAAAAACTTGAGGACTGCAGAAGTTAATTACAGAGGTGTCAAGACAAAATAAAGAATAGCCAGATGTTGTACATTGTTAGAGAAATGCGCACATGAAAGAGATAATGACAATTAGAGTAGATTAGAGAGCAGATCTATGATTCCCCTAAGGATCATTTGAACAGCAGAATTTGGTAGCACATTATTGCAAGTGTTCTTTTGTTGCCCTACATGTCAGCATAGTAATACCTTCCCCATTCCATAAGGTCTGCCCTACATGACTAATAATTTGTTCTCATGATTATACAATATTGCTTTTTGCAAATGGCTGTTACACAATCTTTTCATGTGTTCTATATAAACCATATTTAACTTCAATAAAATTAAATTACACAACTTTCTTGGAGTAAAGATCCAATAGCTCATACTTTAAATTGTTGGACAAGTCATAACAAGGAAAGGTAGACCTCCTTTTTGCTAAGCTTTTAAGTGACATTCCTAAACAGGGAAGGAGAAGCACTACATCCATAACTGCATGCTGTTTGATTCAAACTAGTCTGTTGACTTACTTGGATTAAAAAAAATCGTTATTAACATGGAAGGGAATTTATCGCTTGTTGCTGGGGCATGCCTACTGCATGCCTGCAACACTCATGTCGTTCTATACAACTCACCACAACTATTAAATCTCATTTTGTGCTTGTTCATATTCAAATACTTATCTTGTAGCCAATCTCTGTTTGACAATTTTGCCTATTTGTACATAATTTTTAGAACTTGACAATCTGTGGTCAATGCCAGTTAGTGTCTGTACATTCAAATGTTTTAGAATGACATAAGAATGAGTACATTCAAATTTTTAAGTGAACTATTTCATTAATATGAACATATTTTTTGTGGGTTGCTAGCAGGAGAGAAACACAGGCCTACTCTTTCCTGTAAGCTTTGATATTTCAACCTGAGAATATTGCATTTTCCTAAATTGCTGTTTGTTTGTAATAAACAATCATATATGAAGAATATAGCATATATTGCACAAAACACCTTTTTTATACAATATGTATTTCTTACTTTTGGGTCTATTGTGTTTGTTTTGTTCTGTGTTCTTTTTTATGGTGCAAGTCACTGTTCACCATGGTAACTGTATGGCAGCAGCCAATCACATAGCAGAATCCAGGCTGATGCAAATTTAGGTGAAGATAATAAGTGGAGGGAAAACAATCTGCTGGTTGCACCTGGCTCATTTGATTGGCAAATTTGCACTGACAAGAGCTTGTGCTGGATTTGGTGAGAAGATGGGGAGAAAACAACATTCCCACCTAAACCTGTGTAGGCTTCATTTTTTAATTAATACCCCTGATCGCTTCATTCCCAACTCCAAGACAAACATAGACTTCATACAGCATGTTACTAAGCACTTATATAATCATAAATGATTTGAACTGCAATATTATAAGTCCTCAGTAAAGATACCGGATCTGTATAAGAGGACAAAGTAGGAGTTGGTGTTTAGGAACCTCTTCATCTCTACTCACCTTCAGGTCACGATGGACCACTCCCATCTGGTGGCAGTGGAAAACAGCCTCAAGGATCTGCTGAATGCAATGACTGCATGCAAACACCAGGGGGTGTGGGTTAGTGACAAGCACACACTCACTATCTGTGCACAGCATTGAGAGTAAGGGAGCAAGGGCTTAGAGATGATGAACATGACCCAAATGGTCTTCTCATTAATTAAAGTCTGAGTGTTGCATGATTATTAGTGACACTTTGCAGTAGGGCTGGGTGATTAACAATTGAAGAAATACAGTAATATCCTAGTTAATTTAGGGTATATAATAAAGTAGTTCTTAACTTTTCCCAATCCCTCTTTTTGAGTATCTATTAAACATCTATCTCTTAGACTCTACTAATGAGTTAATGCGTTCAATCAGGTGGGATTGAGTGTGTAGTGGTGGTGTGATTTTACAAGAACAGGATTGGGAAACACTGTATTGAGAACATTATTTATCTACATACATCATTTATTAAACATGGCAATTGTTTAATTCATTGAAGCGATCAGTTCAACAGAACTGATTCAAAACAACAATTGACCCTTTGCAAAGAGCTTTACTGACAGGAGATCCAATCAATCATAACACCAAATTTTTCCACTTTGTCTGACACACAAATCAGCCAGGAGAGTATGGTGTGTCCGGAAAGTATTCACAGCGGCTCACTTTTTCCACATTTTATGTTACCGTCTTATTCTAAAATGGATTAAACTCTTAAAATTTTCCTTGATTCTACAAAGCATACCCCACAATGAAAACGTGAAAGAACTTTGTTTGAAAGAAGTTTGCCACTCAAGGACATTCACAGAGTTGTTATATTGGATATGAGCTTAGGGTCATGAACTTTCACCCCAGTCTGAAGTCCAGAACACACTGGACCAGGTTTTCATCAAGAATGTCTCTACATTTCTGCATTTGTCTTTCCCTTAATCCTGACACGTAATCAGGTGATTAGTGGTGCCGGACATTATGTTTGGAATTGAGGTTCATCAGACCAGAGAATCTTGTTTTTCGCAGTCTTAGAATTCTTTAGATGTTTTGTTGCAAATTCCAAGTGGCTTTTCACATGTCTTCAATAAGGAGAGGACTGAGTTTGATCACAGTGCCATAAAGACCGGATTAGTGGAGTGTTGAAGTTTGTCCTGTAAATTTCTCCCATCTTGCACATGGACCTCAACTACTGTGACCATCAGCTTCTTGGTCACCAGTCTAACGGCAGTCTCAAGGCTTCACCATCAATTTTTCCAGTTTGGTTCGGAGTCCTAGTTGCTTCAAACCTCTTCCATTTTGGATAATGGAGACTATATGCTTTTGTGAACCTTCTAAGCAGATTTTTCTTCTAAGAACTCTTTCCCAGATCTGTGCCTTGACACAATCCTGTCTCTGAGCCCTAGGCAGTTCTTTTGACCTTAGAGCTTGGTATTTGCTTTGACATGCATTGTTAACTACGGGACCTTATATAGACAGGTATGTGCCTTTCCAAATCATGTCCAGTCAACTGAATTTAACACAGGTGGACTCCAATCAGGTTGTAGCAACATCTCAAGGATGATCAGTGAAAACAGGATGCACCTGAACTCAATTTTGAGTGTCATACTTATGTACTTAAGTATATATACTTTTATATTTATATTTATACTTTTTTTTTTTTATGAACTTGCAAAGATTTGAAACAAACTTCTTTAATGCTGTCATTATGGGGTATTGTTTGTAGAATCTTGAGGAAAATAATTAATTTAATTAATTTAATGGAAAAAGTGTAGAGCTGTGAATACTTTCCGAATGCACTGTAGATTACTTTGGTTGACTTAAACTTTAAAAATATTTTGTATTCAGTATGCCTTTCCACGGCTGAAATAAAATACCCCCTGATGTTAATTTATGTTTATTTTGTGCTTTAAGTAAATATGAAAAGATGAACTGAGGCAATATAGTGATCTGTCACGACACATTAAAGAGCTGCAAAACAGTATATATTTTTTTTTTATTTCTTCTTCTTCTTCAAAAAGCTAACCAGACATGCATATTTTGTTTTGTCTGCTGGCATGTTGTCAGTTTCCTCCAGTTTCCAGACACAGCAGCATTAACTATGAAGGGCAGTTTTGCAAAGGGTCAACTGGTTTGTAAACCAAAGTGGGGATATTAGGGTATTGGCATTATTTATTTGTTCATATTTAAATGGCCAGATAAAAACCTATAAAGATCCAGTCATGCATTCCCTGCTTTGTTTAGACTTTTATATTGATTCTTCCCTGTTCCCTCCTTTGTTTCACTTTATGATTGGATCCCCTTTATCGTTTCCCCGGGCGTTCTGTGTTCCTTATTGTGTATTTGAAGGTGTTGAACCATGTCAGAAAGATATTATATAGAGTTGAATGCATATGAAAGTCTTAATTTCGGAAATTTGTTAATGTGGGGGAGTGTCAGTGAGATCGCATTTTTGACACAATAGATGCAGCATCTGTATTAAAGGGATAATACACACAAAACCTAAAAATCGGAATCAGATTACTATTGTATAGTAATTGTAAGGCAGCTGCAGCGCTAAAGTCAGACAAATTTTCTAACCATAATGCATTGCTTTTTTTATACAGCAGCCGATCCACATGAATTTGATCGAGCCTGTTGTGTTCACTTTCTGTAGGCTCATTTTCCTGTAATTTCATTAATTCATATCATTCACCTGTCCTTTGTTAATCAACCCATTTGTCCTCTCGTTTAGTTCTGGTATAAGTATTTTGTTCAGTTCATTGTCCTGTCTCATCAATGCATATATAAGGTGTGAATTTAATCATCATCATGTTTATCTGCACAGCCAGACTGAGACAATGACCAGATGCTTTATTTCCCAGCTCTACTGTGAAGTAATAAACTTTTGAAATACTTGTATGCTATCAAATATAGTTATGTATTAGTAAATATAAATACAATGCCAATCCTGTCATCATTACCTCTCGTCTTGCTCTCTGAATCTCAATCCAGAAGTGGTGTTTGCTTGGGTGACTGTGTGCTTGACCCACTAAAATCACTGAGTTATGGGTTCTGATACCCATTTTGCAATTTAGAGTCAAATACACAGCCCCGACTATGCACATTTCTAAGATTCTACATGCACGACCTTTGCTCTGAGGTCATCAGTTATGTTATTACCCCTCAGCCCACTGCCATACACATTTCTTGGTGTCTAGCTGTGTTTTGAGGGACCAGGTTAGGGTGAGCAGAGGAGGCTTCCACATTAGGAGCCCATAGTTTTGTTTGTTTAAAGAACATTGCAGCAGGTTGGAAGCTTAAGCCTGTTATACTAACCTTCAAGTCTCGATGTACAATGCCATTTAGGTGACAATGATTAACACTCTCTAGAATCTGCTGTATGCAATGACTGTGAGAAAGAGAGCGAGGAAGCCAAGGAAAAGAGATTGAACAGTTCAGCAAGCACAGTCAGAAAATAAATGCAGCTGGCAAACAAACAATGCAAAAAGAAAGCAAATATAGCTTGGGCATGAACAAATACTGTACTCCAGTGAGTACTAGGTTGCTGAAAATAGTTTTTTGTTACAATTATTACAGATGGATTTAAATCAATATTTCACCCAGAAATTAAAATTTGTCCTTTTTAGCTTAACCTCCGGTTGAGTAGACCGCTGTTACCAATGGGTTCCATAAACCTACTTGAGCTTATGATTAATTTAAGAAACACAGTCTAGATCAGCTGTGATTCAGATTCTGACTGTTTTTTATGAATTGGATGAATTGATTCGTTGACAGGGTATGGTATGGGGGGTGGAAAAAAAAAAAAAAGTAAATGTCTTATATAGTGGCAGGAAGAAGTTTTTAGAGAACCCTTTCAGTATATCTGGATTCCTGGATTACTTATTATCTGGATTACTCACAAAAATTGATGGTAATGTAGATGAAATTGGGAAGTTGCACAGGTGTTCTGGCCTTTGAAAAAAGGAATGCAAAGCCTCTTTACTGACAAATCAAGAAGGATGGCATATTAAATGCGTGTCAAGCTTAGCTCAGGGAGGCCCACAGACCTGCAAAATTAAGCTCCATCCAAAGTTAAGAATTAAAAGCGACAGAATAAAGATGCGTTTTGACACGAGATTTAAAAAACTCAACTGAGGATGCAGATCTTACATCTGGGGGGAGCGCATTCCACAGTCTAGGACCAACAACTGAAAAAGCTCGATCCCCTTTTGTTT
>JAUMHI010000043.1:22570779-22628754 GCA_032359435.1 Enteromius unitaeniatus
AAATACTTCCACACGTGGCTCTTTCCTCCTTTCTTTTCAACGAGCAGATTCAGAGCCGCCTCATCAATAGCACCGCCAATCGCCATCTCTCTGTGCTTTTATGAAGAAGACGCAACTTTCGGGTAGCGCAGCAAGAACCGGGTTTACCCGTTGCTCGGTACCACCGGTACTTCAGAAAACCTGGTACCGTAACATTTACAATTTTTTAGTACTGTCTTGGTACCGAAGTACCGGGTCTTTTGACAACACTAGTTATGAAGCAATGACAAAATACAAATAATGAAGCAAATACTTTTTGTACACAAAGAAAATAAAAATAATGACTTTATTCAACAATTCGGGACTGTAGTGCCGTTTTAGAGAGTATTCACTGGCCACAAACGATGTACACTGTTCTGTGTCAGCTGTGCAACATAGATATGCTGTTTTGGTTCAAATTAAAGCATAATAAACTTATCTGTGTGGCACAGCTGACATGGAACAGAGTACACAGTTTGTGTCCACTGACTATTCTCCAAAATGGCACTAAAGTATTTTAAATTTCTTTGCATACAACAAGTATTCTCGTCACTTAATAATGTTATGGTTGAACCACTGATGGCAGATGGACTATTCTGATGATGTCTTTCATACTGGGCCTTGACAGTGTTATTTACTTGCCAGTCAATTGGACAGTCACAATTTTCATTCACAATATCTTAAATTGTGTCCCGAAGACAAACAGCTTTTGCAGGTTTGGAACAACATGGGGGTAAGTGATGTTATATTTGGGTTGGATTAACTCTTTAATGTGACTTACAACAGAGTAAGTGATCCAATACTCAAAATGAAAATCCATACTCAAAACTCTTGCAATTCAATGTTTCGATGACATATAAACAAAGCCTTTTTTGTTGCTTTATTGTGATGCTGAGTTGCCTCGCCATCCAAGCAAGTGCAAAAGGAATTGAAGCTACACGGTTTGAGCCACTGTCTCTTTGCCCTCATGGGCTTTCCCAGGCTTTCAATCCATGTTAAAAGTATTCTGTAATCATACTGCCCTGGATCCACACCAGGGTTTCCATTTCTTGCTTGTTCCTCAGTCACACTTAACAGACAGCTAGGTCATTTTTGCTTTCAGTGAGGACAGAAAAATTACTGTGAAGCTTGAATATTGTCATGCCACATCTGGTTTAAATACTTATTATATTTTAAATGCTGTACATAAAACAGCTCATAAAAAAGTGGCAGTTTTAGTACTCTAAGGCCATGACAAGTGAACCTTCACTGAAGAATGTGAGTGTGTGTGGCAGCACTTACCAATGTTGGGATGCTTGAGTAGACGACAAATTCGGGCCTCTCTTTCCAGTTTTTGGTGATCTACAAAAAACGAAAAACATTTTTTGTTCAAAAAAGCATATTGACTCCTCTGGAAGCACTTGACTTTTTAACATGTCTTTGGATAAAAGATTCTACTGAATGACGTAAAATGTGAATGTTTGTTTAGCAATAGAAATGCAGTAAATATAATAGGACATAAATGTTTAGGATCTGAACTGCTGGTTTAAATGAGGAAAACCAAAAAAGGAAATAAATGTTGTTTCTGCTCTTTCCTCTGAGGTCAAGTGATTAAACAGTATATACAAATATACAAACAATATAAAACCAACAGCATTGCAATCTAATGATGAACTCTAATATTTTGAACTCTAAATACTTCAAAGGTTTTCTTAGGGTAAATTTCATGCAAATCTTGTAGATAAAAAATGAAGCAAAATTGAAATAATTTATATTATTTCATATTTATTATTATTTATATTTTATTTTCATGACAATCTTTTGCTGTACTATAACTATCTATTTTGTGTGTAAAAGTAAACTTTGTGGAATTATAACTTTTTATAATTAGAATTTAAACTTTTTACTCACACTGATAACGGACAAGAAATTATACAGTAAAAGGCTGAATAGTAAATAAATGAACAAAACACAGTTATGGGTGGATTGTGGTCCAGGCCAATGCGACCAGCAGCCTGTGGCCTTAAGCTGAGAGGCCTGCAGCTACTTGACAAATTGGAATCAACACACCGCAAATGTAAATGATTTAGGCAAACAGTGTGTGCCAATGATATAATACTCATACTGAATACCACCCCTTTTTTAAGAACTCTTCATACACCATGCATTTCCAACATAAATCTTGGCAAACAGTTAAACTCACTTCCAAAACCTGCTCAACCCTCCAAAACACTTCACGCATGTCTCAAAATAAGTTTGTTTGTTTAACCATTACACTGGCATCAATTCTCATTCGGAAGGCACATACTGTCACTCACACACTGACCTAAAAACATGAACAACAGGGAGCATTACATAAGTGATGACCTTATATCTTTGCAAATTCCAATGATTTTCACATAAATCAGTTATTATGGAATTGCTAATTGACTTTTCTGAAGCATATGTAACAATTAGGGGCGTGATGAGACGCTTATCCCACGAGACGAGACACTGGGTTCACGAGATCGAGACGAGACAAACTTTTTTGACTTTTTTAAAATAAATCCTCAATGATAAAATATACTGGGAAAATTTTTATTTCGTTCCACAAAATCATTGGTGGCATTGCGCATGTATCGAGCTCGTCCGTCCGCACTAATACTCGATTGAGTATACTTTGAAAGCTGTGTGGACGCAGCCTCAAGTCTGCCTACACTGGACGTGATAAAGCGACCATTAAAAACCATTTGGAATTTGTTTCAGCACATCATAAATAGAATGCTGCAGCAGATTTCTGTCGCAGATTTGTTGTGCCGTATCATACTACTATCGCGAGGATATCGCCAAGTTCTTGTGCCACGAGATCTCGTCACACCCCTAGTAACAATGATTCAAAATTATTCTAAGACAGGATAGCGTTGACTTCACTGACTGCATGAAGACAAAGCAACTTTTGGCCATTTTAGAAAACAGAAAAATAGATAAGTGCATTCCATCTTCTAAAAGAATATGCTGTCTTTAATTTGACTGCATTTTAATAAAAATTTCAGAGACGTGGTCCATACTGTACACCGGTATTAGCAAAAACATATTTCCTTTCGATATTTTTGGCCTAAGGTAAGTTTAGCACTTTGCTCATAGGGAGATGGCAGCAGAAGGATGGGAGGTGGAAAAGGAATTCACCAATCTGTCCAGATGCTGTTTAGCCAATTAGATTGTTTGTCTCTGAAGTCTTAATCCCAGAGCTCCAATCAGATTTTTGCTGCCATAATCCCAACCACTTGAGCCATTAATGAGGCACAGCATGCTGTCTAAAGTCTGCCTAATCAGGTACATGACTAAAAAGAAGATGGGAAAACTATGACATAACAGGATTAAACTGATTGCTTGCAATAGCAACGAGAGTTTAAATATCCTTCTCTGTTTGTGGCTTCATGTTAATGTAAAATAATAGCCTGTATCTTATTTTGGACAAGTGTTATCAATTTTGTCCTATCCTCATTACTAGAAAAGTTTGGCCAAATTCCATGTTCTTCATTAAATGTCCCAGATGGAGAGTTTTTCATTCAAATCTAGTTTTTGCATATTTTAAGTGTTGCATTGACCCAGTTCAGTCAGTTCCCATCTGACAGAAACTGAGCGAATGCCAGAAATGGGGCAGCTATTTTCAAAGTCAATTGTCCATTGACATGCATAGTGCAAGAAAAACTAAATAAATCATAACCATGTCCAAATGATTCTTTTTTTTTCTCTTTCTGAACGTAATTGAAAAAATTGTTGAATGGAAAATGGTAGACGGAGCTGAGATTACTGCAGAAATCGTAGTATAATTAAATATATTCCAGTTTTAGTTTGAACTGTGTACAATAGCTACACCAGTATTGACACAGTATAAATAAAGTTGCAAAATAATTATTGTTTAAGCATGTCTAACTTTCCATAGCTAAATTTGACAAACACTATCTGTAAACCAAATAAAAATCAAGTAAAGTAAATTAAGAACTGATAAAAAGTGTATTTATTATTTTGATGTGGTGCTATACTACGGAGCCCTTTAAGGGACGTGGTGGACGAAAAAAATTGAGGTGGATAAAAAAAAAATTAAGGAAAGAATTTTTTTTTCAATTCTTTTGCATTATCTCGCAAAACTTTTGCATTCTCTCACAAAATCGTTTGCATTCTCTCACAAAACTTTTGCGTTCTCTGGCATTGAGCTCAGATAAACACTTTCTGTTTACTTTAAGCTTCGAGTGTATTAGACAGCTCCGGAATGGAGCAGTTCTATATCATTAGAGGCTGTGCTGCAGCGAGAGTTTTGCGAGAGAACGCAAAAGATTAGAAAAAAAAGAAAAAACTTTCCTCCTTGAATTTTTTGATTTTCTCCTCCACCATGTCCCTTAAAGGGGCTCCGTACTATACTGTAAAAGGCAGATATCCACAGCCATAATTCTCTCCAGCTTATGCAAGATTCATTCATTCAAATATCACATTAACAGAAGTAAACAGAGGTCAACAGAGGCCTGGTGTTTAGTAGCAGCTTGGCAGGTACAAAGTTTGCATAAGAAGCAAATTAGTGCAAAAGAGGTGAAAGAGAAACTTGAAATAACGATGGAATAAAACAAGGAATAATTACCCTTTCAAACCGTAATATGTTCAATTGAGGTACTAATATTAACTTTTAATATGCAAACCTTCAGAGTACTATTATGTACCATTTAACCATTTAGTGTTTGTGACGCATGCAAAATGCAATACTTAATATTTCAAACCATATTGTTATACTGACCTCATTTTGTCTGCATGTTAAATTTGTATTAAACATGCAGCAGTGAAGTCATGTAACAATGTGCACTACAAGTGGTGCACAGTTATTTCATAAACATATTTTTCTAATTATTGTTTAATTTTCTCAGTTTTATGCACAAGTAATGAGTCAAGATGCAGAGATTTGTACAGTAGCTCTGTAAAGAAGCAGACCGTATTCAATTCAATCGGTCTATGATCAATTAACTCAAATGTGTTCTATTTAAAAAAATAATAAGTAAAAGTATGTGGTTACTACTTACAAAACTGTAAAAATGTCGATGAAATCTATGTTATGCTTTTTTTTTTTCAGGTGAACTATCAAAGCCCATTCTGTCAGTCCACATGCACCAACTTTTTACATTTTTGTTATGTTAGCTGCCAAGAAGCTTTTTGGCCTGAATTTCTGTTAAATCATTTGTAGTCAAAATAATACCGTGTTAATATATATTTACTTTACACATAAAAGGGAACAAAGCAAAACACTTAATGTGGAAAAACTGACTTGAGTGAATTTCAGCCGTTCTTCTGCCACACCTCGCTCCACATCGCTTAACAATGAAACAATGAATGAACAAAGAATTGAATCATATGCCATTATTTTTTCATATTACTTTGCAACTGTCCATCTTTCATTTACTGTCTCTCTGGATGTTCTTTAGGCAATGTCAATCTGTCAGTCAAACTATTGCTGTCAGTTTATCTATCTATGGTTCTTTTTTTAATTCTCTAATTTTGGCAACCTCCCCCGTGTCTGTGTATGCAAATGTGCATCTGATATCTCCAGCCCTATTCAAAAGAGCTAAGGACTCAGACCCTGCATTGTTTTTCACCGCAAATGCTCATTTGAATAGTTGGATTACATTCACAGTACATACAAGAAGACTGCAGAAATGGCTGTTAGAAAATGCAATAATTAATCTAATATGTCATCTGCCTAAAAAGTGCAAGATAATCTGATAAGCCAAGTGAAGCACGCTCTCCATGACGAAGGTGTATCACGGTCAAAGTCTACAATCAAGAGAAGACTTCATGAGAGCAGATACAGCGGGTTCAGCACAAGGTGCTAACAAGGCCAGATTAGACTTTGCCAAAAAACATCAGAAAAAAACTTTTGGAAAATTATTCTTTGGAAGGCTGAAAATAGAATGACAGGAAGAAAGAAATATGAAGAAGGCTTGAAATAGCTCATCACCCAAAGCATACAACATCATCTGTGAAACATGATGGAGCTGTGTGAAGGCATGAGCATGCATGGCTTCCATTGGCACTGGGTTACTGGTGTTTACTGATGACATGAAAGACGACAGAAGCAGCTGGATGAATTCTGAAGTGTGATATACTGTCTGCACAGATTCTGCCAAATGCAGCAAAGATGACTGGACAGCATTTCGTACTACAAATTGATGATGATCCAATACATACAACAAAAGCAACCTGTGTGTTTTTAAAGACAAAAGTGGAACATTCTGCAGTGGCAAACTCAGTCTCCTGATCTCAGTCTGACTGAGCAAGCATTTCACTCGCTGAAGACAAAACTAAAGGCAATAAGTACCACAAACAAACAAAAAGTCAGCTGCATTAAAGACCTGGCAAAGCTTCACAAAGAAAAAACCTCTCTGGTCTCTGGTGATGTCCATACTCAAGTTCCAGACTCAATAGAGTCATTGCCTTCGAAAAAATATCAACAAAATATTAAAAAAATCAATTTTATTTAGGATTCTATTTTTGGGTCAAATAATATTTGAGAATATCTGAAAATAGGGGGACAGTGTATAAACATTTTTGTAAAATATAAAGCATTTTAAAAGTCTGCACTTCAATTTTGCCTTGATTGTTTTCTGGTGACATAGAGCCAAAACTATGAATAGTGTGTCAATGTCCAAATATATTGTTTATATATATTTATACTGGGTCATTAAATACTTGAACCTGAATGGCTGACGAACCTTCTATGGCGTGCAATTATTTTAAAGGAAGGCGAACGTAGTTCCAGGGAGCTCTTTGACCGCATCACAGTTCCATATAACTTCGCTAAATGTTTTCAAAACTATTTCAAAGGTCTTGCAACCAAAGATATATATATATATATATACATGTTTATGATTAGAACAGCAAAATAACCAAAACTCACAAAGACACTGGCTAAACAAATACAGTAATCAATATGATAAAAAAACCACAGCTCATTTCCCTGTATTGCCACAAAAATGCCAACCATCCCTTGAAAAACAGAATCGTCCTGTATTTAGAAACAAGAAACGCACTTTGTCCCGTATTACAGTGAGAATCAAAAATAGTCTGTAAATGTCAACAGAATTAACGCTTTGTATTAAAACGTAAGGTAAACTTAGTCCCAGGCCCTCTCCTGCTCTGTGACTAATGAGCTGACAGCACATTTATACACGAGTGTGACGATACAGAATCCCGCTAATCTCATTGGTCGAGGTACGGTTGCTTACGAAGAAGATAACGGAAGACAACAGATGACCATAACTAAGCAGCATGGGTGACAGTAACACGGACAACTGCTTTACAGGTCTCGGACGATATATAAATGTATTAAATTTATATGCATCTAGGGGTGGCCGATTTTTGATCGTGGACGATAAATATTTCCCCACGATCTGCTTTTTAAGGAATATCGTAGTATCGTACTATTTTATCATCTCCGTCTCAATATGCTGTACAACGCGACAAACATTCACATCAGTGTTAACTCAGTGGTAGAATTACACTCACCGGACCCTGCACTGATTCGCAATCACAAAAGTACATTATTCGCTTGAAAGTCTTGTCGATCAAACATTTCATATGTGTGCTGTCCAGATGCGCTTTTCCACTAAAAGCCTATCAAATAGTGCCCAATTACTGAGCTAAGATATTTATCACATGTTAAAGGAACCGTGTGTAGAATTGACATTTAGTGGTTGAACTAGGTATTGCAGTCCAAATTCTAAATACTGGAGAGGGGTTTTTCACCCGGCCCTTCCTTCTCAGATTTGACACACACTCAGGTTGCCATGACTGACGACACCAACAGGAATGACCGCACATGACTATAAATGAAATGAAATGCACTGTATTTTCTGCCAATCGGGCAAGCTGGATGCCGAAACACTACTGACTTCGTGATTGGGAGATAGATGGAGGGTGGAGCTTCAGACCAAAACAAAACATGACAACATAAACTGAGACTGCGCTTTTTAAACGAGAATATCCAGGCTGTAATACTGCTGTCAGGTATATGAGTACTTTTAATTAACATGTTTTCTTAATGCCTGTTGAACATACCAGAGACATTTTATGATTTTTACATACGGTTCCTTTAAACACATGTGATAAAAAACAAGCAGCGAAAACTAATAAACACAGTTGCTTATGTCTAAAGTGAAAGTAAACAATCAAGAGAAAAATGTGCCAGTATATTAGATGCGTGCAGCTCTTATGCCCCGTTCACGTCGCATGTCGCTAAAGGCTGACGACAAGGTCGCTAGTGGGCGTTCTCATTACTGGTTTCTTAGTAATGTCATTGTTGACATTTTGGAGGCAAATGACTGAATATAACATAAATATACAATAAATATATATAAAGCAGAATGAGCACACAAGCACGATCGTCTTCTTTCCTATTGGCTGTCGCTCCCAAAAGTCGCTCTTCATTTGCATAAAGTTTAGAGATTTTGAACTTTGTCGTGTTGCTGGACACGCCCACATCCGGTCACCAACGGTCGCTGACGGCTTCTGTCGCTGGAAAGCGCCAGCTCTCCACTGAAATGAATGGGATCGCGTCACTTTGTTGTGAACGGGGTTTTAAAGGGACAGAACTAAACATGCCGCCACTTGTCATTAAAAGGATAACTATATCAAAAACTATAATTGTGTCATTATTTACTCACTTATATATTGTCCCAATTCTTTCTTGCGCTAAACACAAAATAAGATATTTTGAGCAACCAAACAGTAGCTGGTCGTCACTGAATTTAATACAATGTATTAAAAAGAAACTCCTTCAGATAAAAACAACCTGAGAGTGAGTAAATGACGTATGTAGTGTAGAAGTATTTAGTGTTTCACCTTTCATATTTGTTCATTCAATACTGCTGAATACACATACTCTTCCTGAAAAATAAAAGTACTGTTTGTTTTATTCATGTTCTGTTTATTTGTAATGTGTATCTATTTGAATAACAAAAATAAAATGACAAAGATTTTTATCTTTGCTCATTTTGGCCAAAAATATCTGCCCTTTTTTATTTTACACTTACCTTAAAAGGCTTTGTTTTTATTGCGGAATATTGCTGCACACACTGTGTGTTGATGTCATAATGTGCTGCATCATATGACTTTTTAATTTGTAATGCAACATGATTTCCAACATATTGTAAGAAATGACCAGAAGAAGTCTGAGGCAGCTTGAAGCAATGCTTCAAGTACAAGATGATGTGTGTGACATTTGTGTCAACAAATCTATTGTTCCAGGCAAAGGCTTTTTGAATGAGTGCTCTGTTTTACGATGAAAGCCAAAGAGTGAGTGTGTGTATGTTTTGGGGTGTAGAATCTGGAATTACGCCATCTAAGCCCTCAACGGAATGCAGTGCAGTCTCCATAGCAACCATGAGGAAATTTGTTGAGTTGGATTCGCAGGAATGTGGTTGGGCCTCGTCCCCCTTTGATATATATTTTATACATATCTTTACATGTGCTGACTTGTTAATGAACAGCAAACAAAAATTCCTCCCATTCTTATAGCTGCCAGGGGCATGTTGATTCCAGTTAAAAGATGGGAGTTTTTTTTGTTGTTTTTGTTTGTTTTTTTAGTCCAAAAGCTAAAGGTACCTGAATGATATTTTGAGCTGAAATCTAAATGCACCTATTATTCGTTATATTAGTTATGATCAAACCCAGGAATGTCATGGGCAAAAAACATATGTGTGTTTTCCAAGTGATTTGTGTGTGTACTTGTAGTTTTGACGACATTTCGCTCAACATTTTAATTATGCTTGTTTTAGTGTACAATACTATCAAGTCTATATGAAATTTGGCCCCTAGCTATGGCTTGCATTCATTTTTCAGTGTAAGAATTGTTCACCCATTTTTAATTACAGAGGCATTCAAAGTTCAGTTTCCCATTCACAGAAAAAAGAAAGAACGAAATGCTCATGCACCTCTCCTGTCACATTTGCATAATACCTGCTCATAACACATGGACTTTATTTTAAGAGATTGGCTTCCAAAAACAATGGGTAGATAACATATCTCTCACAAGTATGATTCAAAAAGATTTTCTACAATGTAAATAAAGACAGAACAAGTGAAAATATTTGTGTATATGGATGAAAACGAAAATAAAGAAACTCAAAGCAATTCATTATATTCAAATGGGAACAAAGGAGGATCTTGTTCCGATAGAGACTCGGAGAGAATCCACTTGCGGGGTATTTAATGAAAAGACTCAGTACAACAACAAGAAAGCAAGTTCAACAACGGCGGATGCAATGGCGGAGACAGAGGCAGAGACACATCCAATACACAGAGCAGAAAGTTAGGCACACAGAGTCCATGGGGCAAAGGCGAGATGGGCAAACGAGAACAGGCGGAAGTCAGCAACGGTAAATCCAGAGAATACGAACACAATAACAGGGGGAAACCGCTTACAGAGGTGGTGGCAACACACACGCAATGATGAGCGGGGAACACTGGGTAATGGGGGTATAAATATAGGGGTTAATGACATGAAAGGGGAGGAGAACATATTAGTTGCTGTGGCGACACATTAGGTGGGTGGAGACAGGGAGCACATGTGACAGAACATACAAGGAGTGGAAAAACACAACATACAACAATGAGGCTGGAAGTGCAAAGTCAAAGTACAAAAGTCCAACTGGCACTTCCAGCACATCATCACAGATCTCTTCCAGTCAAATCTACTCAATTTATTTGTTTGCTTGCTTGCCCATTTCTCAACCCCTAGGTCACCTAGCATTAAACAAAATTGTGTAAGACAACATTTTTCCAGAATAATCCCAAAATGCTGATGCTTTAAGTTTTTTTCATCCTTTTTTATGATGTTTATTTAACCTTAATTAAAAAGTGGACCTTAAAAACCCATCTGCTGCTCACTGCTCAAAACTCACTCATTAGTATGGACTGTCATTACTGCCAATAGGCCTCTAGACCAATTAGAATGGCTCTCATTGCCTCTGATAACTGATATTAAACCCAAAGCTGTCTACAACAACATCAACCCTGTTATATGTTATTCTGACAGCAAAGTATGACAGTAAAAGAACAGCTTGTAAATCAGCCTTATTATTGTGGTCTTTAAACAGTGCGCCTCATTATCTTGTCTTCTTGAGCTCTCCTATCTCTCTTAACACAGGGAGACATTCAGACAGGTGTAATTACTAGAGTAACCATGTCTGTAACTCTGCAGAGATCCACATCACATCAACTACTAGCTACCCACCTAATTGTACATGACAGCTGTAATAGGTTTAGTGCAGAGCCTGCATTTGGACAGTATTCTGTGAGTGGTAAAATGTCCATGGATCACCTGGATAGAAGTTTGTATTTAGCACAGATGAGACAGTGGTCTAAAAAAGTAGCTTTTGGATAAGCAATGCAACAATATAGAAAGTTGTAGCTTATAATGATGGTTTTTCTATAGTTAGAGCACTCTACTCAGTTTCTCGAGAATAAGTAGTGGCTGTTGGAGGAAACCTGATCTGAATTCCATTTCATTGTAATATAGTATTTTTGACCCTCTTAAATATTTGCTTATAAACCGACATCTATGCACCATTCTAATATCACAACATGAAACCTGACAGAGTGTCTTTGTTCTTATATGAAGCTAATCTCACCCATGGGCGTAAATCCCGATCCGAGGGTTGTCCCCCCCTGAAATCATAAAAAATCGTCTATTGTGAAAAATACATGTATGTATACCTAAAAAATAATTGTGTTAGTAGAAATACAAATGCAAAACAATGCATTTTGAAATAGTTGAGCTCCCCCCCATCTCACAGTGGTTTGACCCACTGCCTACTATCCCAGTTCATGTCACACACATACAGTATAAGTCAGGTATGTGGCTGCGGCTCTGTTCATTAGTAGTTGTTAAACTTGATAATGGCTCCTTGATGCCCCCAAATTGTAAAAAATATCCCGGAATCTAGACCAAGCGGGCAAGCGCATGCACGCGAGACATTAATGTCTGCATTGTGCTTCTTAAAATGTGTGCATAAGACGGAGTGAAGGAGAGAGAGTGAGAGAGAACTGTGTCTGTCTGTTTAAAGAGCGTGCTAGACAGAGGGCATCCTGATTGGTTTACTAAGCAAAATAAACCAATCAGCTTTCCAGTGGGCTGGCTTTTATTTCTTATCCCAGGGACCGAACTGAAGTTATCAGTTCAGTGCATGCTACAAGATCGTCGTGGCAGAGAGAGATGGACTCGACTGTAGACAATATAACAAACATTGCAATATTCTGAAGAAAAAAATCTGCCTTATCATTAAACCTGAGAAAAACTTTGAAAATAAACATAACGACGCAGTCTCCATGCTACAATAATGATAGAAGCAAAGTTTTCCACAGTTTTGACATATCTTTATAATTTCAATTAGACTGTATTATT
Source organism: Enteromius unitaeniatus (assembly GCA_032359435.1). Lineage (NCBI taxonomy): Eukaryota > Metazoa > Chordata > Actinopteri > Cypriniformes > Cyprinidae > Enteromius > Enteromius unitaeniatus. The sequence continues at coordinate 22,583,201 of JAUMHI010000043.1, forward strand.
TGTGTCCCCTTCAAAAATTGCTCGCGAGAAAATTTGTTTATTGCCCCCCATACTGTTAAATGAAATTTACACCCATGCTCTCGCCTAATTCTGTTATTTTCTAAGGGTTGCGGTTTTCAGGTGACAAAAACATCAGCCAACAGCTTAAAAAGAATGTGTATCTGAGGGCACACACATAACCATCGCTTGTGAATAGGTTCTCATATACTGTAGCACTATAGCTGAGTTTGCCTTATACTACAATGTTTGACCTGTTTCCCGAAATGACCAGCGTCCCTTGTTTAGGAATCCATCTTATTTAAATATCTGCACTGTTTAAATAGTATTATTTATTTATTCAAATTTCTATTCAAGCTATGTGAGTAACAAAGTATAATTCAAATCCATTCAGGTCGGTGATGAAATCATATCAAACAAATGACGTATTTATACAGAACAGTCAGAATATATCCAGAAATAATAATAAGTTATGATGTACAGTCATGATTTACTTCCAATATTGTTTATTAATAAGGCAAGGCAAGTTTATTTATACAGCAGATTTGTTGAACGATGTCATTGGTCAATTTAATTTAAAGCAGTGTTTGAGTTTTAAACATTACAAAATTGGTACCTACTGGCAAAGAATTAATCAAAATTTTGATTCAGACATACGTGAAAAGATCAACAGTTGGGCAGGAAATATGCTTATGTTTCATTTTGATGTCAAAGTGAAACGGCTTATGACTTGTTTTACAAATGACTCATTTCAATGCTTCAGAGTCGACTTTTTCTTTTCATAGACCATAACTTTATTCAATGTGCACTTCCAAATTTAAAACTTTTTTTTTAAAACTGCAGGATGTTTTCATTTACTTACACACCGCATGAAAACCCCTGAAGTGTTTCCATTTTTCAATGCCATATGCATCAGACGTTTCGCCAACGTTCCATGGGCGAAGATGAGACTAGCGTTCATGTGGTCAGTGTAAACTATTCTTTGATAATAACCTTTGTGCTTGTTTATCATAGAGTCAACATGGCATTCATCACATCCAAACCTCAGACGTGATGTAGCAGTAACAGTAACGCCAGAAAAATTATTTTTCCTGTTCACACACGTTCAAACGGTAACTCTCTGAAAAAGTAAAACAATGATCTTGAGAAGCCTAAAAGAGATTTCTAGCTAAATTAGATCTTATCAACTAAAGGAATACAAACAGGAGATAGATTTGTGAATGGAGAGTCTTGGGTTACATAACAGTGACATACGCACTGATATATTGGCAAGGCTCCTGAGGAAATCAGCCTCTCGGATATAAACAGACACATTCAAGACACGAAAATAAGCTAACCTATGTCTGGCGATGAAAGACGAAAGTAGGAAAATGTGTGGGAACTAGTAAAGGCAGAATTTTTTTTAGGTAGGAAAATAATAGAAATGCATAATTTTATTTCAAATAGGGTAAACATTGGATTCATGGATTGCCTTTAAATCAGCTGTTTTTAGACACACTGTGCTGCTGGAAAGCCTCTGGTTTAATTTAACCAAAGCAAACATTTGTGAAATGCTTGTTTGATGTATCTGCAACATGTCAGTGGTGAATTCATCAGAGAACGGTTGCCCAAACGCAGAGAAATTGTGGGGGGTTTCTGTTTTGTCTTTACGTGTGCTCTCTGGTGAGCTAATCACTGTTACATAAGATTTGGCATGTGTGTGTATGAGTGCATGATGCTAAATTTGTCTGACCATTTTTGAGATCTGTTTAAATAAAATTAAGTAAATGTGATAAATATTTGTGCCTGTAATGGGCACTTATAACCTGCATTTAAATTCAATTGTATTTTTTACATTTTGTCACATCACTAAGTTGTAAAATAGATAGCGAGCTAGCTAACAAACATTTCATGAGCAATTGGTATATATTGGCATGCTAAATGCTCCTTAAGGAAAATAACAAACACATATTTTTAGTACCCACCCTCACCTTTAAGGAAAAGCAGTACTCTGTGTAGGATGGCCACAGGAGGTGAACCCCTGGAACTAACCAGCCATGTTTTTGTTTTATTTCAGCCCAACTGTGCATTGTAAACATTTTCCAAAATGTAATTTGTGTATGAATTTATGAAGTCTGTAAACGGCTGCTAGCAGAGGCCAGAGGCGCTGAAGACCAACACAAAAATTACGACAACAACAACAGAAAAACTGAAAAACGATATCAGTGCTGTTCCATTATTGCCACCTGTGAATTGCATTTTATTGTCTGCTGTTTCTGTTTTGTATATGAGTAAATATGACATAAGACTTCTTTTGGTGTAAACTGCCTTTGAAAGACATTCTGTTCAGACACAGCAAGTAAACGAGAAATCTTTGAGCACACCTGCACCTCCATTTTGTTCTCAGAATGATCTAGTTTCATGTCTGCCTTTTAGCTCCCCTAAACACTACAAGAAAGTAATTTAAATGCTAGTCAGACAGCCTCTTCCAGTCTAAGAAAATACAGTAAGTGGACCACATTTCATGTTGATTGTCAAATGTCTGTCTACTGTAAAACCACCAGCATCCTCTTGGCCATATTTTTCTATTGTCTGGTTGAATTTGAGAAGTAATACACAAAAGGTTTCAAATGTCAGCATCCATATTCCATGCAGTTACATTGTTTTTTTTTCAATGTGGTGCATAATATGTATGTTTTAAGCCTTACAATATATCTATTATGTGTACAAATGTATCCAATCTGGTTGCTGACATTGTTATCACACAATACGTTTTTCAATATTTTATATCTAACAAGAGCTTTAACTATATTTACACAGACATCACAAAATGTTTTTAGTGTCTCCCACTGACTTTCACCTTATATGTGGCAGCATATATGCAAATTCATTCATTGTAAACACTAAAACACTGTACACAAAGCTATGCAAGCCCATTTCCACAGCTGAATAAACAATAAAAAAGATTATTGCGACGTTTAATCTCACAATTCAGACTTTCCTTCTCAGAATTTTGTAAAACAAACTCGTAATTCTGACTTATTTTCTTGCAACTGGAAGATATAATGTCAGAATTGTTAGATACTGAAAAATCATAACTGTGAGATATAATCTTGCAATTGAGAGTAATAAAATCAGAATTGTGAGTTATCAAATCCAATTATAAAGGGTAAAAAATCACAAACATGAAACTTGTAAATTATATAATTTTATACTGATTTGTTCATTCAAATGATAAGCTCTAAACGATTTTCAACATTTTTACAACTCTTTTGCTTTAGACCATCTACAAATATAAAAAAAAGAAATCTAAAATAAAATGTTATAGTTTAAAACTGCATCTATCTGGCAAAAGAGAAAAAACGCAGTGACTGATCCAATTTATTTAGGCAATAGTTAATTTTAAAGCTTTAATGTGCTGTCAAAAAAAACTTAATTCTAATAAATAAGTTATTGTTAAAACAAACCAAAATGTACAAAAAAAAGCTTATATTTTTTTCTTTTTCTACAGGAGAAGCTTGGTGTTGCTTCCAAAGAAAAGGAAATATGTGCCAAAATGATGTGAAAATATCAGCAAAAATCCAATATCGTGTATTACTATTGCAAACATGTCATGTAACATTAAATTTACCTCAGGCCAATCTATACTCATAATTTAATAGTAAGCAAACAGCTGGAGATATGTTTAATATTTAGAGTGCAAACCCAGAGTCAAGAAGAGGGAATCCCTATTCAACAGTGACCTTCAGTGGATAATAAAAATCAAATGGGCTTCTCTTGCTCTACATCTCCCTCGCTGTATTTCTCTGACACACATTTTAACAGTGTGCAGACCCACATGATCATATATCTTTCCCGATGTATACAAAAAACACAAAATGTATATATATATATATATATATATATTTATATATATTAGTGCTGTCAAATGATTAATTGTGATTAATCGAATCGAAGTTTTTTTACATAATATATGCATGCAAACACATGCATGTACAGTATATATTTAAGAAAAACATGTCATGTTTGTATATTAAATATGTGTATATATAATATAAAATATAATAATAATACATAAAAAAACTAAATAATAATATAAATATAATAAAAAAGTTTATGGAGTTTTGGTGTTTGAATTTTATTCAATTTGTTTTAGTTTTCATTTTATTGAAATGTAAAAATGTCCCAACATTTCTGAAAATCAAGGTTGTATAATAGCTTTAAAGAAGCAACTCAGTGTTCATTCATATCTTGTTCTATTAATGACTTTGAATTAATAGATGCTTGAGCTTATCTGTTAAACTGTGTTTAATCAATAACATTTAATCAAATCACTTCCCTGCTACTATAAATTCGCCCAGCTTCCTTTCACAGTAGAATGGCCATTCATTTTTCTACAGAGATTGCCTTGCCAACCCCATAAACATTCAACTTTTCACCAACGCCGCACCCTCCATAGGGTTTGGGGGCTTCTATCCAGGGCTCCCAAAATCACTAGCCTGACGTCCCGGGGCTATTGTGTCTTCCAGTCGGGCTACCAAAATCCATCTCAGCCCTGCCCGTCGGGCTATCACATAGGGAGGAAAAATATATTTAAATGCTTTTGCATTCTTTCACAAATATGTTTGGGTATTGGTGTAATTTTTGGGCAACCGGGAGCCCCTGTCAATTAGGTAAAGTATTGAAATCGCGTTTGAATTAGCAATTGTTTTTTTACTTTTACTTTGTGATCGCGCGAACTGTGTATGGACGGTTTCATTAGGCGCACGCGCCTGGCCCGAAGTTAACTAGTCTGTTGTCTTAAGCCAAGAACCTCCCCACTCCTCTTCCAGAAGGTAACCTAACCTATTTTTTTTTCTCAAAGGAACACGGCCAGCCTCCACACAGGATCCCTGCCTTACTCTTTCCTCATCTATCAACCTCCACTGGTTGCCAAACCTCCGTGTAGGTTTCTCCCCTAGCCGCCGCGTAGACTTCCCCGCCCCTAACCCTTACCTCTGGCGAGGTCCTCTTTCTCCTCTATCCACCTCCATCGAGGCCCTACTTCTCTACCCCCTCTGAAAGCCACTACCTCCGCTGAGGTCCATAAACCTCCACGAAGGTTCTCTCCCAGCCTCCACGTAGGCTTAACTACTTACCCCTCTGAGGCCATAACCTCCGCTGAGGTCCATAAAACCTCTGCGAAGGTTCTCTCCCTGCCTCCGCGTAGGCTTTACTACTTTCCCCTCCAAAAGCTACCACCTCCGCTGAGCTCTTTTTGGGGGCAGACGGTGAACGAGCCGAATGGCGAACCCTTACCCTCGCTAGGGTTCTATCCACTAGGGATTGGAGTCCGCCGTTCTCCTGGCTCGCTTCCCAGACAGCTTGCCAAATTTGCTTTATTATCTCATTTCAAGGAAACATGAACTCTTGAAAGTTGGTAATCACACACGGCTGGCAGCCGGTGCCCTAATCAATCACATCCAATCAAATCACTTCCCTGCTACTATAAATTCGCCCAGCTTCTATGTTCTCACATCTCGCTTTAAACGCATCCCTCCTACACGCCTTCTCCGCCTTCTTCCACATTTTCACGTTTCTGGGGGGGCAGACGGTGAATGAGCCGAACGCCGAACCCTTACCCTCGCTAGGGTTCTATCCCCTAGGGTTCAGGGTCGTTCTCCCGGCTCGCTCCCCAGACAGCTCGCCAAATTTACTTTATTATCTCATTACAAGGAAACATGAACTCTTGAAATAGATACTTGGACCTAAAGGTTAAGACTCCACTTTGAGAGACTCTAGATTTTTATTTTTTTCATTGTAGATTTTGATGTTTTTTGAGGAAAATGTCACATCCAACAACGCCGCTCCAACATTTTCTCCTGCATGTCGACCTTCAGCTTTTACTGTTAGATTCTCTGTACACTTCTTTGTACCCCTCAGAGTAACTAAGTAAGGGGTCTCTCTTATACACAAAGGACTGATTTGTTCCATTCACCTGACAGTCTATTAAAGACTCAGAATGAGTCAATACTGGGACACCAGAGCCATCCCACGCTTGCACTCAGCAAACAGCTGCCTCTGAAAGCTCAGCCAGACATAAAACACAAGGCTTCCACAACACCCCTGGTCTATTATGCTATTGACAGATTGACCCATGAAGAAACAAGGAAGCAAGCAATGGGCCTGCTCTACAGTGGGCGGCAAGTGATGTCACAAGCTTCTAAATGTAGACTACCTTTCAAGTCTACTACAAGAGATTAAAAAAATGTTAATCCAATTTGCTTGTGATTAAAGCAAAGCTACAGTCTAAAGATTACTGTTAATCATAATAAAATAATAACAAACAAATTGCACTGTAGCATTCTAATAAAAATGACTAAATGAAAATGAACAATTTTACAAGCTGCACAGGCATGCAAAAATACAATCCTTGCTGATTAACATAACACAGCAGTAACATAAAGACAACACAGAAACCAGTCCCTGGGAAGTACAAGTCCCTTGTAGACCTTCTATGTCATGAGCCTCTTTCACACAGTAATATCAGTACATTTTTGTAAAATTACCAATACTACTTTATTGGTAAATTCACAAATGCGGTGTTTACATGGAAATGGTGTTGCGACTTTTTCCTTCTTTTTTCTAGTAGCACCATTAAAACTTCGGTTTCAAATTACAGGCGATGTTGATGTTCTCATGTTTGTCAAATGTTCACATCCATGCAGCTTCTTTTGGCCTACAGACATCATTAGACAACTTCAAGCTGCATCAAAATGGCATGGTTGAGTTTTGAATTTCAACGGCTCTAGATTAGCCCAGAGTAGACATCTTACTTCATAGCATTCTGAACTCATACGTGCTCATTCTGCATTTACACACAGCAGAATTTCGGTAATTTACTTTTAATGTTACAACCTCTCAATTTTAAAAAGGGCCTGTTCACACATGATCTCTTTACGGCAATATACCAAAAAGTTTCCAGTAAAGTATATACATGATCAAATGTTACCGAGAGGTTTAAATCAATAGTGGTAATCTGGAGTGTGTTCCCTCAAAAGTACTGTTAGCTAACTATGGTCGCAAGTAACTCCATTAATGAGGGAATTCGCGACCATAGTTACTTTCATTTAAAACACATTCCTGGTAGTCATGCTTTATACTCCTGCAGATTTACAATTTCAAAATGACAAAAATCTAGTACAGAACATTGTTGGAACAGAATAGGTGACATTAAAAAATTTAAGTATTTAAGGAATAGATCAATTGTAAAACATTTTATGACCAAGTGCTTTAGATTCAGTCTCGTTCAGCTCAATACACATCCTACTGCTCAAAGGCAGCACTAGAATATTATACCTTCTGGTACTTGCCCATGCAAACCTCACAGCCACAATGGAACAGTATTATGGGTGGTTTGGGTGTTGTTATGCAGTTATGTTTGGAGTGGTTTTGTTTGGGCCACACTGCTATGCAGCTGGTAGAGTTTTCTGGGTGGTTGCTAGGTGGTTATTTACTGGTTTACTCGAAAGTTACTATGATATTCTTGTCCCTGGGACAATTTTACTGTCATTGTTATTTCAAAAGTCACAAGCCTGCTTAATTCGAAAAATACTAAAAACAGCTTTTATTGAAAACATGCTGCCGAAATGACTTTCTACTTTCAGGATTTTATCAAGTAATAAAGATGATTAAATCAGCACGAGACTGCATGCACAGACAGAGATCAACACCTGTTTCTTCACCATGGTCTCTTTGGCCCAGCCGCTGATGCATTAGTGAAGTGCCAGGCAGGAGAAGCACTACAGGATCACTGTACTAAAAATAACATTAGGATCCTTTGGAAGGTAATGTTAGGCTGTAAAGTGGTAAAGTAGTAAAGTGGCGGTTTATTTTCAACTATGCGACTGTGTAAACCAATCCCAATTCAACTGACTCTTTCTAAACAGACTTTTACAGAAAATCTATTTTTTTTACATTAACACTTTAATTACTTTTTTGTAGGTTAAAACTGTGAAACTAAGCATTTTAGCATTTATGGATCAATTCATAAGCAGTGCGTCTGTCAGTCACATATAGCACAAGTTTCACACTGGCCAAAATGCTCTATAATCAATGACTCTGTCTATGCTGCATTATGAATACCTTATTTACACTGTGTCTGCACTGTTATAATGAAATTCACGAGAATGTAGAAATCGAGAGGTCACTGCATTTCTTTGCTTGACAAATAAGGTTTGGTTAGGCTACAGAGCTCTATGGGAATATATCTACATGTAATGTTATAATCAGCACATTTAAGGATTAGTTCATCTCAGCAGCTATGATAGTAAAAACTTGAGTTACACATGTAATATGCAGAGATATTATCCAATCACAACAGTGGACATTTACAATGAGGTCTTGACCATTTAAACAGATTTTTAAAATCAGAAGTCTAAAATAAGAGTCGAAATTGCCATTTATTTTCTAAATTTATTTAATTATTTGATCGTATACAAAATGATTAAAGTATACTAACTTGTTTACAATTTTGTAAAAATCCTTCTAACATAATAAGCACACCTCAGGTAACATTATACAATTTAAAGTGCTATTCATTACCCCTTTAACACTTGGAGTTAGAGGTTTGTTCTACTTAACCCTATATACACAGCAGCAATAGTAACTATGTAATTTGCTACACGGCCAAGAACAGCTGTGGTTTTGTCCATGTAATCAAAAGCAATGACCTAAGTGTGGTTGCAGCACAAACACAATAAAACCCTTAATGAAACAGTACTGAACATTTCCAAATGCAATAGGCCTAACATATTAAATTATTATAAGAGTTTAACACCATATCTGATGAACCATACAATATTCTCAGAGTGAACTCACCTCTGGCAGACAGCTTTTTGGTGTTGATGATTTTGGCAGCATATTCCTGACCAGTAGAGATTTTCATACATCTTCTCACTACAGAAAAGGCTCCTCTGGAAATCAGAAAGAATATATATGTTTATTTTCATTATTTTATTTGCTTTTTTTATGTCTATATTTCTGATCATGCGGAATTTTCTAACGTTATAAAAAACTACTTGCCTTTTCTTAAAAAAAAAAAAAAAAAAAGTTCAGCTTTTCTGCAACCTTGTGTTGTGTACCCCCACTAAATATTTATATAATATGAGCAATATGTGTAAGAGCGTGCTTCTCAACATCAACAAAACTTCGTTCGTAAAGTAAATGAGCATGACTTTTAAATAGGAAAAATTCCGCTGTTTCCGAAAAGAATAATATAAAGAGCACATGAAAGAAGCCGAAAAGAGACTTGCGAAAGCAGGTACAGACAGAATCAGGTACAGTAAGGACTAACAGGTAATTGTCAGTCTGGGCTTTTCAAAACGTTTCACATTGTTATTAAAAGCGTGTGCATAACTAATACTTACTTTCCCAGTTCTTCATACAGCTGATATTCGTCGGTAAACCTGGTGCAGGTTGTTGAAGCCATGCTGAGAACGACGGGAAGAACAATCTGAGCGCAAAAGTGAAATCTGCGGTTACCCTCTTCCTGTATATCCGAAAGTAAATGTTTAACTTTGGAAAGAAATGAAAACGTCCGAGTCTGTCACTACAAATCCTCCTGCAGGTGTGAGATGGTGACTGGCACTGTTTTGACACCTATTTGAAGTTGAAGCGGCGCACCTCTTCTGATCAAGAGATGTCCGATTCGCGAACGTGTCGTTCTTTTAAACCGGTTCTTTTTAACGATTCAATAGAACCGACTCGAGAGGTCGTGTGAATCATTCGAGTTTTGTAGACTTTCCCATCAGTATTTCTAGTCACAAACGCCTAGCGGATGAAACAAGTAGGATATGCAGCATTACTAAAAAAAATCTGTAATTGTGTGTTTCTCGTGTAAAGACGAATCAATTCGTTTGACCGGATCGTTTTAGCGAACCGATTGCTTAAAGTGAATCGAGTTTCCCAACAATACTTAATCTCTCACATCTCGCTTCCTGCTGTAACAGCGGTTGTTAAATATAGTGTAAGAGCTCTCTCTGCTGGTACAAATACGCGTGTACGAGTGTCTGAAAAGACTACAGTGTATATATATTTTTAAATCTCAGGAAAATAACAAATGTGTGAGGATAGACTTGTTGATAACGCTAGTCTAAAATTAAGCATCAAACAGTAGCTACTGTTCAGCCTTGAGCACTGTCACCTTGAGTTAACGGGATGACTAATTATCCTCTTAAATTACTAATCCTGTAAATCCGGTGGAGCATTCTCTCTCATCTACTACTGTCTAAAAAAATCAATGCAATGATGTAAAGCTCCCTGCTCTCCCTTGGCATTTAATATTAGGTCTATTTGTCACCCTTTACCTGAATATTATTTATATTTATAGGGTTGTTTTATGAAATTGAATTTACTTTGAGGTACACACTATTCCTTTCGTCAGTTGATCATAAATATTTTCTCTTGTATAAATTCACTGCCCTATATTCAATGTTACCAATAGGTTAAAGAAAATCCATTCTAAAATGAACTTTTGATGTAATGATCAATATTATGTTATGTAATTAAAAAAACAAGTAACATCTGCAATAAAACTAATAGGGGCAGTTCCGTGAACAGAGTTTAAGGCTAGTCCTAGATTAAAATAAATGTTAAGAGGTAAACTGGAAAAAGCTTGCACTGAGACGTATGTAAATACATTATGGCCATTGTTTGGTCTTAAAATGCTCACAGATAATGCATTTTTGTAAGACATGTTTCTAAAAAATCTTAAATGTCCTAAATGAGAAAAGGTCATTTCTGTTAAATTTCCAAACACAATGAAATAAAAATGTAATAAATGAATGAATAAAAACACAATGCAATTAAAATGTGTAAAATATCTGTAAAAAAGTACAGAAAAGTAATTCTGTCATATTAATGCACATTGGGTCGTATTTTTACAGACATTTCTTAGAATGTAATGTAAACAGTAAGAGTTAATGTGCCAGATAATTTCCAGAAGGGGGTGGGTGGTGAGTGGTTGGGAGGGAGTGAAAGAAACTTAAACAGTTTGACAGGAAAAAGCTGTGTCTCGTAGTGATGGTATGGATACTCTTAAATCCTTTTCAGTGGTGTATATAGTGCATGGGATGGGTGTGAGGGGTCAGCAATAACTCTAGATGCACTGCAGATGTGACATGTGTTGAAGAATTCTCTGAGAGGAGTCATCTTAAGGGGAGACTCCAATGATCCCCATCCACAGTCTTGACTATCTGCTGAGCTGGACTTGCAGTGGCAGACACTGCAGTTCCCAAACCAGGCAATTATGCAGAGGATGATCTCAACAACAAGTCTAATTGGCTATTTGGAATCTAGTTACATCAATTTCACACTTGTGTAATACAATGTGGATTTGTTTTTATAATAACAGTGTCATTCTAATTACATAAACATTACATTGTAACATTCCAGGAAATCTTACATAAGACCATCCACCTAGCTGTACCTGCAAAAAAAAGGATTCTTTTTTTGGATTTTTCCATTCCATTTTCCAATAATACAAAAGGTAAAGTTCACGGTAAAAACCATTGTTATATTGTGTCACATGTGACTGAAAAGCTGTTTTCTCAAGACTCATGCTTCTGTCCAAACTGCAAAGTCAACCAAGAAGCGCTTGAGTACATGTCCATCATCATTGAGTGGAACTGAACAACATTGAGTATTCTTCCTGTATAAACCTGTCTGCAAGTTTACCCACATGACTTAAACATTTACAGAAAACAAAGTGGAATGCAGTGCAGTGTTACTTACATGTACCGTATTTGCTATTTTCCTGTCGAGTGATTAAAATGATTAAGGCCACATTCCCCCAGATTGAAGGATATACAGATTGAAACACTGTGAATCATTCTCAGATAAAAAAAAAAAAAAACATTAGCAGGGTTTCTACTGCAACAAGGACAATTTTATTTATTAATTCTCCTTGTTAAAGTTGATTCATAAGGCAAGGCAAGTTGTTTATATAGCACATTTCATTAAATTGGTAATCACAACAATAAAAACAAGGAATTAAAAAGTAATAAAATTATATAAATATTGATTTAGAATTAAAAAAAATGTATACAAATTATTACACATAAAATACAATACGGTCAGTTTGGACGTAGCACAGTGATCATTCAACAAATGCACAGCTAAACAGAAGAGCTTTGAGTCTGGATTTAAATCTGGCTAACATTTTAGCACATCCGATCTCTTCTGGAAGCTAGTTCCAACTATGGGTGGCATTGGTATTTACAACTGACTCGATCCTAATGATCTGAGTGTTCTGTAAGGCTAATATTCAGTGAGCATTTGCGAAATGTATTTAGGCCCTATGCCATTGAGTAAAAGTATAAATGAGTAAAAGTACTTTCAAATCTATGCTAAATGTAACTGGAAGCCAGTGTAGGGACCTGAGGACTGGTGTAATACGCTCATATTTTCTGGTTCTAGTCAGAATCCTGGCAGCAGTGTTCTGGATGAGCTGCAGCTGTCTAATGGTTTTCTTGGGAAGGCTGGTGAGAAGACAATTACAATAGTCTACCCTGCTGGTGATAAAGGCATGCACAAGTTTCTTCTAGTCTTGACTAGAAACAATACATCTAATTCTTTTAGTGTTTTTGAGATGATAGTGTGCTGATCTAGTTACTGCTTTGACATGACTACTGAAACTAAGGTCTGTCTCCAGAATCGCACCAAGATTCCTGACTTGTTTTTAAGTTGTTGGACCCCCTTGAATCAATGTATGCATTCACCTTGAGAACATCATCCTTGTTTCCAAATGCAATGATTTCAGTTTTCTCATTTTTAACTAAAGAAAATTCTGGCACCTCCAGCTGTTAATTTCATCAATGCACTGGCAGAGGGAGTCAATAGGGCTAAAGTCATTTGAAGATAAGGCTAGGTAAATCTGGTTATCATTTGCATAGCTGTGATAGGCAATTTGGTTCTTTGTCATTATCTGACTTATTGGGAGCATATACAGGCTTAACAAAAGCAGTGCAAGAATTGAGCGTTGTGGGACTCCTTACTGTATGTCCACCTAGACTTATGCTCTCATACTCACATAATAACATCTCCCTTCTAAGAAAGACCTGAACCATTTGAATACTGTCTCAGAAAGCAAAGTAAGTAAAATATTTTGTGACAATTATTTTTCTAAAATCTTTAAACACATTTAAGCCTTTATAACAATTTTTGTTTGTGAATTTAATGACTTTTTTAAATCCCAACAAACTTCCAAATGTCTTTTAAATGAGAACACTATTAAAGGCTTCATGAATGATACAGCCCATCTGCTGTATGTAATTTGCGTGTGTGTGTGTGTGTGTTTGGATTCAGGGTGGGGGTGGGGTGCAAGTTATATGTGGACATAAACATTTACTAATATTTGCATATGCGTTTTTTACAAGAATCTTGAGGAGGAAAAAAAAAACTTGAGCAAGAGAGATCAAAATATAAAGAGCAGATGAAAGAGAAAAAAGCATAAATTTTTACAAAGGAGATGCAGAGGAAAAATTATTTTTATTGCCAAAAAGAGTCATGCTTGGCTAAAACTTTCCATTTCAGGAAGTTTATGCAAATATACAAGCCAACAAAGTTTATCAAGTAAAGTTATGTTTGCAATATATAAAACTGAAGGACTTTTACACACACACACACACACATAGAAAATACACATAATACACCATCATATTCCTTCATAGACATTAGAGCTTAGACCAGTATATATATCAGTGAGGCATTTCGCAATTAATTTTGTTTGTGGAACATTTTTCAAATCAAATGACAACTATGCCAGTGGATAATTATTCTATTTCCATGGTTAAATATTGTGGCAGGTATAATTAAAACAGTACATGCCTTAGAACTATGCCAGTGAATGTTACTATGTGGACACATTATGCAATACAGAAAGTGCCTCCTCTAGCAAGGTGTAGAAGCCGGTGACGGCATGGACAAATTTGAACCAACCAACAACATACGCACAAAAAATGGAATAGCTCAGCCTCAAGGAATGCAAAGCACTGCCAAGAGATCCAGCCCTCCAGGCAAGCTTAATACCTCCTGTTGACATGTGAAGCTGGTAGGGTGTCATTCTGGATAGTTATTTGGTACATTAAATGTGGAGAACTGTAATCTGTTCCCAGCTTTGCCTTACATGAGTTTTAGGAAGACAGCTGTGGAGCATTGGCCAGGGACATTGGATTGTTCTCAAGGAAATGGTCCAGATTACATAATGCAGCTGCGTCATTTTGCTGCGCTCTAGGGTAGCAGCGAACAATAAAACTCATGTTCATTTTTTTTCAAATCTTTGGAATGTTTTGAGCTTCATATGCATCTGGCTTATTGACTGACATAACCACACAGCTGAAAGTCACTGTAACAATTTAGTAAAATATGGACTGCAGGAAAGCATTATGCCATGTCCTTAACAGGCACAGTGCAACAAGACGCAAGAAATGTGCAATTAGACCATGCACAATGAATGTTGTTATATGGCACAGTAATATACAATATTGTATTTGTATGTATTTGTTGCTTATTGTACAACTATGTGGAAAGTGATTTTGGACCAAAGATGATCTACCTTTTGGCAGGACACATCAGTGCAATGCCACAGATCACAACAAAATCTGCTTATTGCTTTTTGTAAGTGTGCAAAGTTAGCCTGGCTTCCGTGACTATAAAGCTCATACGAGCTTATGCCGAGTTCAGACTGCATGATTTTAGCCCCGATTTTGACTCGCCGACAGGTTTTGAGAAATCGCGAACAAATGCCCGAAATCACAGGCAAATCGGTACTCATTCATGTGAGTGACAATCACACAGTGTGAATTATCAAAGACGTGATCTGAGAGAATCGCCGATGTGTCGCCGACACCCGTGAGATATTTGGCATGCTAGATATCAGGACCTGTCTGCGATTCAGAATCGTGCCGTGTGAAATGTGTTCTGACTGAATAACTTCAGTGATTACTTACAGCCAATCAGAGAGCAGCATCCAGGGCAGCAGAACATTGGGGGAGGAGTTATGAAGGTATAGAAGGTAAATATCCTCCATAATCATCTTTTCCTTGCAAATGAGCGCACATGCAATTTGTATGGCAAGCTTCTTTTGCTTGCTATCATTTTTAATAATAATCCCAGTCTCACATGAGATCTCCGGTCTTGTACACGTGACCTCGTGTTGTTTTCATGAGTTCCAAAGTTGTCGCTGATTCTTCCTGTTGTAAAGTCATGCAGTGTGAAACCCCCTGTCACTGATCTATCATGCAGTGTGAATACAACATCGACTGAATGATACCCCAGATAGTCATTCAGTGTGAAAAGATCTGTGACGCGACTACTTTGAAAATCGTGCAGTCTGAACTCGGCTTTATGTGACTTACAAGCACGATGTGTGCTGCATGTTTTTTCTTTAAAAGGTTCCTGTATGTAATCAATCTTTGTATCGAATATCTGCTTTTCAAACAAAACATTAATGATGAAAATGAAGATTAGGCGATATATATTCTTATTGTATTATTGTAAGAGTTAAAAGTTTGAAAAAAAAAGGTCAACCAGAGGCCGTTTTTTAATGGATGTTGTGAGAGGCTTCCCTAAACTGAATAAACTGCTTATATTTGAAAAATGTCTTATGGCTAACTACAAAACAAAGATACAAATAATAAACGTCATATTGCATTACATAAAGGTCACTACTGAAACCTATAAGTGTCCGACCTGATGGCCGTCTCTTTACTCCTCCCCCGACTGTAAGGAGCTGCTCTCGTCAGCCGGTGGCAGGCTAGTGTAGTGCATCTCGAACGCACCTATTGTGTTCTGAAAAATAAAACATTATTATTGAAAATAACATTGATTACCTACAGCCAATGAGAGAGGAACATCCAGGGCAGTGAGATATTGGGGGAGGAGTTACGAAGGTAAATATCCTCCTCCATAATCCTCTTTTTAGTTTCAAATGAGTGAACATGCAATTGGTATGACAGGCTTCTTTTGCTTGATATCTTTATTAATAATGAGTGAGAACTCGTGACACACGTGACCTTGCATTGTTTCCATGTCACTTCTCGCATGTGTTTGGCAGTGAGACAAAGTTGTTGGCGATTCTTCCTTTGTAAAGTCATGCAGTGTGAAACCCCCTGTCGCCAGTCTATCATGCAGTGTGAACACATCACAAAACTCTGTATACTAATGGACGAATCTACAACCAATCAGACCACTCATTCTGATGACGTATGTGTAGCGGCGGAACCTGAGCTTGTTTCTCATTGGTTCCCACTTTTTTGGGAACAGAAATGCTCTAAAACGGCAGCTTTGCCAGACTAACTTTGCTCGCGAAATTTAATGTTCCTTTTTTTCCTTTTTTCATATTTTGAGCCCATATTCATTCCATTATTGTGTTTGTAAAATTTTCTGACCAAATCCAAAATCCCTGCTGAGGAGAGTAAACTTGCAGAAAAAAGTTTAGTATTGACTTTCAGACATTTTTTTTAACTATTGCACCGGAAAAATAAAGATTGATTGCAAGTATTTTAGTATGTGTACTCAGATATCAGTGAATACAGTATGCATTGTAAAACAGTGCATACTAAAGTATAAGTAGTATGTTTAACAAGTTAAGAATACTGATTCTTGAAATGTAATCAGTAAATTTCAGAGAAAACAGGACAATGAAAAAAAAAGACATATTGATCTTACATTCAAGTTTCACTGATGCCAAACCAGGCAAACATCAAACAAAACAATATATATACAGTAATAGAATTCAAATTTTTGCCAATAACATAGCACCAATTTCCTTTAAATTTCTTATGCAATCCCCAAAAAATTTGTTTTACTTTTTTATTATTATTCAAGCTATAAGACTTACAGTAGTAATTCAAGTGGTTTTCTTCTTCAACATTTTGTTCTTCAACACCTTTTTTTCCTCAATAAAGGCATATCATGTTTGTGCTTTTAGTAGCACCAGAGTTGCAAAAACAAAGATTTTCTTCTACTTTTCTCACTAGTTGTCACTAGTTGTCCTTACCTGAACTTCCAGCATTGCTTAAGCCAAAAATTTAAATGTCATTTAATTTTCAAATAATAGCAATTCTTTGAAGCCTCAGTGTTTACACTCTATGAATGAATCACCTATAGTTCTCTGCACATTAAACTTGAATAGAAAATATTTAAATTACACACTACTCACTTTTAAATTGAAATTGGAGGTAAATCTATACGTCAGTAAAAATGACAGTGCTGGACGTAAAAGACTACAGTCATCCCTGAGTTCATACCACAAAAGTCAAAATGGGAGCCAGCATAAAGTTTCATAAACCTCAGGTCTTTCTTTTAAATTTCCCTCTTCGTTTCGATTTCTTCCAACTCTTCATCTGTTCCAAATCATATAAGAGAAGGTTGTCATCCTCATCTTCGTCATCAGTTGTGTACCAGGGTCCCCAGACTCCCCCATTATACTGAGGATTGGAGCGATAGTCTTTGGGAGGGAACCGGCATGGCACAGCTGTCTTGCTGTACCGTAGAAGCCTGAATAGCATCTTCTTCACCACATGTGGGTATCTTCGAGAAAGGTCCACTCTTTCATATGGATCAGCTGTAATGTTGAAGAGCCATATAGATTTGCCTCGATCCCATTTCACACGTTCATTGTGCCAACGATTGGCCAACAGCAGTTTGGAGAAAGTCTGTGGTGGAATCCAATCACTATATCCTGGCACACCAGTCAGGAGCTTCCAGTCACCTACACGGAGAGCTGCCTGGATGGCCGTGTTCCAGATTCCATAGCCTGCTTTCCAAGAGCCGTTCTTGGCTTTGGTGTAAATAGGGTCTATGTTGTGGAGAATATCCAATCGAGGTGAGGGACGTCCCTCACTGATGGCTTCCCAGACATCATAACCGTCAAGGTTCTGGTTTTCATCTAAAGTACCTTCACCAAGCATCACCAGTGTTGGGTACCAATCAGTAATATGGATCAGAGCCCTACTTTTAGTTCCCTTTTTGACCAGTAAAGGGCTATGTACAAACCCTACTGCTCGTATTCCTCCTTCCCAGTAACTTCCTTTACTGCCTCTTAGTGGCCAGTTGCTGCCTCCTGCCATTGGCTGACCTCCATTGTCTGAGGAGTACACCATAACCATGTTGTCATAATAGCCATACTGCTTGAGAGCAAGTGTTAAATTGCGTACTGCCTCATCCAAGCAGCTGACCATTGCAGCATACTTGCGGCGATGCAAGTTTGGGATTGACTTGTAGCGTTCAATGTAGTGGGCAGGAACCTGCAAGGGTGAGTGTACAGCCTGGAAGGCCAAGTAAAGGAAGATGGGCTGTTTAGGATTGTGAGATGCCAGGATGTTTATTGCCTTTTCAGTATACATAAAGGTGGAATAAATGCCATGGTCCTGCTCCCAGGCAGCTTCTTCCCCCTCATGTAGATCGTACCCACACATTCCTGGGCTGTCACACTTGTAATGGCTATAGTAGTCGCCACTACCCAACAAAGAGCCAAAGAAGGTGTCAAAGCCACGCTGAGTAGGCATACAGGCACGCTTATAGAAGCCAAGGTGCCACTTTCCCACCATATGAGTAGAGTAGCCAGCATTCTTCAGTTTCTGAGGAAGGGTGATGTTCTCCAAAGGAAGGCAGTTTGGCTGAGTGGGTCGGATGATGGAATGCTGGAGGCCGGTGTGGATTTGATATCTAAGACATAAAAATACAACAAGAGTTAGTAAAAATATGTGATAAGCACTGGATAAACAGACATTTGGTCATCATTTTAGATGACCTATTATTTTAAATGTTCATCCAAAATAAAATTATAAAACTGAAATCTTTTCACATTAGTAAAAATGAAGATAACAGATCAACTTAAACGTATTGGACTAAATAAAGTTCATAGTGTTTATACTCAAAATATTTTAGACTGGTTTGGGTAAGCACCGCTGCAAAGTAACCCAGTACCTGAAGACTCACTATAGACATAAACTTAAAGGGTAAGTTCACCCAAAAATTTTAATTCTGTCATTAATGAAATGTACTACAATAATAAAATATGTAATAAAAGTAAATTAAGTAGAATAATTTGAAATATTTCAGTCAAGTACACACACTAGAGGACATCAGAAAGAACAGAGTTTGCAACCTCTTCAAGAGCTCTAATTTGATGGAAAATTATTCTGTCATTAACACAAGATAATTATATAGGCCATTTGATGTAATGGTTATCAGTTCATGAAAATCACGTCAGATCAGATTTATTGTTCAATTGTTTTAGTATGCAGAGAGATATGTTTAGAGCACATTATGAATTCTTCTTAAATGTCTAGTTCTTTCAAGAAGGTGTAGGCTTGGTTCCCTGTCTGTCGTTCATTACTAGTTATGTCGTGGCTTGTTTGGAGCCCTGATTTGCTCTGATCAAGAGAAAATGCCAATGAAATTTGGCTAGTGAAATTTGCATTCCGAGCCACTCCCCGTGACACCAGTTGGTTGATCACAGGGGTCTAGTGCTTTAGCACCTGAGCCAGTTGGGGCTTCGGGTCAACTGGCAAAAGAGCAAGCTCTCCCCTTTGCAGAGGATCTCTTTTCTCTGTGTGGAGTTAGACTCTGTGAGTATGATGGCGCGTGTCACAGAAGAGCACGCCCAGTTGGTGCTGAACTGCTCGAGTTCCTTCAGAGGCATGACAGTGGTGCCACTGAAACACTTTCAGAGGCTCCTGGGGAATATGGCTTCCGCAGCCGTTGTCATGCTGCTCGGATTGCTTCATATGAGACCACTTCTGCACTCTTGGGTCCCGTGATAAGCATGGCGCTGTGGTGCATTGTGGGGCAATGCATCTGGCCCTGTGGCAGTTCCGTCCGCTGCTAAAGGGCAAGCATGTGTTGGTCCACAAGGACAACACCGGCGACAGTGGAGTATATCAACCACCACTACGATCACGTTGCATGTCTCAGCTCGCCCACCATCTCCTCTTCTGGAGCCAGCAGCAGTTCAAATCACTGCTTGCTGTCCATATTCCGGGAGAGCTCAATCGTGCAGCCAACATGCTCTCACGACAGCTCACATTTCCCAGAGAATGGCGACTCCACCCCCAGGCGGTTCAGCTGATCTGGAGTCGATTAGGGAAGCCCAGCTGGACCTGTTCACTTCCCGCGAGTCCTCTCACTGTCAGTTGTATTACTCCTTGACCGAGGGGCTGACACAGCTGGCCGCAAGGCCTACGCAAGTATGCCTTTCCTCCAGTGAGCCTTCTCACACAGACATTGTGCAAGGTCAGGGAGGTCAAGTATCAGGTCCTGCTGGTTGCGCCATTCTGGCCCACCCAGATCTCGTTTTCAAACTCATGCAACCCTCGTGACAGCCGTGACGGCACCCTACAGGAGACTTGAGTGCTCTGCCACCGGCGGTGGTGGACACTATCACTTAGGCCAGGACCAGTGCAGGGTGAGCCTATGCCCTGAAGTGGAGTCTGTTTGCTACGAGAAAAACATGCATAACCTGTCTCTTGCATAACAGATAGGTACACTGGCCAGTGTCTTGCTTACTGCACCATTCCCCTTCACACTAGGATATGAGCGCCTTCTCTCCCAGTTGAGTTCCCAGTCTGGTCGAGCATCCTCCAGCACCCAAGCAGACTTGCCAGAGCTATCTGACACCTGTATCAGTGTTAGCTTTAACCCGGGTCTGGTCAGCCCCTGTACTGGGCTAGGTGTCCACATGGTGATGTCATGTGTGTATTCTTCCACAGTAAGGTTCCCTTGCAGGTGAACTTGTGTCTTCCTCTTGGCAGACCACTCTGTCTGTCTCTGGTGTCAGTTGCTCCACCCCCTTCCTTGGGTGGTACCTGCCTCAAAGACCCAGTTCGTATGTTGCTCTACCCTAGGCCTGGGTCAGTCCATATCAGTGTTTCCACATGTTACCTACCTTCAGGCAGGATGTGTCCTCTGTAGTGCCCTTCTCCAGAAGACCCGCTTCCCCTTTGTTCTCCCAAGCTGTAACAACAAATAGGAAGATTTGAAGCAATCTTCACAAAGGTTGAAATTCCTTCCTTAGAGGCTACCTCTATGTCAGGAACAACGCTTGGCTTCTCCAGTTGCGATGTACTCACCGCTGGTCCTTGCCGGTGCCAAGTTAACGAACAGAGACGTCATGTCCCCCTGCCACAACCTTGAACCATCGCTGGGGGCCAGAGACTTTTACTCAGCTCCTCAGCAAAACCTGATGACTGGTTTCACCTTTCACATATTTATACCCGTGTGGCAGGGAGTGCCTCAGGATGCAAATTCCACTAGCCAAATTTAATTGCCATTTTCTCTTAATGAGAGCGAATCAGGGCTCCGAACAAGACCCCAGTCTGTCGTTACGACATAATGTCTCCGTTCCCTCCATCAGGTAAAAAAAAACAAAAAAAACATCTGATGTGCATCTTAAGAAAAAACAAAGGCACTCACATGTTTTAAGATCAGCCAGTGCAGGTTTCTTTCAGTGGAAACCGTTCAGATTAGTATTTTTTTCCAAGGACTAGACTTGAGCCTTGTTAAGCTAGATTTTTTATGATCTAAAACTTGAAATATAAAAACTGTAGATTTGCCAAACCAAAAACAAAAGTCTGTTTGGAAATGAAACATTATCAACAGAAGTGTTCATTGAATTGGTCTAAGACTAAATTATCTGGCTATTGTCCAGCTTAATGTTATATCTCTGCACTTGTGTGTTAACAATTATCCTTTACTGCTTATTATTTATTTTTCCTTAAGATTTTAAGAGGGACAGCTAAGACAGCAGCCAAGTGAATGTTTAAATCACACGCAAACCTGAAAAGTGTTTTAAAGTGTTCAGTGTTTTTATTTTATGACAGGCCTTTGACATTTTGTTTGCATTCTTGCATTTAATGACAGTTTTTCCATTTCACATCCTTTGAATGTTTGTTCTACTCTATGTCCAACTTTACATTTGGACAAAGATTATGTAAGCACATAACAAAGCAATTGTTCTCATGCTTGACATGAACAAAAACAACAGTACCATAATAAGTATTTATTACTTTCAATAAATAATAATTTATATACTGCACAGCATTACACAAAACAATAGCTCTTTTGGTCATCATTAAAATCCCACATCATCTTCTTGCTATTAAGTTCAGAAAAAGCCTTCATTTGGTCAACTGTACTTCATGTTCAAAAATTTACAGACTCCTTTCAGAAAAAAACTAATAAATAAAAATAGAAAATAGAAGAAATAAAAAGGCACATTTGTAACGTTCTTAATATTGTGAATCACTGTGAATATTCAATATATTGACCAGCATATTTATTAATGTGCGTGTGATGCTTTTATATGACAGGTTAAGTGAAGACAGAGAGGAGGGAATGGACTAAGGCCACATGATAAGGCCTAAACCTCAATGCCCATGAGACAACAGCACTTATGCACTACCCACTACACTACAGATCTCATTCTGGTTTATATAAGAGCTACTGTAACTTTTGCTGTAAAATTATTCAGCATATAACTAATGTTAAACTACAAACACTATTAAACACAACCCAAATGTCCTAAAAATCATGTTTTTGGCCACCAAATCCATCAGAAAAAAAATCATTTTCAACCAGGCACTGCTGAAAACATTGCTGACCCATGTTCTGCTTGCTCCAACATCCCTCCCACATCTGCTTCCAATAAGTGGGACATACTCCTCTCTACAGCTAATCAAATTCAGACCACAGAGCATTAAAACATGTTCCCTCATTCCCACAACACCAGCAATATATTACACCCTTTTTCTCTTTTCAGTAACCCAGTAACTAACCATCTCAAGGCCCCTTTTTTCTGATATTAATAGAGCCATCCTGATTTGAGATTCTCATATAAGGAGTCATCATTTAAGGAGTCAGTTCCCTCACAAGTAACAATTCCCTCATCATTTGTTCAACATCATGATTTTACAAACACATTTTTGGACTTCACCATCTAGTCAGTGAATTGAACTAGAGAACAAATATTTCAGTTTTGTGAATCAACCAAAAGAGTGACAATACTCAAGATTTTACATACATAAGAGAGTAGTTTACAGAGGGTACAGAGGGTAGTTTAATAAATGGATATAGTGCACATGGCAGACCATTTTTATAGTTCACAGACATGACATTTTTGTGCCTTTATGTTTTGATTGTTTTTTTGTTAACAGCCCAAGTCACCACAGGGTTTTTTATTATTTGTATGATTTAAAAGTATACAGTTGACAAGGCATCTAAATGTTTAAGCTTGTCCACTATGGCAGTGTTTTCAAATGCTGGGGCTTCACAACACTGCAGATTGTAAATGCCTCCCTTATGTAAACAATCTGATTTTCTCATTAAGTCATCAGCGTGTTATAGTGCTCATGAACTGATTTGGGTGTGTCAAATAAGGTTCAAACTTAGGAAACAGTCTTATTCATTTTAATGCAGTGCTGATATGGCAGCTTGATGAAGACCAAACTTTCATTAGGGTTTATCTGATTTGATTTGATTTACTTGGCAGGTTTGTGCACCCTTTCTATAAGTGAAAATGTAACATACTACCTAAACTATCACAGAAAATATTGCATATAAAAACAAAATGTGTAGCAGACTTGGAATAGGAAGTTCCTTTCTTCTATCAGTGAAGTGAGCCGATTAAAAGGCTAAACGCTAGCAAAAGGGAACTGAACTCTGTTCTTTATATGGGCAGATGTGGTGTTTTTGGACTTAGGATCAAAAGGCATCAGATTTAGGCACCCATCAGAGAAGCGTAAAGCTTTTCAACAAAAACATGACCAATGCGTATCCCTCTCAATTGCATTTAGACCTTTAAAAGATGGCTCAGCAGATGCCAACATAAACAGCTCTGCCTCTTTTTCTGTAATGTAATCTTATTTATTCAAGACCTTTTTTGTTGAAGAGCATTTCAAGATTAAGCAATTCAGAGGGTATAAAAGAATAATAGCTTAAAAAGCTTAACTGTTTAACTACAAAAACCAGCTGAAGAGTGTTTATTCAAGTGTTTATTATATGAAGTTAGTGTTTATTCAAGATATTGTCAACAAAGGGGTAGTTGCTTTTTATACACTTTATTTTCCTGGTTTTGATGCAGTTTTGCTAATAAGTGGAATAGGATAGTGAAGGACCAAAGGACAACATTTCAGGGTTTATCCTTGGACTTCTCACAAAAATGAAATCAACTTAAGGAGCTTAAACTGTGGTTTTCAAAAGCAGTGACCTTCATTTTAAATTGAGATTTGAAAAAGTCAAGTTTCGACTGAGATCTCGGAATATGGATAACATCTACATTGTAGCAGCTACGGATAGATTTATCTACTGGTGTTAGGACCTCCACAAAGTTCTTTTGACATAATCTCATATATATTCTGAGTGTTCCGAATTTTCTAAGGCAACCACACAACAGTCATACACATTGAAGTGATTTATATATTACCCCAAATCCCCATTACAGAGAGCCAAAAAGCCATTCTGTTCAGAACATTCATTGTAAATGAATGTGGGGAGGGGCTGATTCATTCATTACTTCCAAAGCAAATTGGCCAAAAAAGATTCCTAGCAACCTTCCTGTTTCCTGAGGCGAGGACCAGATGTTTCACTACTATGGGAACTCTGGTGTCAGGCTTTTAACACTATTGTGGGTGGAGAACATGCACACAAAAACACAATCTTGTCCCATCTGTGTCCCATAAAATTTGCATAATGTTCACATATGCCATTCTGCTGCGGTATATACAATTGCAAACATAGACATTACGGGTTTGTGCTACTTTTGTTGTTTTGTTTAGTTATGGCATAGTTACACATTTACATCTGTCTATGAAGTTACGTAAATTGCATTTACACGGGTAATATATAGTCTAAAAACATTTAGAAATTCAAACCACACTTGCAAAATGTCTGAAACATCAAAAATTACACACTTTTCCCATATGCTGTTCAAAATAATACACAAATAGTATTTAGACACTTTCAGGTTATCCAACTTTAATATGATTAACTACACCTTTGCTACGACTAAGTGTAAGGGTGGCTTAAATGCACCAAAACCTTTTGAGTCAGTTATCCTACATCTGTTGCAGATTCATATGAATGCTATATATCCCACCTGCCGGTCATCAGTTGACTCCTTGAGGGGCTACACAGAGGCTGCACATAGTAATTCTCCAGTTTGACTCCTGCTGCAGCGAGTCTGTCCAGTGTTGGGGTCTTTATTTCAGACCCATGATACCCCACATCTCGAAATCCTTGGTCATCGACCATAATGAAGATTATGTGAGGCTGAGATGTCGGCTTTTCCACGCTGTTCACACGATTCGAATGAAACCCGCTCTTCCATGTTACGTATGTTGAGCTGACAATGCCGCTAAGAGTAGCCAAAAGACTCAAAAGAAACGTACTTCTTCCCATTCGTCCGCGCATTGCACCTAAAACCATTCGCTCTAATTAAATGTAAATTTAAAAGGAAGATCAAAACAGAAGATAACACTGTCTTACTCTTCTCACAGCGCAAGATAACACCGCTGCATGTCATGTTCCAGGAGGGATATCTCTCAGACTGAGGAAACAGACGCGCTTGGAAATTAGGTTCGCGATTTGACCGAGCCTGTTTTTACGAACATAGCCATATTTTTTTAAACCTTTTTATGGTGTTGTGCTGAGAATATCTATTTTAGATTTTAAAAAAAGACTATGCAAAACAAAACAGATTGGTAACAATTACCAAAAAACCCTAAAAACCTGAATCGATGTACATGCAAACTCGGATCGCAGTTAGTTCTAAGCATCACTCCGTCGTTATTCTTATAGGCTAAGTTGTTATCAGCGGTCGTTCCGTCTGTCTTCAATGACAGCCCTTCACCGTGTTATCTTTCGCTAAAGTTACTCTTCAATTTCATATACCGGTGTCCTATTTGCGAATGAATCGTTCTTCGGAGTCGATATTTGTAATGATTCAACTGAACCGATTCACTAAGCGTATAAATCACCGGATTGTTAGGATACCTTTACAACTCAAAACACATTTTTTTTTCACGATGAAGTCATTGAGATAAATAGCAAAGATAATAAGATAAGACGAATAGCACAAAAACAATATGTAAGCGTTTGGGAACGAATTGCAAACGAATCAGTAAGCCTGTTCATTTAAATGAACTGATTCACTAAAACGAATGGGACGTCCCAAAACGCTTTATGGACTGCCTCCCAGAGACACAAGAAATGGTGTAGTAATGTTGAATTTAATTATGTTTTTTTTATAGAAGAGGACAACACCTAATGCCTACACATATGCTATTTTAATATGTAGAATCTAGGTATTGATTTCCTACCCAACTGTCTGACTGACCATACAAACCATGTAATTATGACTATACAGACTGTTATATTGCCTTTACCTCTTTCCAAAAAGGGCAAAGTAATAATCAGGTTTCTTTTGGGTCATAATAGAAAACACAAAAATGTAGCAGGAGCTGTCAGTGCGGCTGTAAAATACAAAAGCTAAAAGGCATTATTAACTTCTTTTATTCATCATATTTACTTTAAAATGGTACATATTAGTACCCTAAGGTACATCGTACTTAAAAGTACACATTACCTTTATCTTATTTTCTGATAATGGTACTGATTGCTTGGGTGTCCTTAAAAGTAAGACTCATTTTGGTAACTTTATGTGCTAACAGTCTACTTGGAAAAATGTAAATGTTTATATGATTTTATATTCCCCTTGATACATGAATTTTATGCAGGGCATTTCCTGCATTTCACGATTCCAGCCAGTCTGTGCTCTGCTCTTATATTACATTACTTGTGAGGCTCAGTTGTAATACTTAAAATAAAAAATCTTTTCCTTTTGTTGAGTACAGTCAGATGTTATAATGTATAATGTTCCACACACTTTTTATTTTCATAAAGGAACAATGACAAGAATTCTCCCATTGCATTACTCATGAATGCTAATGTATCCTCAGGAAGGAATCTATCTGACCTTGGCTTGCGTTAAAAGAAAAGTAGGGTGTCTCACTTGTGTCTCAATAGGCAAGTTTTACTAAACCACATGTCCATGCAGTAAACTAAGATGCTTCATGTAGTGCGGTATCATTTAGGGGTGAATTAAACATTAAACATTTGCAGCAATTCGGCACATATTTTAGGATACA
Source organism: Enteromius unitaeniatus (assembly GCA_032359435.1). Classification (NCBI taxonomy): domain Eukaryota; kingdom Metazoa; phylum Chordata; class Actinopteri; order Cypriniformes; family Cyprinidae; genus Enteromius; species Enteromius unitaeniatus. Next base: position 22,610,362 of record JAUMHI010000043.1, read on the forward strand.
GGTATTGTAAGTCCCTTATGTAAAACAGGCATACTGATTGCAATTTATTCAAAATGTATTGATGTGCTAAACACAAGTAACTTTGTGCTGTGTAAAACAGGCAAAAGTATATTTAAAAGGGACATTTTCTGTTAATCATACCAGCGATAATTCATCGGCTGCTGGAGAAGAGCATGATAACCATATCCAGATGAGCACACTTTTGCCACTTTAAAAGCCTGTTTCAGGTTTCTGGATTTTGTGATGCTAGTCTTATAAAAGTCCCTAGCACTCAGAATGGGGAACTGCAGCATGGAAATTTTGTGCAGTGTAAAATTTTGGCTGCATTTGTGATGCTAACTGATTTGCATAAATCAAAAACATTGCACATATGCGATTTAAAAGCTTGTCAGTGGCTGCAATTCATTCTTAGTATATTCCCTTCTCAGTCGTTCACCATGTAAAATCCCTGAACCTTCATAAAACCAGTCATGTTTTTTAGCATAAACTGGATCAAGAATTTTTTTCTCTGTACCACCAGAAAAAAGTAGGCTAACTGTTCAAATATCTGGTGGAGAGGATGGATTTCTGGAAATATTCTTCATAGTTAACCAAATAGTAAAATGAGCCTAACTTTTCTAGGATAATAACACTACCTGCTGCCCCATACACTGCAAAAAGAGAAGGGTTTTATACACAGTGTAAGAGTAAACATTTTAATCATGAGCTCATAAAGAGTACAAGGATTTTACAAGACTGGCTGAGGGCAAATAACAGAGTGTGTTTTAACAGTAAAGCTTTTGTACCTGAAACAAACTTTACTTGCAGCAAAGTACTATTTGACAGCATCTGCTGGTTATCTGCCACTCATATTTTTGCCAATTTACTTGAAGGCCCAGGTCAAATGATCCCAAGTCTCTTCATGCAGGTCCCTCAAAGGCAATGGTTTGTTTAACTCATTTAGTTGAGCAATACTAATACTTACCCAGTAAACACTGGATTCTTTCAGAGTCCCTTACCTGCATTAGACACATTAGTGTTCAACATGTCTGGACAAGACGGATCCTAAAAAATACATTTTTGTTATCATATTTTAATGTCAGACATGCGGTTCATTGATTAAATCTTCATGTTAGTGCTTTGATTAATTCATGGTAATAGATATGTGCTGTTATACCTGCCAGATATAACACCATGTCTACACCGGCATATCACATCATATCACATTGCAACAGCAACAGAGGCTGTCTACACTGAATGCATCAAAGCCAAAACTCTAAATGAATTTGTGCTGTAAAATATGTTTCAGATAAAATTTTAAAAGAGTGAGCAAAAAGAAATGTGGTAAGGAAAAATTATTGAAGATATTAAATAGGATAGGGGGAGGGGTGTCAGTTGTTATTAAATAATATTATTAATGAACAACCGATTTTAACCTAAATTTAGAAACTGGATGAAAGCAGAAATGTCATACAAGGGCTGTTTTGACAAAATCCCAATATGTTCTAGCATACTAAAATGTATGCCACACAAACCACACAAAAACAATAGGAACATTGACTTTTTTTACAGAATTTTAGTTTTAGTCTACAAGAATGTCTCACATTGTGAATTTGGCACTGTCATATATGAATGTGTGCATATGTTTTTACCTGCATACCATTCCTTAAACTATATGTGTGCTTGTGTGTTTCTTTCAGTCACTGAACACTGAAACACTGACAAGCTTATGCGCTTGTGTAAAGGTCTAGCAGCTTATGTGTTTGTCTCGTCACCCAGACAATCTTTGGCATCTGTGATATTCTGGTCCATAGATAAGGCTTCAGAGCCTCAGATTCAGGGTTGTTTTGGCTTGTTTCAAGTTTTTTCCTGTTTATCATCCAAAGCACAGCACCCTTCACAGTGCCCCCAGAAGGAAAAAATGTATTGCCCAGATGTTGCTTTTCTTAAGCACAGAAGATTTAGTAGTGAGTGTTTTAGTACGATTGGCCAATCAGCTTTCTCACTCATGTTAATTGAAATGCAGTCTTTGAAGCACATGGGTCACACAGCTACAATGGTGTAGTTACAATAGATTGTAGCCCTATGGTGCAAGATAGGCCTTCAGATAAATTCAAACTCTGAATTCTTCCATTATACTATATTCTAGAAGACAACAGTCCAACTGGGGATTTTGAGTTACTGTTTCTTGCTCAAGCTCCACACATGAAATATTCCTAGATCCCTCATTTTGAGACTGTACATTGTTCCATTTAGAGATATGTTTCCACACTTTCATGCTTTGACAATTGGGGAGAAGACAGCTGTGGAGCTTTCCCCAGTGTGGCCTCAGCAGAAGTTTGGTAGCTGTATAGCAGACATAAATGAGAAGTTGAGAATGACACCCCAAGGTCTCGTAGACTTAACAGACATGCACATACTGCCTGTCTCATTAGAAAACTCAGATTTTGTAAAAGAAAAGGCTTTCCCTGTTAAAGCAAGGAGTCTTAAAATAAGTGTCTTCTTTCTCTTTTGCAGACGGCGTTTTCTGATGCCAAAGAAAGAGGGTGGTTTACACCAGATCATGGGATTTGCTGTGGGTGTGGCTCACAGTTAACGTGTTCTTGGCTGCAATTGCTACTGAACACGTACCAGCTGATGGTGTTTCTTTTTTACATTGTTTCTTATTTCATGCATGGCACAAGATGTCTGAGACCTGTCTGTTCTTCTCGTGTTCTTTCTTGGGGCTTTAGTCCTTGTAGGTTTTTTGGGGCCTCTCATGATAGTTTTGTTGTTGGCATTGACAGCTCATTGGACAAAAGAGGAGGGTTTGTCACTCTGGACAGGCTTTGTGTAGTGATTGTGTTAAGTTTTTACAACAATCAATCATATGAACTAGTACTATAAATCTGGTCCAGTAATCAAGAGAAGTCTTAGTGGTAAGAGTTGCTCTTAGTAACAAAATTCTAAGAAATTCTTAGAAATGTGGGTGTTTCTTCTTATAATTTAAGAAAAGATCATATATAGAAAAAAGTAAGCATCTTAAAAGGGGTCTAATGATCTGAAATTGTTAGTTGTCTGTCACAACCTAGCAGTGATGACACAAACAATTACAGCACTTTCAGAACCTTATTGTGTTTCTGTTCATTTCCTATAAAATACATTGAGTATGACAGCATAAATAAAAATAAAGAATATATATATATATGTCGAAGTATTCATATATATATATATATATATTGGTGTGATTCTATTGGCTTCAGGCGATGGTTTTAAAAACTTAAGCGGAGTCTAATGAAAGTGTTACAGTCTCTGTCTTTTGGGGGAAAACTTTTTTGAGGTGTCTTCTGGCACACTGAAGGAGACAAATTCTGAGAGCAATATGAGACTCTCTAGCAAAGGAGACAAATCTAAGAACAGTGAGTGATCTCATTGAGAACTCTTCTAAAAAATAGAAAAAAAGTCTCATATCAGTCATATCACACATAGGCCTTGTTCTGAAGTTCCTCGATTGTACTTTTTTAAAGACTGCTGGCATATGTGTTAACATTTATTAAGGTAATTAAAGGTTGTTAAAAGGAATAAAATTTCGATTACATGACAAAATTTTAATACCATTTATATTAAAGAAAAGTAAGTTGGTATCATGTGACTTAAGGGTCAGAAGTCAGTCCTTGCCGTTCAGCCTCTCTTTAGATCACCAAGCAACATTCTTATCCTACATATGCATCAGTGATAAAGTGATCAGTTCATAAATGAAATTCTGTTAATATCACCTCAAATGTACCAGAAAGCCTAACTGTCAGGTTCTTAGTGACCATGACATATGGAGAACCTAAGTACCATAACTCCCCTTGTATCCCATGTGGACATTACTGTCTCAGTGGACATATCTAGCTCCACTTACTGGGCTTCTTAAAACGCAAGTCCCCTGAGGGAGGAATCTGTTTTCTCCTCCCCCAGCACCCTCCCCTCTCCCCCTCTGCCTCACAGAGACCCTGTTGTGCCTCTCTAGCTTAAACTGTGTGACTCAAAACAGAATAAAAAAATAAAATCAGAGAGAAGCTCTATAAAACACCTTTGCTGCAGAACAGGAGGTTGCATCATTTTTAGTGGGTAGAACATCTATATTGTACTTATATTTTAGCACCATGTTGAATATGTTGGAATACAAACAAACAAGTCTCAAGAGGTATGTGCTTGCCAGAATACTTCGACACAGCTGAAAAAAATGATGTTTTCCGCTCTGGCACGTGGCATATGTCAAAATTTAAAAAAAAAAAAAATTTCCCAACAAGGTTCGCTTGCTTTTAAAACATGCGGAGCATGCACAAAGAAAGCTCACTATTAGCTGGTAACACACTATTTATAGCAGAAGTGCTGGCAAAACTGTGGCTAGTGGCATTGGTGTGCTTAAAGCTGTGTTGTAATCACTGGGCCTTGGGTCCACAGCTCTGAGATTAGATGAATGAGCACTATGTAGTTATATAGTAGGCGTCTTTCAGCTACACTGCACTACACTTGTTTTGCTTCTTACTGAATGTCATGAACTGTTGGTTGGATGACTGGTTGTGTAACTGGTTGTGAGTGACATAGAAGGGCAAAGGGGAAAACTATTTCATGTCTATGTAATGTGCATTATGCTCTTTTTTTAAATCATAATTATTAATTAAAAATAAATAATGTAAAATAGCAAATAGGCTAAATAAGACTTGTTATTTTCTTTCCTCTTTATCAATAGCATTATTCCTCATATTTGAGTTAAAGTATGTCTTTATGTTACAACCAAGACCTCTGTGGCGCTCTCCGTCATCAGCGGGAACCATCTCCCGAGTACTAGTTTCCACCTGGACTCTTTTCATCAGCCCACTGCCCTGATTCATGCTGCAGGTGTCGCTCATTCCAGCCACTATATAAACTTTGTCTTGAGCTCAGCTCGACGCGAAGTTTTGTTTGCCTTGGCAGCATCTCTGAGCATTTCCCACTGTTATTTCTGATTGCCTGTTATTGACCCGGTATGCCTTTGTTTATCTACCTCTGCCTGATACCCCGAACCTTTGCCTGGATACCGACTCTGAACTCTGCCTGATACCCCGAACTCTGCCTGAACTCTGGTACTGTCTCTGCTTTGCCTACGTTGTGTTTGACACTGTCTATAATAAAAGCTTGCAAATGGATTAAACTGACTCTGAGCCTGAATTACAGAAAACTTTGCCAACCATGAATCCAGCAGCTTTGAACCAGCTCTCCAACGAACTGTCCCGGCAAGGAGCCATGATCGCCTCACACCAGCAGGAGTTAGCGAAACTGAATCGCTTGACTAAAGAAATCGCTCACTCACTGTATCTGTGTCTGCTTTAATTCCCGCTGCAAGCACCGTCACAACACCGCCTCCACCTCAACCCAGATCCACCTCAAGCGGCTCTTCTCCTGTTTCTCTACCAGAGAGATTCGACGGAACAGCAGGTAACAGCCAGGGTTTCCTGCTACAATGTTCATTATATTTCAGTCAACATCTGCTGAGTTTTCCCACAGATGAGAGTAAAGTTACGCTAATCTGCTCATTACTCACCGAAAGAGCGCTGGAATGGGTAAGGAAGGCAGACACATGACGTTTCCAGATTATCAGGGCTTCAATTGTTCCGCGATGTATGGAGCAAGGAGATACTCATGCTCAGACAAGGCACACTCACTGCAGCTGATTACTCCATGAGCTTCCGCACTCTTGCTGCCCAGACTGGCTGGCCACCAGAGCCCCTAAAAGTGATGTACCGCAAGGAACTAAGAGACGAACTACAAGCTGAGATCGCATGTTGGGACGATGGTAAAACTTTAGAACAATTCATGGAGCTGGCCATCCAGTTGGATAACCTTAGTCGCTCTCGCCGCGGACACCGAGTGCACCTACCTCTCGCTGCTGCTTCTCCATCCATGGACTCTGAACCTATGCAGCTGGGCAGGACATGCCTCACCCAAGAGGAGCACCAAGGACGACATCGTGAACAGCTTTGTCTCTACTGTGGCCAACCCGGTCATGTGCGCTCCACCTGTCCTATTCGGCCAGCCCAACGTAATCCTCCATGGGTGAGTGTTAATTCCTTTCTCAGTTCCATGACAATACCCATTAAACTGTGTGTGCAGGGAAAGGAATTTAACACCACTGCTTTCATAGATTCAGGAGCAGAAGGAAATTTTATTGATGATGAGTATGCTAAGCAGTGTAAAATTTCTCTACTTACATGTGGACCCAATGTGGGCGTGGCAGCTGTAGATGGACGTCCCCTGGGCACAGGGAGAGTCACCGCCACCACTGAAGACATTCACTTGCACATTGGAGCACTCCACCATGAATGTATTCATCTTTTCACTATCTGCTCACCTGAACACCCTGTCATTCTCGGATTGCCCTGGCTGGAGCTTCACGATCCCACCATTTCCTGGTCTGAGAAGGAGATTGTGCGTTGGTCCAGTCATTGCCACAATCACTGCTTGAAGGGATTGAAGTCACTCACCACGAACTGACTTACCCAACCACGTTAAAGAACCAGAAAAACTTGAATCCTTGCCTCCAGAGTACCACGATCTGAAGGAGGCTTTCAGCAAGGTCAAGGCCACGCAGCTACCACCTCATCACACCACCGACTGCGCCATTGATCTCCAACCTGGAACGATGCCTCCCAAGGGTCGTATATTTCCACTGTCACTGCCTGAAACCGAGAGTATGCAGGAATACATCCAGGAGGAACTGGCCAAGGGGTTTATCGTACCATCTACCTCACCAGCAGCTGCAGGTTTTTTCTTTGTCAAGAAGAAAGATGGAAGCCTAAGACCCTGTATTGATTATCGAGGACTTAATGATATCACCATCAAGTACCGGTACCCTCTTCCCCTGGTACCTCCAGCTCTGGAACAGCTACGGAAAGCTCGCTAATTCACCAAACTCGACCTGAGAAGTGCGCACAACCTGATCCGCATACGACAAGGTGATGAGTGGAAGACAGCTTTCTCCACAACAACTGGGCACTACGAGTACCGGCTGATGCCCTTCGGGCTTGCCAACAGTCCCTCCGTCTACCAGGCCATGATAAACGATGTGTTCAGAGACCTGCTCAACAAACAAGTTATAGTCTATATTGACGATATCCTAGTGTACTCTGAGGATTTCCCTTCACATGTGCAGCATGTTCGGGCAGTCCTGGAAAGACTAATCCAACACAAACTCTATGCCATGCTTCCCAAGTGTGAGTTCCATAAAACCAGTATAGCCTTCCTAGGCTACATCATCAGCACCAACGGTGTCACTATGGATGAACAAAAGGTGTCTGCAGTGCTCAAATGGCCTAAACCCAGAACTCTGAAGGAACTACAATGCTTCCTGGGATTCGCAAACTTTTATAAACGATTCATCTGTAACTTCAGTCAGGTAGTCGCCCCACTCACCTCTATGACTCGTAAGGGAACCACAGTTCTTCGATGGTCCATCGAGAGTGCACAAGCCTTCCAAGAACTCAAGAGTTGTTTTACTTCAGCACCCATTCTCAAGCATCCCAATCCTGAAGAGGAATTCACCGTTGAGGTAGATGAATCCAACACAGGTATCGGAGCCGTTTTTATCTCAACGTCATGGCAGTCCAGCCAAGCTATTCCCCTGTGCCTATTTCTCCCGGAAGCTTACCTCGGCTGAACGTAACTATGAGGGTCGGGGAAAGAGAACTGTTGGCCATGAAGTGTGCAATGGAGGAATGGCGGCACTGGCTCGAGGGGTCCACTCATCCGTTCCTGGTTTTAACTGATCATTGTAACTTAGAATATATCCAGTCTGCCAAATGCCTGAACGCAAGACAAGCTCGATGGTCTCTTTTTTTTCACCCACTTCAATTTTAAAATCACATACCGGCCTGGGTCCAAGAACGGAAAAGCCGACGCTCTGTCCCGCCAATTCGATCAAACAGTTACCTCTCACTCACCAGAAACCACCTTACCTTACCAACCCGGTCATGTGCGCTCCACCTGTCCTATTCGGCCAGCCCAACGTAATCCTCCATGGGTGAGTGTTAATTCCTTTCTCAGTTCCATGACAATACCCATTAAACTGTGTGTGCAGGGAAAGGAATTTAACACCACTGCTTTCATAGATTCAGGAGCAGAAGGAAATTTTATTGATGATGAGTATGCTAAGCAGTGTAAAATTTCTCTACTTACATGTGGACCCAATGTGGGCGTGGCAGCTGTAGATGGACGTCCCCTGGGCACAGGGAGAGTCACCGCCACCACTGAAGACATTCACTTGCACATTGGAGCACTCCACCATGAATGTATTCATCTTTTCACTATCTGCTCACCTGAACACCCTGTCATTCTCGGATTGCCCTGGCTGGAGCTTCACGATCCCACCATTTCCTGGTCTGAGAAGGAGATTGTGCGTTGGTCCAGTCATTGCCACAATCACTGCTTGAAGGGATTGAAGTCACTCACCACGAACTGACTTACCCAACCACGTTAAAGAACCAGAAAAACTTGAATCCTTGCCTCCAGAGTACCACGATCTGAAGGAGGCTTTCAGCAAGGTCAAGGCCACGCAGCTACCACCTCATCACACCACCGACTGCGCCATTGATCTCCAACCTGGAACGATGCCTCCCAAGGGTCGTATATTTCCACTGTCACTGCCTGAAACCGAGAGTATGCAGGAATACATCCAGGAGGAACTGGCCAAGGGGTTTATCGTACCATCTACCTCACCAGCAGCTGCAGGTTTTTTCTTTGTCAAGAAGAAAGATGGAAGCCTAAGACCCTGTATTGATTATCGAGGACTTAATGATATCACCATCAAGTACCGGTACCCTCTTCCCCTGGTACCTCCAGCTCTGGAACAGCTACGGAAAGCTCGCTAATTCACCAAACTCGACCTGAGAAGTGCGCACAACCTGATCCGCATACGACAAGGTGATGAGTGGAAGACAGCTTTCTCCACAACAACTGGGCACTACGAGTACCGGCTGATGCCCTTCGGGCTTGCCAACAGTCCCTCCGTCTACCAGGCCATGATAAACGATGTGTTCAGAGACCTGCTCAACAAACAAGTTATAGTCTATATTGACGATATCCTAGTGTACTCTGAGGATTTCCCTTCACATGTGCAGCATGTTCGGGCAGTCCTGGAAAGACTAATCCAACACAAACTCTATGCCATGCTTCCCAAGTGTGAGTTCCATAAAACCAGTATAGCCTTCCTAGGCTACATCATCAGCACCAACGGTGTCACTATGGATGAACAAAAGGTGTCTGCAGTGCTCAAATGGCCTAAACCCAGAACTCTGAAGGAACTACAATGCTTCCTGGGATTCGCAAACTTTTATAAACGATTCATCTGTAACTTCAGTCAGGTAGTCGCCCCACTCACCTCTATGACTCGTAAGGGAACCACAGTTCTTCGATGGTCCATCGAGAGTGCACAAGCCTTCCAAGAACTCAAGAGTTGTTTTACTTCAGCACCCATTCTCAAGCATCCCAATCCTGAAGAGGAATTCACCGTTGAGGTAGATGAATCCAACACAGGTATCGGAGCCGTTTTTATCTCAACGTCATGGCAGTCCAGCCAAGCTATTCCCCTGTGCCTATTTCTCCCGGAAGCTTACCTCGGCTGAACGTAACTATGAGGGTCGGGGAAAGAGAACTGTTGGCCATGAAGTGTGCAATGGAGGAATGGCGGCACTGGCTCGAGGGGTCCACTCATCCGTTCCTGGTTTTAACTGATCATTGTAACTTAGAATATATCCAGTCTGCCAAATGCCTGAACGCAAGACAAGCTCGATGGTCTCTTTTTTTTCACCCACTTCAATTTTAAAATCACATACCGGCCTGGGTCCAAGAACGGAAAAGCCGACGCTCTGTCCCGCCAATTCGATCAAACAGTTACCTCTCACTCACCAGAAACCACCTTACCTTCCACACTCATTGTGGCTCTGGTCCGTTGGGACATCATGGCAAAGATCTTAGAAGCTCAAACCGCTGATCTTACTCCAGCTGAATGCCCTGAGGGTAAAGAATACGTACCCGAACGCTCCGTCTAAGACTCATGCACCTGGTCCACAATTCTCCCAGCTCAGGGCATCCAGGTATCCACGCCACAGAAGAGCTTCTCACCAACTGGTTCTGGTGGCCTACACTCACCACTGATGTCACACGCTTCGTTCAGCACTGGAACAGGTCTTCCGTTATTACGTTCTACCCAAAGACATCGTCTCAGACCAGGGGTCGCAATTCACTTCTCGCCTCTGGAGAGCCATCTGTGAAAAGATGAACATCAACGTGAGTCTCACCTCTGGGTACCACCCTCAGGCCAACGGACAGGTAGAAAGAATGAACCAAGAACTAACCCGATTCCTCCGCAGTTACTGCTTCCAGAACCAGCATGAGTGGAGTCGCTACCTGTTATGGGCCGAATATGCCCAGAATTCGCTTCGGAAACCAGCTACAGGAATGACCCCATTTCAGTGCATGCTCAGATTTCAGCCGCCTCTGTTTCCCTGGTCAGGAGAACCCATGGAACCAGGCCCATGTCCATTTAACCCAAGCCATAAGGAGGTTCACCAACCAGGCAGATCGCCGCCTTCGTCCTCATCCACCCTACGAACCTGGTCAATGGGTTTGGCTCTCCATCCGCGATCTCCGCCGTCGACAACCCTGCAAAAAGCTGAATCAGAGGTACATGGGTCCATTCAAAATACTCAGACAAATATCACCAGTTTCATTCAGATTTGAACTTCCTGCTCAGTACCGTATCTCACCCACGTTCCATGTCTCTCTGCTCAAGCCCACTGATGCTCCGGAAGGAGAGAGTGGCCTAGATGAGGTCGCAGCCCCTGTTACAGATTGCTTCTCTGTAACAACCGAGACCACTGTGGCACTCTCCAACCGTCATCAGCGGGAACCATTTCCCGAGTACTAGTTTCCATCCAGACTCTTTTCATCAGCCCACTGCCCTAATTCACGCTGCAGGTGTCACTCATTCCAGCCACTATATAAACTCTGTCTTGAGCTCAACTCGACGCAAAGTTTTGTTTGCCTTGGCTGCATCTCCCACTGTTATTTCTGATCGCCTGTTATTGACCCGGACTGCCTTTGTTTATCGACCTCTGCCTGATACCTTCGTTCATGAGAACACAAATTAAGGTATTTAATTAAGGATAAGGACACAACTTCTCTTTTGCGATGCTACGAGAATACTTTTTTGCACAAATAAATAAAAAATAACATTTACTCTTCTCCAGTGACTTACATCTTCCGCTATTTTCAAGAGTATCACAACGCACCGCATACACAAAAATATTTGACGTAATCAGCCTTGTTTACATCCGGGTGAAAGCACGTGCATGTGCGTAATCTTCAGCTGTTTACACCTAGAAGAAAGTGTACGCTTACGCAGTTAAATTCTCTAAAATGGCAGAAGATGTAAGTCATAGGAGAAGAATGGTATATGATGTTTTTTTGTTTTCTTAGCACAAAAAAAGTATTCTCATAGCGTCGCAAAACTGAAGTGATCCACTGATTTACCTGTGTTTTCATTTGGTATTGCTGTCTATGGAGGGTCAGATGACTCTTTGATATTATCAAAAATATTTAAATTTTTGGGTGAACTAACCCTTTAAGGTTGATTCTAGTTTAAGGCAATGTTTGTAGGAAGCTATGAACTCATAATCCAAAACCAGTTCATAGTGGCAGCTAGTAGATGAGAGAGGAGAGAGGAAGCAGACAGATGACATGCAGGAAGACAGATGATTGGGCTCATATTTCAGCGTTGCACAGCAGTATGGATAAACATCCGTTGCTAAGTGGTAAAAAGTAAGAAAAATGACACAATTCCTCAGGCCATGTGCAATGTCAGTTTACAGTGTTTCTTTTATTGAATAAAGTCTTTTTGCATTGGAAATGTTTTTTTTTTCTTCATATTTTGTTGCTGATGTCAAAAGCAGCGTGTCCAATCAAATACTAAAAGGATTGGTGCAAATTACTTTTTTGAAATTAAGCAAACAACATCTTGTGTGACATGTTCTTACAAATATAATATTAAAAAACTTGTTGTAAACGATCTTTGTTTTTAAGTCCTTGTGATTATTTTTACAGTTGACAGTTTTGGGTTGCCACTTGATGCATGGCCTTTATTATGTTTGTGAAAATATATTGCTTGTGGCTGATAAAGAAATGGTGAGCCACATGCACAAAATAAAATATTTGTCATGTTGAAATTACACACACAAACACACACATGTTGGTTTTTGTGATTTATGGGCACTATCCATAGGCGTAATGGTTTTTATACTGTACAAACTGTATGTGGTATTGCCCTACACCTACTTAGTCTAGGAGTGTCATATTTAGTGTGACTTCCTGATATGATTATATATAATTATATACAATTTAATATCCTGCAGCGTGTTATTATGGATAAAACAGCAGAGAATGTAGCAATTGAAAAGGGTGAATGAGGACAGCTGCAACGTTATTTAAATTTAAACTAGCCAACAGTTCAACAGAAGAGCTACATGTGTTAAAGTCAAACTCCCTTTATATAATAATATAGGCTAATATAATATAATTAGTGCTGTCAAATGATTAATCACATCCAAAGTAAAGGTTTTTGTTTACATAATATATGTACTTTTTGTATTTATTATGTATATATAAATACATAAACATGCATATACTTTAGAAAAACAATTGTTTATTTTTAAATATATTTATTATAAATGTAAATATAGCCTATGTGAATTTATATATACATCATTAATCAACACTAAATAATATAATATAATTTTATGTCAATCACAAAAGGCTTTGATCCAACTCGAACAGCACTGAGAAAAGTAACGTATAATGTGATAATGTTGTAAATGCATTTACATGCTTAAATGAAGAATGATTTTATTTAGATCCTGCTTACAAGACCACCCGGGCCTGTAAACCACGCCCCTTTGTACTATTTAATTATTATTATTATAATATTATTGCCCTTTTGAAGTGTTAATAACACGAGTTGATAATAAAAACTTAGGCATATTCATTTAGTTGTAAAACATAATTCACTATTAAAAAAAAATATCTCAACGTGGATTCGTGGAACGCTAGCAGTTCCGGGTAGCACCAGCCTGCTGGTTTACCAATCGCCAAAAAAACAGTTAAAGAAGAAGAAGAAGAAGAAGTTCCGGGTTCGGCACAATGACGTATGCGCTCGCGTCAGACGCAGCGTCCGCATTCAAACTGTTCGGCGGTTAAGAAAAACGTTATCGAGCGAGCAGAGCGAAACACAAACGAGCCAAATTAAACTAAATACAAGATGTCGAAGACACTGAAAGGAATCACGCTGAAGGGGAGCGCAGAACTCGTCGCTGAGTTTTTCTGTAAGTAGCGGTTAATCAGTTTTTATGGCTTGGTTAACGTTAGAATAGATTTTGTTTTATAAATAACGTAGACGGGAATCCAGAGATGTCTGAAGTATATCTTAAAATAAAAGACTCGGGACCTTTGTTGAGGTTTGTTTATTATGACAAAGCTTTACATGGCTTATCAAAGTAACGTTAACGTTATAACTAACTTTAGCCCAATATGAAATATTAGTCACAATATATAGGCTTATATATGTATTAGTAAAGTATATTGAACATTTAAACAAAATATCAAATTAAGTATAAAAAAGGTTTCTTTTCTAAACATTTGTTCCTTCAGAATAACTCATGTCCGTAGTTTTCATGTTTTTCATCATAGTCGTAATGTTAGTAATTGAGGATATAATACAGAACGCTTTATTTTTTCACTGTTTTGGTTACAGTTAGCCTAGTTCGATAGTTCCTAGAGCAGTTCATTTGGAAAGTAAAATACATTTTGGTGTGCACCGTGTCTTTTTGTTTGCGAAAATCATTGAAGCTGGTCTTTTGTTTGTTATCTGTAGCCTTCGGTATCAACAGCATCTTGTACCAGCGAGGAATCTACCCAGCAGAAACCTTCACCAGAGTTACACAATATGAAATGAGCCTTCAGCTGACCACAGACGCGAAGCTGAAGAACTACCTCACCAATGTCATCTCACAACTCAAAGGTTGTTCTTCTATTAAAGTACCACATCTTAAGATTGGTGATGCATGTAGTAGGAGTAGTAATAGGTGCATACAGATGTACTTGCATGTATATGAATGGCAAACTGTGTTGGTAATTATTTAGCTCATTTGCCTTTTTTTGATGTGTCTGTATAATTAATGTTAAAAGATTCAGTCACCCCATTAAAGACAGTGTGCTGAAAATGCCACGTGGCATGTAGATAAATTAGTTTCTTCTTCAGAACAGATTTGGAGAAATGTAGCATTATCACTTGTTCCCCAATGGATACTTCAGTGGGTGAAATCAGAATGGCTGATAAAACATTACCATGATAATTTACAAGGAATCTGCATGACTACAGTCTGTCGGTTAAGGTCTTCTGAACGTAAAAAACATTTCTCCAAATCTGTGCAGATGAAGACTTCCTGTTGGATGTCACGAGGGCCAGTAAATTGTCCTGTAACAGAAACGGAAATTTGAGCCTGCTTAGTTCTTTAGCTTTGTTTTTCCTCTTCGTTGCAGAATGGTTGTTTGATTGCACAGTTCAGAAGCTGGTGGTGGTCATCACATGCCTGGAGACTAATGAGGTGCTGGAGCGATGGCAGTTTGATATTGAGTGTGACAAGACAGCCAAGGAGAGCAGGTACGTAATCAAACCTTACTTTTTGAGACTTTTGGATAATTAATGATTACATTTCCAGTGTTTCCCACACAAATTCCAACCGCCACAGATTCACACCGACCAAAACAACAAAAATAAATACCGACCATTTTGATGTATGCTGATTTTATCAGACGATGTCGCGATAATAAATCAGGCTTTAAGGAGTACACTGAGAGTGATTCCTGTGTAGTATTAATGTTTACCATTTATACTTGTTTTATGTATGACTACAGAAAATATAATGTAAACAGCTTTATTCAGTTGTATTACAGTATGCGACAGAATCTAAACGCAACCTGATGCAATGACGTCACAAACGTATGCTAATTAATGTGACGTCGCCTGCTACCACAAGTCTCTCAAAATCCTGTGGGAAACACTGATTTCCTTATTCAATCACTAAAAAAAAGGTAACTTATTTGTTTTTTACCTGACTAATGCAAATATGGATTAAAAAAACTGTATACTTTGGCTTTTTCCAGCGCACCTAGGGAGAAGTCCATAAAAGCTATCCAAGAAGAAATCCGTTCTGTTATCAGACAGATCACTGCCACAGTCACCTTCTTGCCGTTGTTAGAAACTGCCTGTAAGTAAACTACACTTGTGATCCTTTGGTCCATGCACCGTAAAACATCGTTCGCTGTCATCCTGTGCTAAATATTTTGTGTTAAATAAATGTTTCTATTTGCTTTAACATTTGATTTGAGACAAACAAGTTTTGCATATGCCATTGATTAAATAGTACTACAAATATATTAGCCTTTAGCCAGATAGATTTAACTTTAGCTTTTGGAGCACGTAACAAATAAACCTTAAAATAAAAATAGTATTTAGTCTGACAAAATCTTCTATAGCACCGCATGCTCAGTTCCAGGGTGATGGCCGGAGTCACATTTTTTGAGGGAGAGACAGTCCTGAAAATGGAAGTTTTACCCACTTGGAAATCACAGTAGTGTTCTGAATTTCAATTTGTCTGTTTTATTTTTCTTAATTACAATAAGACAAACAAATTAAGAATTTGCAAACTGTGATTTATAGGGGTATAAAAAAATGGCAAAATTGCATTTAATTTTTTTCAGTCTTTATATATTCTAGTCAATTTAGTCACTGCTAAAATTGGGAATATCTATTTTCACGTTTTACTAAGTTCTTTGATAAGGTTACTTCATGTGACAAGTCACAAAAGTGCCAAGCAATATCCCAGCCACAAGCGCATCAAGCCGGGTGCTGGAGTCCAGGCGAAATAGATTTAACCCCAGTACAGTGGATGCCATTCTTATTTTGCACAGCGAATGTAAAAACGCTAAATGAACATTTCCGTGTGATTAAATGAGAAAAAAAAATTGTAAATATTTGAAAAGTGTATCATCTTGTTATTAATATGACCTGATTTATTGTTCATATTAATAATCATATGTTGTTACCAGTTTACAGGGCAATGTTTCCAATTCCAGCGTTATTTCTGGCTGAAATAAAGGCTGTTTTCATTTGAATTACAATTAGTATGTGTATTTAATTGTGCGGGTGCGGGGTGGGGCGGGTTGTAAAAATAGATACAGTGGTGCAGGGGGCGCCCTGGAAAAATACCTGACCCGCACAACTAGTGCAAATATATGTGCTGATGTAAAAATTGTTGCAAAAATATTTCACCTTTTGTTCCTCTCTCATATGTGATTTAACTTTTGTCTCTTTTAACTCAGGTGCTTTTGACCTTCTGATCTACACAGACAAAGATCTTGAGGTACCTGAGCAATGGGAGGAATCTGGACCTCAACTTATTGACCAATCAGAAGAGGTCCGCTTGCGTTCCTTTACTACTACTGTTCATAAGGTGAATAGTATGGTGGCATATAAGAGAACAAACTCCACATAATTTCTTTTTTTGTGTGTTCTGTTCTTTCTGTTCTGTTAAACTTTTCAGCCTTGTGTATATATCTATATAAAGCTCCTTTCTTATTTGTTCTAGTTTTAAAGAAAGTATTTCCTAATACAGAAAATAAACTTCTTGTTTCCAAGATTGTCTTGTTGATTTGTTTCTTTGATATTTTGCAGTAGTTATACTCTAGATGGCGACAAAATCTAGGTTTACATTTTCTTAATTGCATGAATTGCAGAGCCTGTCGAGAACAGTCTGTTTCAACCCAAATTCAAAAGTCATTGTTTGCAATATTTTGCATGAATAAATTTAAAACTGCATTATTGCTACCATATCTGTGTTACTGCAATATTGGTTTTGTCCGCCTTTGGGGGGGGAAAAAAGGTGAATAAAATTATAACAACATAACTTTTTTTATTAATGTATGAAGAATCATTGTCAATAATTACAAATGAAAACATGCATGCTATGTAATGTTTTAAAATAAGCCTTGTATGAGGACAAAATTCACTCAAACCACGTGCTTAAGGTAGATCTTGTATTTAGTGAAGAGTTTTTATTTTGTGAAGCAGTGTGGCATTAATTACCTGTACTGAAAAGAGCAGAAGTGTGCCACAAAGAAAGGGGAGCTGCGTCTCAATTATGAACATTTGAAGTAGAATAAAGGATGTAAATGTGTTTCATCTGAAGCAGGGTGGCACATACTGCTTTGAACCTGTCATTCTCTGGACATCAAAGTGTTCTATTGCTGATGGCTCGGTTAAAGACACATCAGAGAAATACCTGCTGGGCTCATTACCATGAGAAGAGAAGGAAAGGTAGTCTGCCTTTTTATAGAAATGTAGTTATAGTATGTATGTATTTATAGTATGTGTTATATGCTTTGCTTTTTAAAGAAAACACATTTTTTTCAAAGGTTTTTCAATGTTTTTACCTAATTATGCATATGACCATATATTTTACATGGATTATTTGTATTTATAAAAAGTATTGTCATTATTTGGGGCCAAGCAGGTGCTTAGGCACCTCCTGTATCCATTAGTCGTCTTCGTCCTCCACTATGAAAGTATGCGTAAGAGCTCAGAATTCAGAGTACATCGATCTAGAGTTCACGGGTGGGAAGTCATGCCATTGACTGCCGTTCTGGTGCACATTCACCGGGTAGAAGGTTGCAAAAACACAGGTTACGGGTTGCTTTGGAATGCAGCTTTAAGCCAAACCAAACACACCTGAACTAGCTAATCACGGTGTTCAGGGCTCCTTAAATAAAGACAGGTGTGTGTTGGAGCAAGGGTTGGATCTTAAGTGTGCTGGAGCCCCTCTAGAAGCAGGGTTGAAGATCCCTGGTCTTTACGGATTCAGTAAAGACAGCTCCATAACTTTTAATTTTATCTCTATTATGCTTGGTCCTTTAAGTGCTGCATGTAGTTATATTAGGGCTGGGATTCCATTAAAAATGTTTTAATTAGGCTTTGTAATTAATTAATCGAAATTAATCACATATAAATATTTGACCTGAGAACAGTGAAAAGTATGTTTTTTCATATGGAGTTTTAGTATACCATTGAAAAATGACTGAATACATAAGCTTAAGCAACAAAATATTGTTTATTTTTGTTCAACCCAGTGCAACAGACCAACATTGTGCCGTGCGTGATTTCACATTGTGCCGTATATACTACACACAGCCGTAGTTCACCAGGGGGCTGTTCCATAAACCAAGGTTAGAGAATGAGCCAGGCTTATTTCGGTTAGTCAGGCTTATTTTTGGTAGATTCGGTTTCATAAAACAAACTTAAAT